>JBAFTA010000024.1:1566441-1579849 GCA_036919975.1 Melanotaenia parkinsoni | reverse complement strand
TCCACTCCGCCACATTCTACTCCGCCACATTCCACTCCGCCACATTCTACTCCGCCACATTCCACTCCGCCACATTCCACTCCGCCACATTCTACTCCAGCATATTCCACTCCGCCACATTCTACTCCAGCATATTCCACTCCGCCACATTCTACTCCGCCACATTCTACTCCAGCATATTCCACTCCGCCACATTCTACTCCAGCATATTCCACTCCACCACATTCTACTCCGCCACATTCCACTCCGCCATATTCTACTCCGCCACATTCTACTCCACCACATTCCACTCCGCCATATTCTACTCCGCCACATTCCACTCCGCCATATTCCACTCCGCCACATTCTACTCCGCCACATTCTACTCCGCCATATTCTACTCCGCCACATTCCACTCCGCCATATTCCACTCCGCCACATTCTACTCCACCACATTCCACTCCGCCATATTCTACTCCGCCACATTCCACTCCGCCACATTCCACTCCGCCACATTCTACTCCGCCACATTCTACTCCGCCATATTCTACTCCGCCACATTCCACTCCGCCATATTCCACTCCGCCACATTCTACTCCGCCACATTCCACTCCGCCATATTCTACACTGTGATATTTTTGCATGGTCAGAGTGGAACAGCTTCTGACTTTCCACTGGAGTTTCTGTGGTTGAAGTGTCTTGTTCTTCATGCGATGATTTAAAGTTTATCATCTTCTTTACACAAATACAGTTGTTACCGTTTATCTGTTCTAAAAGAGAAATATTTCCATGACATGTCATGTTCATTTAGGAGCAGGTGTTCATAGTTTGCCTGAAAAGGGATGTTTCAGTCTCTCTTACTAAAGTGTGAAGCTTCCCATCCTCAGTCTGTGTGGAATTAACATCCTGAAAATAACCCACATCTCCAGATGAATGTGGATTCTGTCACTGCAGGCCAACATTTGTCTAATCCACACAGACAAACAACCAGCTGTTGGAGCTTCCTAATCACGCCACACAGGCGGAAAAAAAATCGTTTTCAACGAGGCACAGAGCAGAAGCTGTGCAGTTTGATGCTTGATGACTTTTCAGACATCCAGACAGCACGCCAAGTCACCAAATCTCAACACGAGGAGGAAAAATGATTCCCCCTCCACCTGAAAATCCACCAGACAGATCTTTCTCTGGATCTGAATGTCTCAACTGCACACTGGATTTTTATAAAGCTGCCAAAGTTCAACTCATTTCCATAAAACTGAACTGACCTGTGCAGTAACCAGATCACCAGCACAGGACCATGTTCACCAGCTTTTCTACTTCTGGGATCTTTGTAACGTTTCTCTATTTGCAGTGTGTAACTTATAAATAACTTTATACCCCATGTCTGCACCATCTCTGTATAGATCGCTGTAATCACGCACATGTTTGTGCTTCATGGACACAAGTTCTCCTTTAATGGCTTAAATTAGTGTTCGCTCCTTTCATTTTATATTCTTTACAATGTTACTAGTAAAAAGAGACATGTCATTGTACATGTATGAGTTCTTGTACATGCATAATGACAATAAAACTGATTCTGATTCCAACAGACTCAATAATAAATCTGCAACTTTGTGAAGCTTTAATAATTTTAAGGCTTCAAAGATTCCCGTCGAATATCAGCTTCAAACAGCAGAAAGAAGACAAGCCGAGAATTTTAAATCAGTGTTGCTTTGTTTTCATTTCTTAAGACTGAAAGTGCCTGTAGGACCTCGTTCATGCCATTAATTTTGATCGGCTTTCTTCCAAATCTTCAAGGTTTTGGGTAAAAAGGGAGCCTGAGTAATAATAGATGTGCATCAGAAAGGAGAGGATATAATTTCTCTACATGTAAGAGGTCTGTGATCAAAGATCATAAAGCAGATTCAGTTTCTGATTTAAGGTCGAGGGTCCTCCAAAGATATTCTTTGTTATAATGTGAAGCAACACAAGGAAAAGCCTTCTGTGGTCTGAGCTGGAGAGCTGTCTGAGTGAGTGGACTGGAGAATGAGGCTGGGAGGCCCAGCACGCACACCGAATGTGTAATGTAGCCCAAGCTGCGTGTTTCAAAGGAATTAAAATTCATGACGCTCCCTCCATGTCAACCTCCAGCTACTCATTGCTGGTCTTTTTCCCTCTTCCCTGAATGCAGATATCATGGTGTCACTGTCGGAGATTTCCTGCCGTTTGGTGCCGGTCAAACAAGCAGAGGCTGCTTGCATCTTCTGCAGAAGCATCACAGGAGCTGGTTTCTACAGCCATGAAAGAAGGGATGTAGAGCAGCAGAGAGATCATGTGGCTGCACATGTCATCAGGAAGAAAAGAAACAAACCAGACCACATATCTGGGATAAATATGCTTTCTCTACAGACCACCAAACACTGATGAAAAAAAAAAAGCATCCGCATCAAGCCAAAAAAGTTACGTTTAAACCGCAGATTTATCCATCAAAAATGTGAGATCTTTGTGGTTTCTGTATCAATATGATGTAAAGTTGAATAAATATCACTTAACTCAACCCTTTGCTGGAAGTCTAACCACGGATGTAAACAAGTACTAAATTATAAATGATGCACATTAAAAGTCAGTGTTACGTTAAACATTAGCTATATTACTTACTGAACATTTCCCTTCACGATGAGCTGCAACGCTGCTGGTTATCAGGAGTGGAAACATGTTGGATGGATTTCATCTGCTGCACGTCAGTGTTGAAGCAGGAAAACATGACCTCTAATTCAGACAAAACCTTCTGCCTCATACAGTCTGGGTACGATGCCAGACGTAGTTTTAACCATGGTAACTTCACCAGTTTTAATCTCAGCTAACTGAAGACATTTTCCAGCCCACTGACCAAACATCTTGGAACAGATTCGGATGATGTGAGCAAAAACTAAGCAGAGAATCTTCCTTGAATAAAACAGATCCACAGTAAATGGTGAAGACCAGGTCAGTGAGCAAACACAAGCCAGAAGAGAAGCCAGGACTAGATCTGGATGCATTTCTGCTCCGGAGCAGTAAATATCTCTGTGGCATGAAGCTCGTGTAGGTGTACCAGCTCAGCCAGAAGCATGAGAGCTCTGTGTCTGGACACACTTCGCTTTAAAAGTGCTGAATAAATGAAAACAAGATTTCAAAGTTTGAGGTTTGTCTCTCATTAACTCAAACTCTTCTGGGCTTTGCCGAGAATAAAAATGGGGCATGAAGCAGCAGAAGGATGTACAAATGAGACAAAATCATCAATATCTCCTTCATACTTGTCAGAACAAAATTCTTCTGGTCTTTTTTTATTTTGTTGATTTATTTTATTTATTCGTTTTTCATATTTATTGTTATTAATATACAATTGTATTATATTCTATTCCAATATTTTCCTATTTTTTTTACTGTATTTTCTCATCTAAATATAAAACCGTAAATATATAAAGGCATTAAAGGGTGAAAAAGATCATTTTGTTTGTTTTGGTCTACGGGATGAATAAAATCTTGTAAAATAATACAGACACAGAAAGGTACAGTAAGAAAACACTAAAACAAGAGCAAAATGAAGTGTGAGAAGATCTGACTGGATGGGACGTGCTACCTGCAATCAGATTCAAATGTCGCCCACACAGCTATGTTCATCTGCAGCCACAAATCAGAAAATCTGGAATCTGAACAGAAGTAAGAAATAAAACCTGGCAGACTGTGAAAATGCATGTTGTTATTTCTACTATAAATCACAGTAATTCTCACCAGAAAGCAGAGCTGAGCGACAGACTACTCTTCTCCACTGTTTGTCTTCTCTTTTGTCTTATTTTTACTTTGCTGATGAACAAAGCATTTCCTGGCAGAGTGATGATGGCTGGCATGAGACTGCAGCTCATCTGAAATAACAGATATGAGCCCATATCTACTGTAGCTGATCAGGACTTCACACTGATTACAGTGACAGAGCTCCATTTTAATATGATGCTCCAGTGTTTATGAACTATAATTCTGCTGCTTTCATAATGTTTGTCCCATTTTAACAAATGAAACTAGACTGTAGAACATCTTAATGGAGAGAATATGAGTTCATATCATCAGTGTTGTTGCCATCATTTATGAAGCTTAAAAACATTTTCACTTTCTATATCCAGTCCAGGAGTTTTTTGGCCCGTTACAGATAACGAGACTGATAACCAGGCTAATAGAACATCGTCTTCGTCCCGTCTCTTCTCTGAGATCTCTCCAACCAGTAAAAGTCTATCTGATGTGAGGGCTGAATGATTAACTTTTCTTTTTTTTTCTTAAATCATTGCAATTAGCCAATTGCAAAAAGAGCACAATTAACTTTCATGCTCCACAGCATCTGATCCAGGTTTCAAACGTGCATCGTCCACGGTTTTACAGTGTCGACCTGCTTCAGTTCTTATTACAGTCATTTAAACTAGGGTAACTAAACATCCTCTTTAATGGCACATTTCCTTTATTCGTTTTAAAGATGAGTCCGACCAGAATTTTAAATTGTCTAATTATTCCTTTCTTAGCCTCAAATGTGTTTAAATCTCACTCTCGTGTTTCATTCCCTGAACTCACTTCTTATTATCACCACTCTAACAGCTGGTGAGATGGAGGAAGAGGAGGAAGAGGAGGCAGCTGCAGAGCAGAGAAGACAGAGAAGAGAGTAACTGGATGTTTGTGCAACACTACAAAGAAAGTGTGAGTTAAATCTCCTTCCTCATATTTTTTGTTTTCCCAGTGTGAGGATTCAGCACCTTAATAAGATGAGGGGAAGAGGAGTTAGGCGACATGTTTAAATTAATCATGTGACAGCTACACTCAGCTGTGAAGTCACATCTTCAAACGTCATCACAGACTCATTTAAACACGGTGGACAGAAAATTGTTCAACTTATGATGAAGTCAATAAACAGTTTTACTGAGTGGAGTCACTCTAAATCTTCTTAAAGTCCAGATCTCAGATAACGTGTTGATTTTAATAGAATATTGGATCCATTTAAAGCCATAATTCGACTCAAAAATTCCTCCAGTGACGTCGATTCAGTTCGTTCAGCTGCGTCTCTCTGATGGACATGAAGTCTTCAGCATCTTCACCTCCCAGGGAGAGTTTAGAAACCAGGATTTCTGTCTGATTTCCAGCTGGATGAAGACACATGTTGACCCTCATGGTTGGAGGGTGGTCAGCTGGATGTGTGGTCCAGAGATTAGAGAAACGAGGAGCTGTGGTGGAAACCAGACCAATAACATCAGACTGTTTAGACCAAGTAGAAACCAGTTCTAGAGGAAACCTCCGTGTTTTGGCTGCAGGTTGCATCTTGTAGTTGGTAAATGAAGCCGTTCAGATCTCATCTTTACATCCTGGTTAGAATATAGAGCCCTCATATTTACAGGTAAATGTAAATGTCTCATGTATTTCTGCAGAAAACCAGAACAGAAGCTGGAATTTAAAAGATTATATCACAATATTTGGCAGAAAAATTGAAATTAGATTTTTTCCTCATATTATTCGGGTCTAGTGTTGATATCCAGTTGCTAGCATGTTACAGATGTGCTGTCAAGCAAAACTCAGCGTTGACATGATTCCTGGGGCTGGAGAAAAAAGTTCTCAGCCTTAGGATGCAACAGGAGACCAGAAGCTCCTGGAATGTACATAATAAATGTCAGTGTGGCATCAAAACGAGCCAAAAACCACAAAGTTTTATGGCTGGAAACGGTCGTGTTACCGCGTGTTGGAGTAGGAACCAACTCCCTCATGATTTTTAACTTCACATATTTTCTTTGTACCGGAAGATTCGTCTAGGAGGTGCATTAAAGAACTTAGACCAGATTCAGTGGCTGAATTTGTGAGTTGTAAATAAAAACAAACCCAGTTCAGGCATCTGATTACTGGAGGACAAGAACCCTCATCAACACCGTCCCCATCCTGTTTGTCCATCGTCTTTCTTGGACGTAATGCTCTCTCACATCATTTCTCTGCATTAACGTCTAAACTTCCGATCTCTCTGGTCAAACTGGTCCTTACGCTGGTTACTCCCATACTTAAGCTTTGGAACATGTGCTGTTAAATTCTGAAGATGGAAACAAACAAGGCTTCAAACAAAGGCAGCGACAACAAACACAAAGAAAATCACGTATATTCTCTGCCTTATAACGTAAAAACACCAACTAACTAAAATAAAGCTTTTTTCTTAATTTTGTTGTCATAGAAACGGGGGGTCCTCTACCTGTAGGCTGTGGTTTTTACAGTATATTTGGTATTTTTTCCTAAAAGCTTTGTTTGACACGATTGGGTATTTATTCGACTATCGATCAAATTATTCAGACCAATACTGATTGGTGCTGGATCCATCATAGCATCCCGAGTCCCACAGCCATGAACCTTAGAGGACAGAGCCGGGCTGGAGGTGCAGATTTTAATTATTCTGAGCTTTCAGTGTGTTTTTGAACAGGAAAAAAAAAACGAGAACTCTGTTGCAGTCAAAGTTCAAGTGTACTTTAAGTGTGTGTTTACACTGAAAAATACTCGTGGAGTGCGAGTGTGTGCCTGCGTATCTGTGTGAGCATGAAGTGGAGTGAGGATCTCATTGATGAAAGGACTGAGCTGAAACAGGAGCTAATTAAATCCTGACCAGCCAGAGCTGCCATCACTTTCAGCCCAATCAGGACAGAAAGGCTGGAAGTGTTGCTGCATGTGAACTCTGTGTGGGGCTCTCATGTGTAGCTGGCCCAACGATGAGAGTCAAGCAGCTCAGGAAATGCATTAGAACAGCAGCAGCATCCTGCATGAGCTGGACCCAGACACAAACAGCATCCAGAAAATTAGGGACGGCAGCCAAAGAGAGCAGAGCCACACAGAGGCCTGTTAAAGAGCCAGATGAAAGCCAGCGAGGATCCTGAGAGCTGCGTGAACCATTTTCCTAAAACACAATCTGCTATCACCATTGTGCAAATGAGAGGTTGTTTACATCACAACAGTGAGCGAGCAAGAGCGAGAGAGAGAGAGAGAGAGAGAGATCAAACAGACGAGAGAGTTGGGAGTTTGATGAAGCCTCTGTATGTCGATGTGGAGGATGAGGAGCGACTTCATCCCTGCTGATTTCCATGATCGTGCAGAAAATTCAGGAACTAATAGCATCACCAGCATGTCACCGTGGAACAAATCTAACAGCATATAACCCATCAACTACGATCAGGAGACATCTTTTTTCTTTACAGAGAAAATGTTTGATCAGTTTATTTTAGACACTTACTGACAGAAGATGCCCACAGACTCAGATTTTCAGTTCAGGCATCTGTTCTCTGTTCTCAGACATCTGTGTGTGAACGATGAATGAATCAGTGTTTATTACCGATGCATCAACAATAAATGATCAGAATATCTTCATGTAGTGATAAAAACACTGGATGAAATATTCTGGAAATAACCCAGTCATCTTCTACAGGTTGAAACTTGAACATGTTTATTCCAAGATTCAGACACTGAGGAATTATTTGTAAAACACAAAGTCTCACATCTGACATGCACACGCTCTTTATCATTAAGAAATGGATTATAAAAGATAAATGAGAGATTATCACGAAGCTTTAGGCCATATTTAATTCAACATTTATTAATGAAGCATCTGTTAAAAATCAGAAGTTCTTTTCATTGTTCATCTTGTGGATGAACTCAAAGATGCTGAAGCTTGATAAAACTTTATGTGGTCCTGAAGTCTTCTTTCTACACAGGGCTGGAATTACATCGTGTCTCTCCTGCATGCGCCCATAATGCAGAGAGGAGAGGGCTTTGTTACATCTGGTGTTTTATTACGGGATTTTAATGCTTTTTATTCAGTTAACATGCTTTTCAAACTTTGAGCAGAGCTGCTACTGTTAGCATAAACAGTCCTGCTGCAGTTTTATCTAAAAGGAACCAAAAAATTACTTATGAGCAAACGGCAAAGTCCTCATAATATGGCTGAGGAGGTGGTGAAGAGAGGCCAGGACCCCTGAGTTTCAGACCACATTGGGACATCTTTCCCCCCCCACTGCTTTTCATTCACTTGCAGTTGACCTTGTTTTATTCTGTTTGGTTAGGTTTAGGCAATAACTTAATTTTAGGGAAAAAAAAATGCCTCAAGGGTCATTTTTGGATTTCCTGCTCATAAAACACAAACCCAGAAAGAAGTGATGATCCAGACTGAGTGTAAACCATCTCGGCTAAAGCTGGTTTTATCACCAAGATGCCACAAAGTCAGTGAGGATGGAACATAGGAAAAAATCATTTTCTCTTCCTGTAAATGTCCCTTTGCATTTTAGATCATATGAACCAGCATGTGGACGTCATCTGGAAAGGTTTTAGTAAAGAGATAGCGAGGTGGTTTTCAGTTAGGTCCTCACCATCTGATGGAGAATCTGGGACACACAACTCTATCCCACCGTCTTTAAACTCATCTCCAGCGCTTCTGCTGTAGTGGAGTGTTTCTTTTAAGAAGGCATTTTATCCAGAAGTAGCTCAAATGGTGCTAAAAACCGAACAATGGTCGATCAGTACAAAGCATTCATGTATGCATCAACATGAAAACATTTACCTTCTGTACTTTCAGGGGTAAATTTCAAACTCTGGCTTTGATTAGTCGATTTCCATGATTGATCCTGATTTTAACAGCCAGTCCAGCAGAATTACACTGATGTCGTTTACATCCATCCCACCAACCATCAGCAGTAAGGTGACACAGAGGGACCAGCCCTTGTCTCTGTCCAATCAAGTCCTTTTAACCGGGCAGAAATTGTGATTTTGGATGGGAAGCTGTTCTTAATGAAATGAAGTTTTTCCATAACTGTGTTTTTTTCCCGATAGATGGAAGTTTTTAAGTCTGAGTTCATGAGGATGTTTTTCAGACCTGAAGCAGAACTTTGCTTTTATTTGCTTCTGGTTCATTGAATCTCTGTTTTAGTTTTGTGTCTCTGTAGAGACGTTTCTCCGTGTACATGCTGTTGGGTAAAAATCTGGAGCCATACTTTCTGTTTTCCTGCTCTTTTAATAGTTTGTTGTCTTAACTGTGTTAGATGGTCATAGAAATGGTTTAATTGATCTTTAAGCTGAGATTCTGGATGTTAGAACCCGTGAAAGCGGATGTGAATCCCATCGCCTTGAGCGCCGGGGCTTAAGAATTTATGGGCAACATGTTGTCACACCTCTTTATGTTGGAGCACAGAGGTGGTGATGTATAATACTGTTATAATGTTGTTTGGTGTTTTATTCTTTATTTAAAGAGCTTGTTCAATGTCCAATTTGGCCCTTGGATCTTAACTTTATTCTTACAGATTTGGAAGCAGCATGTTGGAGTAAAAAGTTTCACCATGTTAGGAGAAAGAGAACAAACTCATCCTAAAACCCAAAGTTAGTGGTTCTGTGTGCACTGACAGGGAGAAGCACCGCCCAGATTACTGCAGCTCTCACCATGGTAGCACTTCGTTCAGCCAGAGAATGAACTGGCGGGACACAGTCTGGAAGGAGATCAGTTTCTGTTTTTCCTCTCTAAGAAAAAGACTCAACCCAACTTCATCCATTCTGAAACTAAATTCAAAAGGAAACAAACAGAAAAACAAACCCTGACACAAACATCCTCTCCATTAGTTATTTGATATCCTGCAGTCTGTCAGATCTTCCATTTCTCCTTGAGGGACAGATTACCACCTCTAAATCCTTCCTCCTTCTGCAGAGACAACGCGATTCTGAGGAAGTGAAGCCACCTGCTGACATACAGAGACTTTACCTCTGTTCAGAGGATGGCAGAGTGGTAAACTGTTGGGTCTAACATACTGTCCAATTACTGAAGCTGGCAGTGAAAGGTAGCTCACATTAAATATGTCTTCAGCCTGTTTACACCAACCGCATACATGCGCCTTGCATCTGATCAGCTGTGTTGTAGCAGCATTTGTTTGAAGTTGGTTTTGATAACGTGTTCAGTGAAGAAATCAAACAAACCAGACATTTTACTGTATTTTTAGTTTGTAATGTTACAGTCTGTGGATGCAGAGAAGCAATCCGAACCAACAGCAGAGAACAGATGTGAACACTTTTCTTAGATTCTGTTCTCCATCATCTCGCACTTGTGTCTGATTACATATGAGCTTATTTCCATGAATATGAGTGCTGCGATGAGAGGAACCAGCAGGTTGCTCCCTCATGGACCGATTGCTTCGTCTCCCTGGCAACTGTTGTCTGATCCACTGCAGAGAAGAACAGTACGAGCATACAGCTGTATGTGAGTTTAAAAAGGCAAAATCTGCATTCAGGAAACAAACAAAACCAGAAAATGTCTTTTTTCTTTGGTGGTGAAACCTATTGGATGCATTTCCTCTTGTCTTCAACTTTTTATGTCATGCTTAGTCTTTTGTTTTTTTCTATAACCAAAGAAATCTAACAAGGATCTGCTTGTTTGGAAGGAAAACCTCTTCCTCTGCTGTATTTCTTGGTCTAACACGACTGCAACTCAAAAAGAAAAGAAATAGTTACACGATCTCCTTTCTGCAGATATGGTTTTTTGTAGAAATTAATCATTTTAAAGATCTTTAGATCTTTTTTGGTGTTTAATATCGTGTGAAATCAAGCAATTGTGACATCCCTAATTGACTGCTGGTCCAGTTGATTTCAGCTTGTACGGCTGCGAAAGTTCAAAATACTGACAGAAAAAAGGCAGAAATCAAGATAAATAATCATAACTGCTCAATAAGAAGAACAAGGAGCCTGAAGGAAACTCAAAATACAGGAGGTCAAATGTTGTTTTAATATCACAAAACAAGGAATCTAAGTTTTTTTTTTATTATTCGTAGGTACGGTCCTTAAGAAGGTGGACACTCACTTCCCAGCTGGCTCTCTGTAACAGGCTGGTGACTGGCAGGACTTTTATAAACCTTTTTAAATGTGTTTCAGGCAAGGCGGTTTATTCGTGTAACACATTTCATGTACAGAACAATTCAAAGTGCTTTACGTAAAACAAAGACATTACAGATATTTAGAAATAGTAAAAGGCATCAAGACATAATCATAATAAAATAATAAATTACATAAAAATGATTAAAAGCCAGATCTGAAACGTCAGGGTCGATACACTTGAGCTGTTTTCATGAACATCACAAGCCTTTCCTCCCAGATTCTTCTTTCAAAGCCAGAAGTATTTACAAAGAAGTGGAGAGAAGCGAAGAAACCGTGAGAACCTTCCGTGTGTTGGAGCCTTACTTTTCATTCGCTGCTGACAAATCGGAAAATATGTCAGTTGACAGACGCTAATGGAAAAGTCTAGTGGTATGATTTTCTTAACTTCTTTTCTTCCGTGATGTCTGCCTCCATCGGGTTTTCCTAGCTTAGCTTGTATTGGAATATTTATGTGCACGCATGTTGCATAACCTCTTGAAAACACGCACCAACGTCCATGTGTGCAGAGACGGGGAAACAGCACCTGCCCACAGCAGTTAAAGGGATGAACACCTTTAGGAGTCAACGGAGGGCGACATCAGGAGCAATCTGTAGAGAAACTAAAGCTATGAAGAATGTAACAGCTGATTAGCTCTGTTCTCTTGTTCAGTTCCCCTGGTTGAAGTGTTGATGTGCTCAGAGGACTCAGAATAAAACCGGAAATATCTTTAACGTTGCTAATCAGAGGACAGATGAGTGACTTTGCTTCTGTGGATTTGTTTACCTGACAGTAAAATGTGTACTACATTAACAGATTTATCAGCATTCAGCGGGCAGCTGATGGTGTTTTCTGACCCTGTACAGGCCTCAGGAGACAGCAAACAGATGGAAATCGTTGATGCAGTGTAGTTGTGTTGATGCTGGTGGCTGTAGACGATGGACGCGTGGGAGTGAAGCCTCGGGGTATGTGTAGGACATGGAAAGCTTCAATATGCTGGCTGTTGGAATGCATGAGAGATGTAACATGTGAGCAACAGAGAGCAGCCAGCCCAGGACTGAACCTGGTGTGGATGCATTTATGAGGTGGCTGCTATACCAGGTGAGCTAAACATCGCAGGAGCATTCAGCAACAACAAAACCAGTTATTTCCCTCGTTATTCTGCCTGGTCTTTTTGCTCTTGACCCAACATTTCTGTGAGGGTTTAGTAACCGTGCTGCTCTGGTCTGTTGCCTCCACTATTAGCAAAACATCCAACAGAAACAGCTGTTAAACTTCCCTGCTTCCACCTCCAAACCGAGGTTTGGAGGCTGGGGCGAGGTTATTCCTCCTGGGTGAAGCTGCAGCTAGCTTCAGGGTTAGTTTCCTTTACTTTACACAGCAGCTAGCAGCAGCTAGCTTCAGGGTTAGCTTCCTTCACTTTACACAGCAGCCAGCAGCAGCTAGCTTCAGGGTTAGATCCCTTCACTTTACACAGCAGCTAGCTTCAGGGTTAGCTTCCTTCACTTTACACAGCAGCTAGCTGCAGCTAGCTTCAGGCTTAGCCAGTGAAGCAGACACACAATGCATCTCTTCTCTAGCTCTACCTTAAAGGGCCATGCTGCTCTTTTAGCACAGCAGTCAGAATTGTGTCAATGACCCCTCTGTAAACATTAATTTCTGAGAAATCACATGTCACGGTTACTTGGTTTCACAATTAATTTTTTTTTAACACTATGATTAATCCACTTTAAACGTCATCGATTTCCATAAAAAGATTATGTCCAAAACATGGATCAGTTCAACGTGCACACAGAACAAAAACAAAGTTACACAACATCTTTGTGTTGCCCTGTTTTCCTTCTTTGTTATAATAGAAAAGTACAGCAGAGGAAGAATTATTTCCTCCTAACAAAAGGATTAAGTCACACATGTGGGATTTCATTTGGTTATTTAAAAAAAAGAAAGACCAGGGTCTTTGTGGAAGACTGCATGAGTCTACAAAACATGACATAGAGGAGGAAATCCATCCGACATGTTTCCCCTCCTGCAGGTTAACCAGCAGCTTCAATGTCAAGGGAAAAGTTTAGTAACTGGTTAAATGATGTTGATATTTATCTAATGTTAAATGTTTGTATGAAGGATTTAGTTATCCTGAACACAACAGAGGAGTTGTGTTACATGTGTTACTTGTGTTGTTTCTTTTACTTTGTTCAAAAGGTAGAAATAAATAAAAATTGAAAACCGATGAGGACGTGGTTTCACCAAATTAATGTGATGAGAAATTAACACGGAACCATCATGATAATTTTAATATGGTAAAATTCTCCTGACTGTCATCATGACATCTGTACAGCTGAGACCAGATTAAACCAGTACGTCTGTCCTCACCCTGGACTGGAGGGAGGGATGGAGGGATGGATGGAGAGATAGATGGAGGGATGGATGGAGGGATAGATGGAGAGATAGATGGGGGGGATGGATGGATGGATGGATGGACGGATGGATGGCGTCCTGATGAAATCCTGAAAAGAGAAAGAGAACACATTAAAT
>JBAFTA010000024.1:1418019-1430599 GCA_036919975.1 Melanotaenia parkinsoni | reverse complement strand
GTAGAGATCCTACAGCTGGTTCCCGCATAGATCCCACAGCTGGTTCCCGCATAGATCCTACAGCTGGTTCCCGTAGAGATCCTACAGCTGGTTCCCGCATAGATCCCACAGCTGGTTCCCGCATAGATCCCACAGCTGGTTCCCGCATAGATCCCACAGCTGGTTCCCGCATAGATCCTACAGCTGGTTCCCGCATAGATTCTACAGCTGGTTCCCGCATAGATCCTACAGCTGGTTCCCGCATAGATCCTACAGCTGGTTCCCACATAGATCCTACAGCTGGTTCCCACATAGATCCTATAGCTGGTTCCCACATAGAACCTACAGCTGGTTCCCGCATAGATCCCACAGCTGGTTCCCGCATAGATCCTACAGCTGGTTCCTGTAGAGATCCTACAGCTGGTTCCCGCATAGATCCCACAGCTGGTTCCCGCATAGATCCTACAGCTGGTTCCCGTAGAGATCCTACAGCTGGTTCCCGCAAAGATCCTACAGCTGGTTCCTACATAGATCCCACAGCTGGTTCCCGCAAAGATCCTACAGCTGGTTCCCACATAGATCCTACAGCTGGTTCCCGCATAGATCCTACAGCTGGTTCCCGCATAGATCCTACAGCTGGTTCCCGCATAGATCCTACTGGTTCCCTCATAGATCCTACAGCTGGTTCTGCATAGATCCTACAGCTGGTTCCCGCATAGATCCTACAGCTGGTTCTGCATAGATCCTACAGCTGGTTCCTGTAGAGATCCTACAGCTAGTTTGCATATAGATCCTACATCTCCTCCATGCAGCTGGCCCTTTCCTACAGGCCATCCCTCCATCTCAGACCCCCCAATAAAGTGCTCTATAACGAAGTAACAATAATAAATAAAAAGTAGATACATGATAAAACACAAGAATAGAATTTGGAAAAAATAAAACTGGTTTGATAGGAAGTCTTGATGAACACATTCCTGAACCTCATACTTGTTGACAATAATGTAAATAATCATGCTGGAAAATATGCAGCTTTATTAAAAAGTGCACCAGTGCAACCAACGCAGAGCTAGTCTGGAGCCTTTTTCTTACCTAAGGCATCGTGTGTTGAGAGGTTGTCCAGTCTTCAGGCCGGTAGCTAGGTACTCAAAGTCATCAGTGAACTCCTGGTTTTCTCCAAACTCCACCACATCGTTGAAATGCTTCACGTGCTGGACCACCGTATACAGCTGGGAAGAAAGAATGCGTGCATGCATGACTGGAACTGGACAGTAAGGAATGAGCTTCAGGTGGTGAGGTGTTACACTGATGTTAGCCACATTTCCACAGCATACATTTCCCAGACACCACAGCAGCTGTGGGAAGTTACGCCCCTTCTATGGACCAACATCTTTAAGAGACAGCTCCAGCAGAGAGGAAAGGCTTTGTTTACCTCCTTGTGTTCTTTGTGACACTTGAGTGCAGTGACAGTGTCCTGGCAGGGATCTGTCGGGACCTTGACACACTTTGTGACTTTAGGAGGCGGAGGCGGAGCCTTGAAAACGCCATCGTCCTTCTGGGAGTCAGACGGCTCCTTATTGGAGCCTCCAGCTGTGACTGAGGCCTGGAAAGATGGAGGGAAGTAGTTGTGAGATGGCTGCATGTGCAACCTGACGTTAGAGCATCTGACCGGTACTAAGGACTGTTTGTGAAGGCTTACAGGTGTTGCATGAGACCGTGAGAAGAAAGGTGGAGGAGGCTCCTCTTCACTCTCCACAGTCCAGTGTCTGGCGTTGTACACGGCTTTGGTGGGAGACTGTAAAATGAACACACACACACACACACACACACATAAAACATGGATGTCTGAACATGTTTAACTGATATTTTTCATTCTGCAGCCTCCCTGTAGCTGGATGTCCACTTCCTCTAGAACGTAACGGCACCAATCAGACAGCCGTGTCTGGATCTCACTGACACGTCCAAGCTCAAAAATTACAAACGTGATGCTGATGCAAACCATCATCATCATCATCATCAGCAGCAGCACCTTCATCATGGATGGTGATGAAGGCAAACATCTGGCAGTTTCTTCTTCCTTGGTGCGGTTGCTCTGCTCCTCGCCGTTTCCTCTTTTCCTTCCGGCTCTGACAGGTCGCTGCTTCCACTGGTTCAGAACCAGAAGGAGTTTCCAGTATCGGATTGGGTGATTCTGGTGTCGGTTAATGGGCTGCATCAGCGCGTTTCATGGGTCAGTGGTCATGAAACTAAGCTATGTGCTGATTATTTGGATGAATGAGTTACTCAGACACGGGGACCACTGTGAAAGGGGGTGTTTGAAGATTTGAGCAGGCTGGCCGGAGCTACTGAGTTTCATGGACCAATCAGATGGATTAATAAGCCGAACTGGCCTGTTACTTCACTGCATTTCTGCAGAATCGATGGTCCCAGAAAGTAAAAAGTGTGTTCGGTTAACTTCTGTTACAATCCTGCAGCTTCATGTAAACAAGATGAAGAGGAAACACGCTGAGGTTAGCGAGGGGGCGGGGCAGGATAACTAGATGCACATGAAGCTGATGAGAGGCCGCTGGCGCTGATTAAATAGCAGGACACAATTAAAACAAACACACACACACACACACCACCCTCATTCTTGGCTCGTCCCCCGTCCTCTTTGCCAAACCTGTGGATGGCGGCTGCCGGGACATTCATGATGGAAACAAAAGATGGAGAGAGGGAGGCGCTGGACGGAGAAAGAAGACAGACAGAGTTGGCTGAGGGACGTAGAAGTGAGGTGGAGGGGACGGGGGGATGGGGGGGTGGGGTGGGGGTCTCACCACAGGGTTAATAAGCAGAGACAAAAGAGGAGTTTGAGGATGAGCTGGAACATCAACACAGCAAATTAAATCCAGCCACACCCCCACCCCCACCCACCTGCTGCTCAGCAGCATGGTGCAGATGAGGATGATGGAGGAAGGTGGGCAGCAGTAACACACACACACACACACACACACACACAAAGTACTCCAATGCTGAAACAGCAGAACAGACTGGAGGATCTGGTCCAGGGCACCAGAGGGTCCAGTCTGGCTGCAGGGTGGATTTTGTAAACATGAAAACAAACTGTAGTTTTATAAACAGTAATTCCTCATGTTTTATGTGAGCAAACTGGTTCGTTGTTCTCCATCTTTCTGATGTCACGGACGAGACTCCAGCTTGTATGATGAGGGGAGTGTGTGGTACAAAGTACACGTACACACATTTAAAATAACTTCTAAATATTTAAAGGTTCCTCTGATCATCGTGTGAAATACTGGATTTTCATTAAGTGAAAAAAATAAATGATTTAAAGGCAGCGTATTGCAAACTTATTTAAAACGTACCTCTATATGAAGAAAAGTTCAGAAACCAGCGAGCTGACAGCAGTTAAACATCCCCCGTAAATCTCTACGTAAAATATCAGAATTAAATTAAATCTATGAAGTCTAAGATGGAAATTTGTGGATTTATTAGCTATACGGTAACAAGTCAGCAGGATGAATACACGCCGTGTGGAGCAGATCATATCTGAGCCATCTTTTCTCTCTTTACTCCCAAAACAGACAAAAAGCAGGATTATAGTCCCACGTCTTCTCTGGTGAGGGAGGAAGTGATGTAATGACCTCAAACATCAACATGTCCTCTAAAAATTCCTGTTATGCGTAAACATGAAACCTGATCCGTAACGAGGTGAAGACTTGTTTAGTCTCTGGGAAAGTAATTCAATGACTTTTTAAATCTTCAAACTATAAAAGGAAACACAGGAAAAAAAACACTTTTGACTTTAAACTTTCCCGAGTCGAGCGCAGAGCGTGGAGGAGTTTTTATCCGGGAGTTTCCGTGAGGACACGACGCCGGTGGTGAACGCTGCAGCAGCAGAAACCGGCTGAGACGCAGGAGGACAGCCTTTCCCAGCCAGACAGAACCATCCCTCCGTTACCTCTGAAGCCAGCCACGAACGCGGGCTGGACCCACAAAGTGCTCAGACCAATTCAGCTTTATTAGTATAGATCCAGTTCACAACAGTCATCTCAGGGCTGCCTGTGGGGCAGATGATGGTGCAGGTGGTGTTCTCAGGTAACATCATACCCGTTTTCTCCAGCTGGTAACAACTACACCTTCAGCTTGTGTTTTTACAGCGACCCGACGCGTTAACGCCTCCTTATATCGGACCAGAACAGCTCTGTCACGTCTGTTGGGGGAACTTCAGCCTTGTCAGTCCTGCACCTGAACCCGGGTGCAACCATAGGAGCATGAGGGGGTGGATCTTCCCTCTCACCATACCCCCTGCTCTGCGACACACACCAACACACTCAGGACTGAGTCTGACTGGACGTAGGAGGACAGCCTCGTCCCTGCAGCTACATCCAGACCAAAAACCTCCAACCTGATCGATGTATTTCCTCTGAGGGGTCCAGAGTCAAACATGACAGTTTTACATTAATTATGTTTCAGAAATCATCAAGTTTTAGACCAGGGGTGTCCAAACTCAGTCCTCCATGACAAACAACAACAACAACAACAACAATGGATTAAATTTATATTGTACTTAATTACTTTACACTGGATTCCTTATTCATTCCCTCCTCATTCATACCTGGTGATAACAGCTACACGTGTAGCACAGCTGTCCTGAAACATGGCAGCCAATCAGCTCCAACGGCTCCGACCACCAAACATTCATACTCATTCATACGCCAGCGATGCCGACACGGGATTCAAGAAGGGTGGCGTGTCTTAACAAGGACACAAGGACAGATGACGGGGGAAATGGGGTCCACCAACCTTCCCATCATTGGACGCCCTGCTCTACCACCTGAGCCTCTGTCCTGCAGGTTTTGGACGTTTCCTGCTGCAACACACCTGAATCAGATTAATGGGTCACCATGCATGCACAGCACTTAATCCATTTAACTTGAATCAGGTGTGTTGGATTAGGGAGACATCTAAAACCTCCAGGACCGAAGCTGGACCAGCAGCTCCTCCTGTTTACTTCTGTATGAGCCAAACTAGAGATATCACTGCTTAAAAACCAAAGCCGTGATCACACACGAGGAAAAACGTGGTCGTTCTGGTCAGAAATGAATGAGTTTGTTCGGTTTAAAAGGTAACAGAAAATCCAAACACCAAACAGGAACCATTAAACCAACAACACCAACCTTCTGTCAGCTCATTTTCCTCAAGAGCAGCAGGTAAAAACTCTGCTAGAGACGTCACTTTTACTCAGTTCCACTATTAATCATGGTATTAAACACCACCATTATTTATCTTAAAGATCCCTCAAAACCAATCATTTACATAAAAGATTATATCTGAACCATATCAGAGCAACTTAGAGCTGCTACGTAGAAGAAGAAGATCACTTCGTCATTCAGAAACCGAACACCAGAGATGCTCAGCAGAATGAAACTGTAAAAACATTACACTTTACGTTACATTATACAAATTCAAACTGATTTATAAACAACTTTTCATACCAAAAGTTGCACAAAGCACACACACACACACACACCTCCCCACATCCCCATCCTATTTTACACAAACAGACTAACCTCTAGCTTCAGTCTCTAACTGAATATCAAGATGGAAATAAACATCTGGCTTGATGCTGCTGTGAGGAAACGCTACCTCTGGGATCCGTTCACATCAGGAGCCACCATGAGCACAAGGTCAGCCACGATCAGGGCAGGCCGGGGTCCACAGGGCTGCAGTGCAGGCCCCCAGCCACCCAGACAAGAGCCATCACTACCCTGCAGACCGAGCAGCCCCCGGCATGAAGGACCCGCCTCAGGAAAACTCAGCGTTAAAGACGGTATGTTAAAGACAACAAGACCAAATAAATAAAGAACAAAAGACAATGTACGTGGTAAAAACAATAAAAACACTGAACCACATAAATGGTGTTAAAATAAATAAATATGAAAGTAAATAATTCAATATAAATCTATAAAATAATGATGAAATAAACCATACAAAATAAAATAGACTAAAACAAAATGAAAATAAAACCAGTTAAAAGCAAAGCTAAAAGGTCCTGATCCTCTTTACAGCAACATTAAGAGTCCTGCAGCTCCAAGGTTCTCTGGTAGGATTGTCCTGGGGTTCAGCTCCGGCTTTCAGAACAAATTAAAGGCCGGTACCAGAGGACCCCAAGCTTCTAATCTAAAAGCAGACAGACAAGAAGGTTCAAGACCATCAAGTCCTACGAAGCAGTCTGAAACACACAGAGAGCCGATGCAGCCATTTCAGAGTGTGTAACGTTTTCCACCGTTAGGAAAATACAGATGAGAAAACCTGACGGATACTTTCTCTGTTCCAGCATCACAGACTGGACGTGAGGTTTTCTACTGGAGCAGGAAGCGTGTAAATGGTCCGTATTTATGTAGCGCTTTACATCATACTTCACACACACATTCACACACACATTCACACACTGACGGCGGAAGCTGCCATGCACTGCTCAACCACGACCTCAGGAGCAGTTAGGGGTTCGGTGTCTTGCCCAAGGACACCTCGACATGCACACAACTTGGCCGAGGATCGAACCAGCAACCCTCGGGTTACAAGACGACCGCTCTACCTTGCTGAGCCACGCCGCCCCTATTTAGTTCCAGATCACACATTTACACAGTTAATCCGGATTATTCTCTGATAACAATCGTACCAGGGTACGTCTGCACTCTGGAGTATCTGTAACCTGCAAACATTTACAGAAGATTCACCAACATCTTAAATCTTCTGAGCTTTCAGTCCGTTTCCTGGTCCTACAAAGCATCAGTTCACCAGAAACTAGAGAGTAAAATGAAATCTCATGAAAGAACGACACCCTGCTTCTTCCCCACATGGTGACAGCAGATCAAGGTGTGTGTCGGTGAATAAACACAGTTGCCTCCGAGCAGTCACGTGACTGTGTGAAGGTGATGTTGTGTCTGACCTTCTTATGTGCACTAAAGATCCTGCGGAAGGTATCCGGGTTCTTGTCAGCCGGTTTGCCCAGCGGGGGCCTCCTGGGGCCGCTGGCCACCACCCTGAGGTCGTCGTCAGAGAAGTCCAGGACATCTGCAGGAAAAAAGAGACACACACGGTCAGCGAGATGTTCAGATGTCATCCATCTTTGCTGGAACCAGAGGCAGCTTTTAAAAGACCGCAACATGTCGAGGTTTCATCTGGGACCGAGTCTGACACATCTGCTTCTACTCATCAAACCAGTGAAAACACACCTTCCTACTAAGCAGGTCAAGTTGTAAACATCATCAGTACGTCACAGATTGGGTTTGACTCTTAATGATTCCTGCAGCAGAGCGTTCGGCAGCGTGTACACGAGTCGACCAACCGCCTGAGTCAGAGTCTGCCCACTTCCATCTACCTCTACATGAAATAAAGCTTTATTTATAACACCACCAGCTACATCATGCAGAGCAGCTTATGCAAACCCCCCCCCCCCACACACACACACACACGCTCTGACGGACATCCGTCTCGTTCCACTTCCTGATTCCCGTCTCCTCGGGTGTTTCTGGAGCAGGTCTGACATCCACCTGGTTGCTATGGTGCTTCACCTGCAGCGGTTTAACCACCTGGGTCAGTTCAGGACTTGCCATCAGCCTGGGCCTCATGAATCCTCGTAAATTTGCTCTGAAGTTGTAAGTAAGGGTTTGTTTACTGGAAATCTTCGAGATTTAACGTGTTGGTACATCACGAAGCTGTTCGTACCGTAAGACCACATTCAGCTGGATCTGAGTCTCAGCAGACTTGGACATTTATGGGGCGATGTTCTTCCTACTGAGGAGGGAACGGATCGGATGTGTTCAGCTTCTTATACCGATGGTTTTAGGAAGACCAGAAACAGAATTAAATCTGCCTGGACTCCAACTTGCTCCTGAATGAATGAAAAATAGTTTGTTTTTCCCCTGAAGGAAATTATAACATTTTAAATAAATTAACTACATGCAGGGCGATTAACCAATAAAGTCGAGAAATCAAATTTTCTGTTTCTGTTGATTTATGAAATTCTCGCATTTATATGCACCTCACATGTTCTCCTTGGGTCTCCACAATTAGCAGGACTCAGGCCTCCCTCTGCACCTCCCTCTGCACCACGACGATGTACAGAGAAGTGAGCCGTCACTCACGCCTGGAGCTGCAAACAACCGCGGTGAGGAACGCTGCAGAACTTACACCCAAACACCCTCGTGTAGAGACGACCTACATCAGGGGACTTGTTTCCACAGCGGATCTCGTATGATCAGGATCCAGATAAAGAGATCACGGATGCAGCGGTGCTGCTTCTCTATGCAGACAGGAAGCCGTTCCTACGGTGGAACCGTTACGATGTTGTTTACTCTGCTGTCAGTCATATAAATAAATAAAACAAACACATCTGCATGCAAAACTTTTAAGTTTAGTATGTTTTTAAGAAAGAAAGGAAAAAAAATCTTTTAAAATTGGAAATTGGATTTGGTTTGAGGTGGACAGCTCATTTGTCAGGGCATCGGTTTTGAGACCCGAGTTCGAATCCCACAGGGGACACCTTCCAGTCGGGTCCTTCGGCAGGACTTAGGTCGCTTTGCTAAACGGCTGTAGAAAAGATGTTCATCAGCGTTCTCCTGAATGTTCGTAGGATTTGTTCCTACAAGACAAAGATTATGGTGAATTCCACAATGTTCGCAAAAAGTTTGTAAGCAGGACGTTTTAGAAGGTCGATGAATGAGGAGCAAAGATCTTAAAGATCTGGATCAGTTCTGACTGATCACGGAATAAAACTGATCCCAACAGCTTGGTGGGTGGTAGTGTGGGTTGATGGGGTGGGTGTAGAGTGTGTGTGTGTGTGTGTGGGTGTGTGTTCACCTCCTTGTATTCTGCTCTCCAGCCTCACAGAGTTCTTCTTGCTCTCCTTGACTGTTGGCCTTTCTCTGTTTTCCAGCGTCTCAAATGGATCCAGGAAATCATCCTCCGGCGTTTCCTCCGTGGTAACCGCCGTGGTTACCTTGGAGATGGACGTCTGCTTGGCCCTCCTCCTTTCTTTGGAGCTGCTGTTGTCGTCTTCAGCACCATCGCTGTCGCTCATGTCATCGAAGCCAAAGTATTTGATTTTGTAACTGGACCGGCCGTCTGTGCTGTCGGTACTGCTCTCGTCCATGTGAGAGTCTGCGTCTTCGAAGCCGAAGAGGTTCGGCTTACTGTCCTTCTTGGACTTGGTTTGGGTCTGCCGAAACCTGCACAGAGAACAGGTCAAGGAAATCAGATGTTTCCACGGAGCAAAAACTGTCCACAAGTCTTCAATACATAACAAAGACAAAAATAAAACACAGAAAATTAAATAAGTGAAATTCCTACCTTGAGTTTTGCGCTTCGGGCTTCTTCCGTTGCCATCCCGACTCTCCCAGCTGTGCTGTACTGGTAGAACTGGTGCTGCCGCTGCTGCCACTCACCGGCGCTGCATCAGTAGTAAAGTCGTCCACCGCCCGGTCCGGGATGGTGACGTTGCACATTGACATGGAGGACGGCTGCAGCACCGTGTAGTCCCTCGCCCTGCCCCGACTGCCTCCACCTCCTTGTTTTGCTATCATTTTGCTATTGTTGCCGTCGGTTGTGGATTTGGGAAGATCTGAGCCAAAAACGGCGCTGGTAAAACCGCTGGAGTCCGAGGCTTTGCCAGAAACCTGTTTGTTGGGCCTCCTGTATGTCCGACAGTTAGAGTTTCTTTCAAGTGATAATGAGCTGGAAGTCTGGGAGAAATATGACGTCTCAACAAGGTCAGATGTCCCCACCAGGCTGTCGCTCTCACTGAGGCTTTGAAGCCGTGGAGGGGAGGGGGGCTTCTCGTGCCGGGTCTGCACCGGGTCCAGGCTTCCCGCACCGATGCCCGTTGAGGTCCAAGAGAGCGTAGTGGCAGGATTACGAGGTTCCTGTGTGGGCGAAGGTGGGCGGAGACCCATAATAACATCCCAGGAGTCATAGGTGGATTCTGCCTTGGACCCAGTCTTCAGGGTGGTGGTCTGGGCGAGCGGCTTCCTGTCACTCTCAGCAGCGTTTTGGTACCATGAGTAGCTGTGCTGGTTCTCCAACGATGACGACGAGCTCTGCTTGGACTTTCCTGAGAAGAAAAAGGGAATGGGAGTCAGTTCCAACACGGCAAAAACGGTCTGAGTCTTTGAATCAAGCTTAGAAAACTCAAACCAACCGCATTAAGAAATGCAGGAGGTGACGTCCAGATGACCCAACGCAAGCACACCACTTATAACCTGGTTACAACTTGGACTTAAAGACAGGTATGAAGGTCTGGCCACCACAGAGTCCAGACCTTCATACTGTTCCGGACAACACTGTAAGCACTGGTTCAACGCTCCCGTTACCAATACAAGACACATCATTTGGTCTTAATACCACTTATTCCAGTTCAAGGTTGCAGTACAAGATGTTGGAATTATGGAAATCTGGATGGAAATGAATTTTCTAACACTGCATAAGTTTAAATGATGCTGCAGAGAAAGCATCCCATAATCAAGGTGAAAGGTTTGGTTGATTATTGTAGTATTTGCATCCCTAACCAAGTGAACCCCAGCAGGAGAACATTCCAGGGGATTCTGGCTCATTTTTGATGGGACTCTGCCTCCATGTTTAACTGTGTAGCTCGTTCTACTGAAGCTTCATCCTTACCAGTTCTATCTGGTTGTAAAAGAGACTGCTCAGTCTTTCCAACCCTACAGAATACAACAGCAGCTAGGGTTATTAAAGGGGAAAAATAATCCACCAATCATTTATTTCCTTACTTGTACACGTTTATTTTAACCTCCTGTTCATTTCTTATGAGCTTGTTTTGGCTTCACGTTTTCACTGACTGTTCAGCTGCTCGGTCAACTTCAACAATGTGCTGCAGAAGTAAATTTGACCCAATTCAAGCCTTTAATCACACAAACAGTTCTGTCTGGTTATAAAAATGTGTGAGCTGCAGCCCTGGAAGAGAAACACACGGCCTGTTTGCAGCATACTTACAGGTGAGGAACCAGCTGCAGCTACACATTGTTTCCACATATTCATAAGTTTTAATTAAAACATTAACAGTTCAGATGGTTGGCTATGTGGACATGAACACAAAGTAAAATGAAACACCACCAGGGGCTCAACAACATCTTTGATTATTACTTCATGTTAAAAAGCACCTTTACACACTGAAAACAGGTTACCAGCAGACCTGCAGAGCATCTCGCGCAGCTGTTAATCAGTTTCCCCATGACAAACATCCTGATGACACACAAATGATTCAAATAGTCAACAGAAAGCTCCCCTTCGGTTTTAAAATCCTGTAATATGCTGCTGTTACAGTAAAATCCGCTGGTGGGTGACATTTGGTTAGCAGACCGGCCCGTGTGGGGGAATCCATCACACTGCTCATGATCACACAACAGCGGTTTAAAGCATCTGGTGATGTAATCGTTTTGTTCCACTCACGTTTTCCTTCCAAAAGGCAAATAAAAGAGTGTCAGAGTGTGAAGACGTGACTGCTCAGAAACAGAGATGACGGCGTGGGCGCTGCTCTCTGAAACAGATAGGCCTTCATGTCAGACTGTGTCCCAGCAGGAGTGGGAGGCACAACGCAGACAATATTCTAGCTTTACCACATCCATCTAGGGCTGGTAAGGCTGATCTTAGAGGACAAGAACTCCAGTTTTCCAGCCCTAAACTTCCTGCTTCCTTCTAGAAGAAATGAAGCTGGAACATCTCAAAAGTGCTGAGATGCAGTCGTCTAATTAGGGCTGGGAGATAAATCCATTTAACTCCTATTTTCTGTTTATTAAGATTTATTTTTAATGAAAAACTGGATTTTGGATTTCTGGATTGTGACTGCACATTTAAAACTAACAACCCAGCAGCTAGCAAGGAGGAGCTCCATGTAGATGCTAACGGAAAGGCTAACGGCTCCATGTAGATGCTACCGGAAAGGCTAACGGGTCCATGTAGATGCTACCGGAAAGGCTAACGGGTCCATGTACATGCTAACGGAAAGGCTAACGGCTCCACGTAGATGCTAACGGAAAGGTTAACGGCTCCATGTAGATGCTACCGGAAAGGCTAACGGCTCCATGTAGATGCTACCGGAAAGGCTAACGGGTCCATGTAGATGCTAACGGAAAGGCTAACGGGTCCATGTAGATGCTAACGGAAAGGCTAACGGCTCCACGTAGATGCTAACGGAAAGGCTAACGGGTCCATGTAGATGCTACCGGAAAGGCTAACGGGTCCATGTAGATGCTAACGGGTCCATGTAGATGCTACCGGAAAGGCTAACGGGTCCACGTAGATGCTAACGGAAAGGCTAACGGCTCCACGTAGATGCTAACGGAAAGGCTAACGGCTCCATGTAGATGCTACCGGAAAGGCTAACGGCTCCATGTAGATGCTAACGGAAAGGTTAACGGCTCCATGTAGATGCTAACGGAAAGGTTAACGGCTCCATGTAGATGCTAACGGAAAGGCTAACGGCTCCATGTAGATGCTAACGGAAAGGCTAACGGCTCCATGTAGATGCTAACGGAAAGGCTAACGGCTCCATGTAGATGCTAACGGAAAGGCTAACGGCTCCATG
>JBAFTA010000024.1:1284658-1295052 GCA_036919975.1 Melanotaenia parkinsoni | reverse complement strand
CGGATGCGGCGTGTACTACAAGTTTTGCCACTTCCGCATGGGCTTCAAGTCTGAGCCCCGGAGGTTGCCGCTTGGTTCCTGGTTTCTGATATTTGAAGCTGGTGGCAGCTGCTGGCCTGTTTGAGGGATTGAATCAGGCCTCTTGTGTGGAGCTTGTTCTCTACATGGGTTCTCTCTGGTTCTCTGGCTTCCTCCCACCGTCCAAACACATGATGTTAGGTTAACTGGCCACTCTACAGTCTCCCTAGGAGGGAGTGGTTGTTGGTCTCTGTTATGGACTGGTACCTGTCCAGGTGTACCAGCCTCTTGCCCGTTAATCACGCCCCCTGGCCCGTGACCCTGCGTTGGAATAAGAGTGTATAAGAAATGGATGGATGGATTCATTCAGAAACTCTTGAAGATTCGCGTTAATCTGTTGGTCTGTTTCGCTGGCAGGTCACCAAGGTGCTGAAGGATCTGGACCTGGAGAAGATCATGACGGCTCAGGCTAAGAACCTGAGCGGGGGTCAGAAGAGGAAGCTCTCTGTGGGCATCGCCATTCTTGGAGATCCTAAAGTATGTGGCTACTCAGTATGTTGGTGTTAATATTGGACTGTGTCGGCGTGGAGAGCGGCTCAGTAATTCAACGTGTGTTTTCTGCCAGATTCTGCTCCTGGACGAGCCCACAGCCGGCATGGACCCTTGCTCCAGGCACCAGGTCTGGTCTCTGCTGAAGAGCCGGCGAGCCGGGCGAGTCATTGTGCTCAGCACACACTACATGGACGAGGCAGACATCCTCGCTGGTATGTATGTGGTTAAGTCTTAAAGCTGGTGGGCCCGCCTCGGTTTGGATAAGTGGACACCAATGCATCGTGGGAGATATTTTGGGTCATCAGGCTTGTGTTTGACTGCAATAAACAAGGTTTTATTAATATTCAGCTTTTCAGCTCTGCTGGTGGAACTTGTTAAGGACCCATGAGCTGCATTTATTTTAGACTTCAGTTCACTAAACCGGTGAAGTTAAGGTTTCCTTAAAGTATCATCGGCCACTCAAAACACCGGCTCATCCATCCTTAAAATGGAAAATATTTAAAGCTTTGTTCCTACTTAACAAACTTAAACTGGTACACAAAAGACTTAAATGACCAAAATGTCGGGCTGTGTGTGGATCATGTGTAGCGTGGTACATGAAGGAAGAGCGCTTCAGGGAGGAACGCCTGCGGCGCGATGCCGTCGGACTTCACCGACGGGCGTCTGCAGGCGGATCTGTTCCCTGCAGCTTCGTGGTTTAAGAATTATTCCAGTCAGACATCGATAAGCGATCGATGCGCCTCTTCTACCCGCTGCTGTGATGAATTAGAGGATGCGCTTCTTTACTGTGTGTGTGTGTCGGGGGTGTGTGTGTCAGGATTCAGAAGAATAAACTTTAATTCATTAACGTTTGTAACAGAAATAAAGTCGTAACATAGTCATTCAAACTCGATCTTTATTAAAGACAAAAAAGTTTTCACAAGTTGTTCAAACTTTTTTTTAAAATGCGTTTTAGTTTATTTTATGCTTTTATTTTGTATTCTTTTATTTTACCAATTTTTAATTTATTGAATTTAATTTTCATATTTTATATTGTCTTCATTTATTTTAGTAACTTGTTTTGTTTCTTATTTTTCTGATAATTAGATTTTTTTGTCTTTTACTATTTTTGCTTTATTTTATGCTTTTCTTATCTAAATAATTTTTTCCTTATTTTGTTTTCCATTTTATTTTACTTTTTGTTTTATGCTTATTTAATTTTATTTTATTATTTGTCCTCTTTTATTTTATTGATTTACTTTTTTATTGTTTTGTTTTGTTAATGTTTTTTATTTTTTTGTTGTATTTAGTCTAACTTGATTTATTTTATATTTTATTTGCCTGATCTGCTGTAATTGTTTATAAAAAGGCCCATTTTTCCCTTTAGATCGTAAAGCTGTGATTTCTCAGGGGCAGCTCAAGTGCGTCGGCTCTTCGCTGTATCTCAAGCTAAAGTGTGGCGTTGGATATCATCTGAGGCAAGTACCCCTTTAACCACATTCGTTTATGAAGCAGCTGATGAAATGTTTTCATTTTGGATCATTACTGGGCGGTAAGACCAACATTACATATCGCTGTGTTTTCCATGTATGACTGTTCGGCACATTTTCGCTGACTGAGAGAAGAATTACGGCAGAACTCGAGCCGACGCAATGCTGATCTTAGTTTCAGACATTCTTGATTCTCTGAAGCACGTTAGCAGCTAAGGTGGTGCAGCAGATTATACCTGGACGTCATCTTCAGTAACCAGTTGTTTGGTCCACGTCCACCTTTTAAAACCAAAATATCTCCAGACAACAGATACAGCTTCAGCTTCTCAATTTTCTCCGTTCATTTTCACTGCTCAGCATCTCCAGTAACACAGCTGCTCTGCTGCAGGTTTAGTGGTGCAGCAGTGAAAAAGGTCCCCCCTCAAACACAGCCGCTCTGCTGCAGGTTTAGTGGTGCAGCAGTGAAAAAGGTCCCCCCTCAAACACAGCCGCTCTGCTGCAGGTTAGTGGTGCAGCAGTGAAAAAGGTCCCCCCTCAAACACAGCCGTTCTGCTGCAGGTTTAGTGGTGCAGCAGTGAAAAAGGTCCCCCCTCAAACACAGCCGCTCTGCTGCAGGTTTAGTGGTGCAGCAGTGAAAAAGGTCCCCCCTCAAACACAGCTGCTGCATGGTTAGTGGTGCAGCAGTGAAAAAGGTCCCCCCTCAAACACAGCTGCTCTGCTGCAGGGTTAGTGGTGCAGCAGTGAAAAAGGTCCCCCCGTTTTAACTGCTGCACCACGTTTCCAGCATTGTATACTGTTTTTATTCAAACTCTACAATCTTGATGTTTTTTAAAGACATCACAAAACCGTGTCTATGATTTTTCCTCCTTTGCAGAATGTCCATCAGAGAGCACTGCGATGCTGAAATGATCACATCGTTGATCCAACACCACGTCCCCAAAGCCAAGCTGTCCCGGCAGCGTGAGGCCGAGCTGACGTTCACTCTGCCTTTTGAGAGCATGGACACGTTTCCAGGTTCGATCACGCTGTCTCAATAAAGAAGAAATGGTTTCACTCGTCTGCTCTCATGTTTCTCGTCTTCTATAACAACCATATATGATATATTTGTCCTTCATAGGCTTGTTCTCTCAGCTTGACTGTCAGCCAGAGCTGGGAATAATTAACTATGGGGTTTCCATGACAACACTAGAAGACGTTTTCCTGCGTTTGGAGGCAGAAGCTGAGGTGGATCAAGCTGGTGAGCGAGTAAATAAAACCTTGCTTTAGTGTTGTTGGACTTGTGAAATCCAGACGTGCTCCTGGTCATCGGTGTGGACATCGGTGTGTCTCCTGTCTCCAGACTACAGCGTGTTTAATCGGGAGCAGACCGAGGACGAGTATGACAACGCCTCTCTGGATGACACCGACCAGCGGCTGCTCACGTTCTCAGACAGCAAGTCGGATGTGGTGTCGGGCCACGCTCTGTGGCGGCAGCAGTTCAGCGCCGTGGCCTGGCTGCACATGCTCAACATGCGCAGGGAGTGGAAGGCCTTCGTTTACACGTGGGTGGACGAAAGACGCCGTTTCAGGACGTTGTCAGCAAAACGCCTGAGTGGTGTTAAAGCTTTGGCTCCCTGATGGGAAACTATTACTTCTGACTGGTGTGATTGATCAGCCGGATCAAAACGAGCAGCCGTGAACAGACCTGTTCGTTTCCAGCATGATTAGCTGATGTCATTCATGTTTCTAAATGAAGTTTCCATCAGTTTGGGTGGCTGGAAAATACTGGCTTGTTGTATTATTCATTTTAGTTTAGTATTAATTTTTATATTATTACCCTCTCAAATCATTAGAATAAAAACGCCCCTTCCACAAGAAAAAAATCAAACCTACCATCAGATTAGTCCAGACTAATATTTTTCTGCTTTTTTGGGTTAAATCATTTAATCAACCCGAACAAATGATCAAATATTGAATAATTAGGATTTAAACCCTTTAAATGCCAGTGTGATTACAAGGTGAAAAGACAAAGCATGATTTATTTATTTAAAGAAATCTGTTTAAAGATTATTGGTTAGTTTTTCACCTAAAATGAATTTTAAAGACTTATGGTTTGAAGATGATGTGATGTCTACATGGCTGTCACATCCCGGCCTGAAAGGATTCTTCTCCGTTTGCAGTCTAGTCCTGTTCCTGCTGTTTGTCGCTGCCGTCTTCGTTGTGTCCCTGGCCACCGGAAACATCCAGATCCACTCTCCAGATCGTCAGTTTTTGCCCGTTTACCTTCTCAAAAAGAACCAGGCGCCCCGGAGATATGCCTCAAGCCTCCTGGTTAAGAACTCTTCAGGCGAGTTTTTCACCAGTACGATGTTTTAACCGGATCGCCCGGCTGTTAAAAGCTCTGACACACTTTTTCTTTTGCTCACCAGACTCTGATATTTCTGACTTCATCCACAACCTGGAATCTCAGGATATCAAGGTGGAGCTGATGAAGCACACCGACTACATGGCGATAGCGCCTCACAGCGCCGCCATCAACGTGTCAGGATCCAGCAAGGTCGCCGTGAAATTCATCCTGATGTGAATTCAGGCTCTTTTTGAGCTTTTTGTGATTCCAGTAACACGTTTTGTTGCTGTGTGCTTCCAGGGTTTTAAATACAGCATCGCCTTTAACAGCACCACAGTTCACTCTCTACCGATGGCCGTCAATGTCCTGAGTAATGCTCTTCTCAGAGGTCTGAACGGCACCGGGCAGATCCGGACCTGGACCAAGCCCTTTGATTATGTACGTATGCAGTCAGAAGGTAAATGGTATCGATAGGATTTCAGGTTTAACGTCTTAATTTGGTTTTTCAGCTAATCTCAGATGCTACGTCCTACGCTCTGGTCTACATCGAGGCCATCATGCTGGGGATGCTGGCAGCTGGAATGCCGGCATATTTTGCAATGGACCACACTCGAGATCGAGAGGTAATCAGGTCCATCCTGGTTGTGTTGATGTCATCGTTTCAGTGTGTACAGACACGGCTTTCACAAGACGCTTTATGTCTGCTCGTGTACAATAATACGCGTTATTTATAATAATATAAGAAAAACCTCTGTTAGAAAGCTTCCTGAGTGTTTTCTCCTCATTATCTCTGATTTTACATCCGTAGCTGAATGAAACTGGACTACCAGGCCCTCGCGGCTTGTTACAGGAAGCCAGCTTCACACCAGCCGTTTAAAATGCAGCGAGTGTGAAATAAGATGGCTGACTCTACTCACCTGGTTCTTTGTTTTTATTTTTTTCTCTCTAGATTAAGTGTCGCTCTACACTGCGCATCTCTGGTCTGGTGCCATCGGCTTACTGGTGCGGCCAGGCAGCAGTGGACATCCCCTTCTTCTACCTCATCTTGTCCTGCATGTGCATCATCCTCTTCTCCTTCCACACTGGAAACCTGCTCACCTCCAGCAACCTCACGGCTGTGGTCCGTACAGCTGCTTCACACACTCACAAGCGTCCGACATGACACGTCAACCTTCCTGACGTCTGTTGTCTGCTCTCTCAGGTCCTCTGCACCGTGGGCTTCGGTCCGGCCATGATCCTCTTCACTTATGTGTTTTCTTTTGGATTCACGAGAGTCCAGAGCAACAGGGATTTCTTCTCTTTCATTTCCATGATGGTGAGGCCTGATAAATAGTTTAGTGGCTCTCTGTGGCACACAAGTTTTAATCTACACCCACCGTCCACTTTGTCAGCTCCACCTGTACAACTTCCTGTTAACACTAATGTCCAACCAGCCAATCACACGGCAGCATGTAGACACGGTGAAGACAACCTGCTGAAGTTCAAACTGAGCATCAGGATGAGGAAGAAGAGGAATTTTTAACATACTTTAACTCCTGGATGAGATATAAATGTCTGGAAAACTTCTGTAGATCACTTAAAGGGAAACTATCCATCACAGTTTAGCCCACAGATCTACACACTGCTGCTCCTCACACCGCTGACGACGGACGTGGCACTGCTCATCGCTTCGGTGGAGTTTTGAGGTTTAACCAGCACAGTCTACCTGAGTGTTGCTGACCATCACCATCCCTTTCTGACCACAGCGGTCCAGCCGGTTACAGGAAGGTGTACCTGGTAAAGTGAACAGGGTGTGTACAGTATATGTGTGTAACATCTTTACATGAATGACTTCTTCTTCAGGTGTGTGTGGTGTCGGCCACCCTGGTTCAGTTACTGAACGACTTCCCGGACCTGACCAGAACCCTTCACAATGGCTTGTGTCTCTTCAACCCGCTGTACCCTCTGATGGGCTGCCTCAACTGCATCACCAAGGTGGGTATTCAGAGCGCCGTTCAGAGCGGCGTTCAGAGCGGCGTTCAGAGCGCCGTTCAGAGCGGCGTTCAGAGCGCCGCTCAGAGCGCCGTTCAGAGCGCCGTTCAGAGCGCCGTTCAGAGCGCCGCTCAGAGCGCCGCTCAGAGCGCCACTCAGAGCGCCGTTCAGAGCGCCGTTCAGAGCGCCGTTCAGAGCGCCGCTCAGAGCGCCGCTCAGAGAGTCGTTCAGAGCGTCGTTCAGAGCGGCTTTCAGAGCGTCGTTCAGAGAGTCGTTCAGAGCGTCGTTCAGAGCGGCTTTCAGAGCGTCGTTCAGAGCGGCGTTCAGAGAGTCGTTCGGAGCGTCGTTCGGAGCGTCGTTCGGAGCGTCGTTCGGAGCGTCGTTCGGAGCGTCGTTCGGAGCGTCGTTCGGAGCGGCGTTCGGAGCGTCGTTCAGAGCGGCGTTCAGAGCGGCTTTCAGAGCGTCGTTCAGAGCGTCGTTCAGAGCGGCGTTCAGAGCGTCGTTCAGAGCGGCGTTCAGAGCGGCGTTCAGAGCGGCGTTCAGACCGGCGTTCAGACCGGCGTTCAGAGCGTCGTTCAGAGCGGCGTTCAGAGCGGCGTTCAGAGCGGCGTTCAGAGCGTCGTTCAGAGCGGCGTTCAGAGCGCCGTTCAGAGCGCCGTTCAGAGCGGCGTTCAGAGCGGCGTTCAGAGCGTCGTGTCGGCTGCGTGACAGCGGCTGCTCGTCCTCACATGTTCTCGTGTTTTTAGGCGTGAGCTCAGAGTGAGACATGAAACATTATGTGGAGTTAATTTTACACTGATCCCAGTTTTTAAACCAGGTCTGACTCCTTTAGCTCATTTTATCTGCTCACCAGCAAATAAAAGTAGTTTGTCTAAGATTTGGAAACGTTAATATTTTCGTTTAAACCTTGTCTTTTTTTTTGGTTTTTTTAGTTAAATTTGGCGATCGTTTCAGTTTTGTTACCTGTGGCGTGAATGTTTGCAGGAACTAGTTTTGTAGTTTTTAACTAAAAAAACTCAAATTTTTATCTGCTTGTTTTTTTTAAATAACAACCTCAGATCCACTCAAAACTACTAAAATTTTATTTTCTTTTAGGATTTTAATCCTCAAAATGCCAATTTCATTCTTTTACTGTGTTGTGCCCCAAAAAATTGCTTTGTCATGAGGAGCTTTATGAAATTAATTTAGCATTATTCTTTAGTTTTTAATTGTTTGAAGTATTGTTTACAAAACAAACACGAAAACGTCATTATTTTTCTTTTTTTTTTCTTTTTTTTTATTATTATTTAAATTATTTTATTTATTTATTTTGTCTTTGGTGGTGATTAGTCTTGAAATTCTATAAGATTAACAACAAAATGGATTTCATTGCATCGGTATCTTTTATTTGGTATCAGATTCTCCCACTGGACACCTTGATGGCTAAAAATGTCCTGTTGACATCCATTAAAACTACATATTTTAATCCCACTGTTTTTCCGGTTTAAAACCATTTATTCTTTAATGACAGCATTTCATTTTGAAAGGAGGTTGTTATATTTGATCTTTTTACTGGATTCCACCAGATTCAGCTGGTTTCCTGTTGTGGGCAGATTCATAATAATACACTAAATAATACAATAATTCAAATAATTTAACTTGTATTTAAGTTTTTTAACTTGTATTTTTGAACAGCTCTGAAGTTGATTATTTATGAAACAAGTTGAGTAAAATATTGATGTTTAATTATTTTATAGCAGTTATTTGTGCATGTACGTTATTGGCTCTGAAGGTCACCAGAGGACGACCTAAACACGATACTTCAGCTCTACCTACTCAAGAGATTATTCCTTTTACTGATTCTTTCTGTACGTAAGATCATTTTATCCGTGACAAGCAGGAATCATCTCGCTGATGTTTTTTTCCAGGCAACTTTCCTCCCCTCCGTCTACGAGGAGAACGTCCTGTGGAAGAGCCTGCTCATTTCCGTCGTCGCTGTACGTATCTGATTGAAAACAGTCGGGCTCAGACGTTGACTGAGGCTGCAGCAGAGCGTCATTTAACCCGCAAAGGTGTGTTTCTGCCCACAGCCCTACCTGCAGTGCATCCTCCTGCTGTTCGTGCTTCGCTGGCTGGAGATCGCATATGGAGGGAGGGCGATGAAGGACGACCAGCTCTGCAGGTGATGATCAGTTCACAGATTAAAACTCCGGAAGCCACCAGACGTTGTTATGTTTGCTTCCACCTCTGATGAAACCTTACAGGTGTTAACTTTGTTTATAATGGCAGAAATAATCACTTCTTTTTGGGTTTGTCCAGCAGAAACCACAGAAAGACCCTTGAACTTAAGGAGTTAAACTTCCTTTTTTCTACACGTCGGGTCTAGAAGTTAACTTATTAAGAAGCAGTTTAAACTGAGATGCTATTAAATTTGTGATCTGGCCGTAAACTTCACATCACAGCTGAAAATATCCTCAAAGTTTGTTTTTTCAAACACAGGATCTCGTCCAGGTCAAAGCCGAAATCCGAGCGAATCCCAGAGGAAGGGCTGAACGAGGATGAGGATGTTCAAATGGAGAAGGCCAGAGTAAAGGAGGCCCTCACCTGTCAGTCCTGTGAAGAGGTAAATGTGATGATGGGAGGTAGTCTCACATCTCTGCCAACCCAAGTTCACGTCATTCATCTTTCCTTCGTGTGCATTCAGAAACCCGCTGTGGTTGTCAGTAACCTGAGGAAAGAGTACAAGGGCAGAAAAGAAGGTTTCGCCTTCACCAAGAGGACCAAAGTGGCCACAAAGAACATCTCTTTCTGCGTTCGCAAAGGTACGTTTGTCTTGTTTTTCTCACTCTAGATGGATTCTAAAACTTGGAGTAAAAGTGAGCTTCAGTCTTCCTTTTTGAACGAGCTAAGCTGCTGTTTGTTCAGGGGAAGTTCTCGGCCTGTTGGGCCCCAACGGAGCAGGAAAGACCACTGTGATGCACATGCTGTCCGGCGACACCAACCCCACCGCAGGCCAGGTACCGTACAGAAACCTTCACACATCTTACAACATAAATACATGTTTCTTGTGTTTTCCGGTTAAAGATGTGAAATGAATCTGGTGCTGTGAAGTAAATGTTTCCTGTGTGCAGGTGCTGATGGGGGACTACAGCACCGAGTTTCATCCTGTGGACAATCCACTGGAACACGTGGGCTACTGCCCACAGGTGAACCCTCTGTGGCCCAGAATCACTCTGCAGGAACACCTGGAGATCTACGCTGCCATTAAAGGCCTGAAAGGACAGGACGTCCCAGGCATCATAAAACGGTAAGTCTTTAGCTCCGACTGTTTCACAGATAAGAAACAAGGCTGCTGTTTTAACCCTTAAAACCCTGGGCTTAAAAGCTTCAGCTGCTACATGGAGTGTGTGTGTGTGTGTGTGTATAAAATAACAAAATGACTTGTAAGAGTTGATAATTTGTATTTTTACTTAATTTTTTTTTTTACTTGTGTAGTTTTTAAAAGATTTTAGCTGTCCCCTTTTTAAAGATGAAACAGTCTTTTTTTAGAGTTGAAACTTGGAATCAGCTGTGATGATCAGCTGTTGTTGTTGTTGTTGTTGTTGTCGTCAGTGTGGTCAACGCTCTGGAGCTGAAGGACCACTTAAACAAACAAGCCAAGAGCCTGTCAGCAGGCCTGAAGAGGAAGGTGAGAATCTTATTTCCTTTGACTTTGCAGAATAAAGTTTTCTGCAGGTTTGACCGAGTCAGACTGAAATAAACGTGCTTTGTTTCCAGTTGTGTTTCGCCTTGAGCATGATTGGGAATCCTCAGATCGTCCTGCTGGATGAACCGTCGGCAGGGATGGATCCCAAGTCTAAACAGCGCATGTGGTAAGATCGCAACAAAGAACAGATAAATACGTCTGAGCTTCATGAGCCAGATACATTAAAAACCATATTTTAAATATTAATGCAGCAGTAAACTACTTGTCATGTTGGGATTTAGTAGCATAATGAGGATTAGGCACTAATGCAGCCCCATCCCATCAGAGATGCAGCTTTTCACCTGTCCACTGATAACAAGCTGGATGCTCCCTC
>JBAFTA010000024.1:1161278-1174217 GCA_036919975.1 Melanotaenia parkinsoni | reverse complement strand
CAAGCTGCCTCCTTCCATGAGGGTCCACCCCAGTTTCCATGTCTCCCAACTGAAACCTGTTGCTTCCAGTCCATTGTTTAATCACTCTCTGCTGTTTTTGGTCGCTCAGCGTCTGCCTCTTGGGTCCAGAAAGCATTCCTGCCTGACACACTGTAACATTATCTTGATATTATGCACATTTCCCTGAAATTGTTACTCATTTTTTATACCCAGTTTGGCTCAGATTGGTGAACTTGGTGTTTCCAGGCCAGAACAAATATGCAATTCTCCCCAAATGTCCTGAGTTTACTGCAGAGTCTCTTCCCAGCGATCTGCAGCTCCTCGCCAGCAGCTGCTTACTGGTTGGGACATTGCTGGAATAGATTCAGGTGGAGTTTGGTTTCATTTGGATTTTTAAGAGCATCCTGCTGGACCAGGGATGTGTGCAAAGCCTCTTCAGCCGTCGTCATGGCAGTTTGAGCAGGTCTGCAGGGGTGGTTCTGGGACATATATCGGTGTTTTTATTGGACTGTAACGTGTTACGTCACCGCGGGAGATCGAGCATCTCATCAAAGTAACGGCTGGTTCTGCTCATGACGTCTGTGGTGGAAGAAACTAAATAAAGCTGTAATAATCAGATTATTCCCGTGTTTGGCTTTGGGTGAAGAGGTCGCTGCAGAATCATCTATGACCAGCTGTTTTGTTGCCTCTGGACTGTGTGTGTGTGTGTGTGTGTGTGTGTGTGTGTGTGTTGGTGTGAATCTTGGTATTTATAGTGTGTGTGAGAGCTGGAGGTGGACGGACCGAGCCAATATTCTTGCTGCCTGGAGCTCCCAATATTGAATCCCCTTCACACCCACTAGTGCAGCTATAAATATCAGAAATTCTGGGAAACACTAATGAAACAAGGCAAACACACACATGAAAACAGCTGAACACACACGCAGTGTTCAGGCTGCGGTTAACGGCTGCAGCATCGCGACACACCTGACCTTCAGGTGCAGTTTGAAGAAAGAACACAGCTTTGATGGAATCATCATGGATCCAACCTCGTTGCAACTCGTTTTGTTCTACGTTTAGACCTGAAATGTTTAAAATAATAAAATAAAACATGAAGCATCTCCATCAAACTGTCTGCAACAAGATAAAAGCAAAGAACCACTGAGGAAGTGAACTCATTCAGCAGCTTTTCTACAGAAACTCAGCATCAAACACAGGCAGCTGTCATGGTTTCTTATGTTGGGTTTGTTTCTGGCTCGTTAATCCACCTGTTCCTTGTTACTCCCTCTGTGGTTTTCAGTTTGCTCTTGTCAGATCTTTATTGTGGTTCACGCCCTGTCCTGTGTTTGAAAATAAACCCTTTCACCGGCACCAATTTTTGCCTCCTGCCTGATTCTGCCTTCATTTGGGTCCTCACCTCCGTCGCCAGTCATGACAGAAGGATCTTACCAGAAATGGACCCAGTAGGCAGAAAAAAGCGGCCCAGCATTGACCCAGCGAGCCTTCCCTGCATTCCTTCTGCGGTACTGGAGAGGTGGCTATGGGGAGGTGATCCCTGGATGGATGGTTCCCCTGACATGGACTGGTCTCATTCAGATGAGGCTGAAATGCTGAGCTGACTTGAGTGGTGGACTTTTCAGACGAGAGAGATCCCCATTCTGGGGGTCCAGACTGGCAATCTGGACACTGCCAGGCAGACCCACGCCACAGGGGTCTGCATGAACTGCGACGGGAGCTAGAAGGAGGCAAGGCTGTAGACAACCTCGCTGCCAGCTCCCAGGCCTACGTCTCCAGTGTCACCTCCAGCTCCAGTGCCTCAGCGCCCCACACCAGCTTTCAGGTCCTGCCCGGCTCTCCAGCTTCCGTAGCCTGCACCCAGGTCCATTTTGCTTCTGACTCCAGTCTCTTAGGGGGTCCCTGGTCAAGAAGCATCTCCCTGTTCCTGAGGGGGGGTCATAGATTGAGATGCTCCTCACCCTCACGATTCCAAAAACATCGCTCCTGTGGCCCACACCGTCAGGTAGATCGCTCCTCCTCTGCCTCTAACACCTGGGTTCACCATAATATGGATGTTACAGAGCCCCCTAAGCTCCTGTCTGCTCGACCTCCTGGTCACTTGTTAACCTCTGTTTGTCTTCCAGAGATTTCACTCCAGGCTACACATCTTCCTGAGATTCGGCATCTGTTGGCTCGGTTTTTCCACCAGACGACATATTAATGTTTATTTGTCTTCCAGTGATTCGGTCTGTGCTCCAGCCTGCACATCTTCCAACGATCCAGCTTCAACCAGCACGCCTCCCAGAGGTCCAGTTCCAGTCTGCGTTTCCATGGGTACAGCTCCAGTTCGTACATCTGCTCAGCCTCCAGGTCTTCCTCCGAGCACCCGGTCCAAGTCTGTTCACCATCCGGATCCCCCTCCAGAGACCCTGCCCCGTCTTCTCAGCCTCCTGGTCGACCCCCGAACCAGGTTTACTGTCTGAACTTTGTTGCCCGGATTATTCTGCTTGGGTCCTTCAGGGCCCCTCCTCCCGCCCGGCTTTGGCCTGCTGGAAAAGGAGGATTTCCATCCACAAATAAAGTTTTACAATCAAAACATCAGCAGTCCAGCTAAACCTTCTCTGTAACAAGGATTAACAGAGGATTCACGTCTAACTATGAATGAATGGATGATTTATTTACAGCAAATTAAGTCAGTAAATAATTAAGCAAAAAAACTCATCAAAAAAAGAGGCAGAAGAAGCAGGAGCTCATTTACTCCACAATCTATGATTATCAATATCTAACCACCTGCTCAGACCAGCTTCACATACTAAACACATATCCACACATATACAGTATATATGCCTACACAAATAGGAACAATACTAAATGAAATATTATGTAAAAGTACCGGTTAAAGTTCCTCCTCTTCCTGTTTTCATGAAGACAAACACATGATCTGAAGAGGGATTTCCCCCATCATGGCCATCAGCCATGATGGGGGAAACCCCCATCATGGCCATCAGCCATGATGGGGGTTCTCCTCAGCCGATCCATCTTGTCTGCAGCCAGTGAAAACAGGTCTGAGCTCAGCCACGTTGAGTCTTAAGAGGTACCAGGAGGTCAGCGCTCTGAGCTCATTCAGACCAGATCTGCTTGTGTAACTCACGATTTCCACCATGTTACAGTAGAAGAGGGAGATTACATTAATACGCTGTTTACAGAGAACTATTAAAAACTGACCCGCTAAACAGAGACGTTTGTGTAAGTGACACCTCGCTGGTACCACGTCTCCAAGGAGAAACAATCCCCTGAAAATGAAGAAATGGGTGATGTGCCTAGAGATGGGATTTATGGCTCTTCGAAGAGAGCCGGATCCTGAGGAGCCATTCCTTTTAAAGAGCCATTCAAAAGACTGGCTCGTTCTCACAATATCTTACAAAATTTCACAACATATAAGAATGACGAACAATCAAAATATGAACCTGAATAAATCTACTATACAAGATTAAATAATTATAGGAAAAATATAGATAAAAAGGATAAAACTGAGCAGTCAGTGCAAATTCTAGTAAATGTTTTAGATAAAACTCACAATATTTGTTTCCGAACAATCCTCTCTGTCCAGAGATGCTTCTCATGGACATCAGATTTTATTTTATTTTTTATTTTACTCAACTGTAAGACTTCTTATTTACTTATTTATTCATTTATTTATTCATTCAGTCATTTTTAGCTGGAAGGGGGGTGGGGGGGATTGGGCTTGGTGTGTGTGTGTATACGTGTGTGCGTGTTGCCTACGGCATGAAAAGCACTTTACAAATAAAGTTTGATTTGATTTGATGAGTCAAAAATTTGTTTATAAAAAAAACGGCTCACAACTGTAAATCAGTTCCCATCGTTTATTTAAAAGAGTCATTCAAAAGAATCGATTCGTTCATGAACGTCACATCTCTAGATGTGTCTCCCTGAAACCATGGCAGACCTGAACAGAGGACCATGGAGACACGACTGATGGAGGAATCCCTGAGATGCTGTGAAACTGTGACTAACACTGGAGGAGTGACAAGACTCCACTGGGTCTCGTGAAGATGTGAAACATGGCGTAAACGTGATGGACCAGCAGAGAAGAATGCTGCTGTTGGTGCTGAAGAGAAAACTGAGACGTCCCATGATACACTGGGCTCCTCTCCGCTGGGGGACATCCCATGATACACTGGGCTCCTCTCCGCTGGGGGACATCCCATGATGCACTGGGCTCCTCTCCGCTGGGGGACGTCCCATGATGCACTAGGCTCCTCTCTGCTCTCTTTACTCTCCGTGTAGAAACATCTGACGTTTTCATTCATCCGTGTTTCTCTTCTTCTTTCTCAGCAGGAAATCCTGGATTAGGGTTCTGCTGCTGGTTCACCCTCGTTCCTGTCCTCTACACCCCCAACTAGTCCAGGAAGATGGCCGTCCTTCCTGGTTCTGGTCCTGATGGAGGTTTTCCTTCCGGGTTCTGGTCCTGATGGAGGTTTTCCTTCCTGGTTCTGGTCCTGGTGGAGGTTTTCCTTCCTGGTTCTGGTCCTGATGGAGGTTTCCCTTCCTGGTTTGGGTCCTGGTGGAGGTTTTTCTCGCTGTGTCCTTGTGCAGCTCAGGGTGGAGGACAGAATCAAAGAGAAGATCTGTTATAAGGTGGTTTTCCTTATAAATGGGACTAATGTAGATCATATAATGGATTGTTGTAACTAGATCAGAACTGGACTAAAGGACTGAACTGGACTGTCTGTAAAATGGCCTGGAATGAAGTTTCTTCTTGTACAGGATGGGTCCACATGGTTCTAGAGGTTTATTTGGAGCATATTTATAATAAAAAGCCTGTTAGTGTGTTTTAATATTAACATTGTGAAGCATTTCATGAACTTGGAGCAGATTATTTATTTAGCTTATCTTCTCATCTTCAAGCTGAAATAAAAGCCGTCAGACTGCAGACTTGGTGCATCTGCTGCTGATTGATGAGGAAATCATAACTAATGCAGCGACAGATACCTGCCACCGCGGCGCAGGTGACGGTGCGCGCGCCCAGACAAGCCGCGGATGAGTCAGAGTTTGGCCCAGTCACCGCTGCCCTACTTTCCTCCGCTCACAAAGGTCGCCATGCACAACATCGCTGCGTTAGCAACTGTTGCTAAGGAGGTCTGGCGGCGCTGCAGAGACCATCTCATCAGCCCAGACTCATGTTCAGAGGCAGAAACACACTTTGCTTCTTCCCTTTGTTCCTCTTTTCATCTCGTCCATTTACTTCTTAACTTCCTGTTTTTCTTCCTCTTTTTTTCCCCACATTTGCTCTTCCTTCACTTCTTGTTTTTTCTTTGCTGTTTTCTATTTCTCATCAGCTTTTATCAATTCTTACCTCATTTCTTTCTTTTCTTCGCCTCATTTTATGCAGCCTATGCTGTGTTTCCTCTTCACTCTTTCCTGTTTCTTCCTTCCTTTTTTATTTTAATCTTGTTTCCTCCTCTCTTTTCATTATTTTATGCTTCCTTTTTCCTCCTAAATTTACTTCTATTCTCTGCATCTCCTACTTTCTTATTCTTTATTTCACTGCATTTTTTTCCTATTGATCACTTTTTTTTTTATCCCATTTTACTTTTATGTTTCCATCTTTTTCTTCTCTCCCTTGTTGTCAGATTATTTCCTCCTCTGCTGGTTTGTTTTCCTCCTGCTTCAGAGCACATGAGATTCAATGTGACTGGCTGCAGGAGGAGGGAAGAGGAGATGGCGGCCTCTGATTGGATGAAAGTAGGTCAGGCCGGTCCACTCATGTGACCCTCATTCCTCTCCAGGCTCAGCGAGTGTGCGCGCGTACGTGTTGGAGAGAAATTATGAGGAAGAGGAGAAAGTGTTAAGCATCGTCAATGAATCAGAAAAGATCCAAAAATCTTCATTAAAAGCACATTTTACATAATAATTGATTCTGAATCTTCAAACATAACAGATTGTGATGAATCAACCAGTTTGTGGGTAAATGTGATTTTTAAACTTTTTCTTGCTCAGATCAGAAATCTGATCAGTTTCATCTTTATGTTCAGAAAAAAATGAAAAAAGTTTGATGTTTTTTTTTTATTTTCATCTTGAAATTTCAACTCAAATCATTTTATTTAACCCAGAAATAAAACTCAGCAGGTTTTCAGGCTCAAATTCGCTGGAAAGGTGCACGCGCGCGCCCGCGTGTGTGTGCGCTGTGGGCGGAGAGGCGGGTGCCCGGCTCGCTGTTTGACGTCAGCAGTCCTCAGTTCTCACACATGGGATCCGGTCTCGGTCTGTCCGCTTCCTTCTGCAGCCCGCTCAGGCACCGCCGCACGCGCCCGCAGCACGAGCGTTGCGTTTCTGCTCATTTAGCGTCCTGACGCGCTCTCCCTTTGCGCACTTTTCCGTTTATGTAGCGCGTGGAGCGGCACGCACACCGTGTCTCTTCTCTCCGGTGGATCTGCGCTGTTTCCCGATGCAAGGAGGCGTGATGGAGAAGATGTCCCGGCCCCCCATCCCGCTGAACCCGGGCTTCCTGCCCCCGGCCACGCACGGAGTCCTCAAGTCGCTGCTGGAGAACCCGCTGAAGCTGCCGCTGCGTCATGAAGGTGAAGTTGGGAAAAGGAGATTCCCAGATTTCCTGATTCCTGTCTGTGTGTCTTGCTGCTTCCTAATGAAAATAAAACATGACTGGTGAGGAATGTCAGGCATGCAGCTCTGTACATGTTTGATTGAAGATGTGCGTCAGGAAGGAAGTTTGTTCCTGGAGATCAGAGTTTCATCCACCTGCTGACTGCGGGCAGAGAAACGCTTTAACTTTCTTCTCTTTGTCAGGATGGAAAATTCCCTGGAGAACCCGTCACTCCGCTGTTTTATCAGGAGAGTTTTAGAAAAGTTCTCTGGTCACTTGAAAACCTTCATGTGTCCTTTTCTGTCCCACCGAAACCCACAAACCCAAACTTCTCTCCAAACTAGTGATAGAAAAACTAAATTTGAACTGATTAACCAAACATTTACCTCAAACTGTAGCTAATTGTTTTTAGTTTTCATGTCATTTATTTACCTGCTTAGAAATGTAAAACTTCCTCAGTTTGACTCAGACGTTCATCCGGATTTTAAATGCGGAATCTGAAGATGATAATAAGGTTAATTTAGAGAATTAAAACACGTTACTTTTGCTTTTAAAATGTTTTTCTCCCCTCAGATCCGCCTAAAGATGCCTGATTCTTCACTCGCTGCTAAATCTAACCGATAAAATGAACTAACTTCTTCAGCTTCCTTAAATCCTCAGAAAATTTTGGGCCCTTCTGTTTACTGCTGTGGATAAATATATAAATATGATGGAACAGGTGTTCAGTTTCTGATGGATCCAGATGGAGCTCATTTTCTCAGGTGCCCTGCATGCAAGAAAACAGACTTAATGGAAAGCGATATGAGACACGTGTGTGTGGGGGGTCAGAGGTCGCTTCATGGAGCTGATAAATGTTGGTTATGGTGGAAAACAAGAGTTCAGCTGACCCAGCAGCCTGCTGATTAAAGTCTCATCTGCTATGTTGTAGTTTTTATCTGGAACGCCACTAAGTACCGTTGCATGAGTCAGTTCTTATTTATCCCATACGGCTCTTTATGCAGCTCAGCTCATCAGTCTGAAACCAGCTCCTGTCCCTTTAAGGAAGATCCCTGTTTCTGATTGGTCATCTGCTGGAAGCCTGTGGGGGGCAGCACGCAGTTCAGGGCTGCTCTGCCACCATTACTATGGAAATCTGACAGATGACGTCAGATTGTGGTCATTAAAAATGTTTTTTTCCCAGTTATTTGTCATTCGGATCGTATTAAAAATATCACAGACAGAAAATGAAGAAAAATTTTTTTTAGTTTTCTCCCTCGCTGTTGTTTTAAACTACTTTTAAAATGATTTACACCTTTATTGGACCTTTATGTGCCATAAAGCGTAGACAGAGTAAAAAAAAAACAACTTTTTCAGAGCTCTTAATCCACCCTGACCCAAAGGGACTCCAGTAAAACGATATCATCTCGGCTCACATCCACCATCTTTATAAACCGCTTGCAGGAAGTTTTGGTCAACTTCTGTTGTTCAGTCCACTAAACCTTGCAGTGGTTCTGTTTTCTAGCTTCTGTAGATCACGAGCTGAAGTTTGAGCTCATTTAAAGGAAGCCAGCCAAGTTTCCTAGTAGAACATCAGAATATTCGGAGTATTAAACCAAAACGTTCTGCAGATTTTTCACACCTGTTGGTTGAATCCTGATTGGCTGAAAATGATCTTGACCAAAATGCAGCTCCATCGTAGGGTCTTTGTCTTCTTTGATCTCAGTCAGTTAGAAAGTAGAGCAAACAGTTGCACCGGCACAACCAGAGGTAGTTTGGATTTTTCCAAATATCTGTCGTACTGCATCGAGTGGCAGTAAATTCATCCCAGTGTCAGGAAGTCCCTGGAAGTGTATATATCACACCATTAACCGCTCAGTCTGACGTTCTGCTCCAAACTCCAAACCAGTGAACTGAAATGGGATTTATTTGTACTCATATCTTTACTCGGTATCACCAAGTACTTGTACTTGGTGTACCTGCTAAAAACTTCACAAGGTGCTTTTCTGGAATCAGTCAATCCGAATGTGAGTCTTCCTGAGATGTTTTCTTTCTTTAAGGCTCATTTTTTCCCCCCATGTTCCTCTGTAGCTTTCAACAAGGAGCAGGAGAAGGAGAAGAACCTGGAGGAGGAGCGCAGCGCGCCCCAGTCGGCCTTCTTGGGCCCCACGCTATGGGACAAAACCCTCCCCTATGATGGAGACACGTTCCAGCTGGAGTACATGGATCTGGAGGAGTTCCTGTCTGAGAACGGCATCCCGTCCAGCCCTTCTCATCACCACCATGACCAGCACCAAGCACACGCTCCTCCACGCCAGTCACCCATCATCGCCCCGGCACCGCACACACCCGCGCCCTCGGTCATGGACCTCAGCAACCACGTCTCCACCTCCATTCACACCACCATCGTCTCCCCAAACTGCCTGCACAGCAGCCCAGCTAGAGCAGGTAACTCCCCCCGTCCTTCTTTTGATGCTTATTTATTTATTACTTAAATATCCCTCCATACAGTACTCAACCCATTTTACTTCTTATCAGATCTATTAAGAAATACTTTATTCATCTCAGTCCAGCAGCATGTTTGCCATAATAAAGCCCTCTCATCATACAAAACCACAACGTGGCAACAGTAAATAAAATAAGTTCAAATCTACTGTCAGTAGAAATGAAGTGCACATTAACATGGTTTATTGTGAGTCTGATGTGGCCGCGATGAAGGACTTCCTGAGTCTCTCGGTCCTGCAGTGTATGCTCGCTCATTGCGGCTGCTTCTCTGGGCGACCACAGCGTCATGCAGGGGGGACTACTGGTCCTGAGGATGGCCTCCATCCTACTCCTAATGCACATCTCCACCAGTCCTCCAACAGACTCCGCCCCCTCCCGATCACTGACACCCTTCCTGACCAGTTTGTGGAGCTGTTTCCCCTCTCTGGCCATCATGCAGTTCCCCAGAACACAGCAGCATAAAACACAGCACTGGAGACAACTGTCTGGTATTTCTGTATGTGGCATGATGGAGACCTGTAGGCAAGATCTGATGTATCCAGGGTGAAGAGAAAAGGGGATACCACAGTGCCCTGCGGGGCTCCAGTGTTGGTGCGAATCCCCCAGTTTGACAAACTGTGGTGCTCCGTCAGGTTGTTACTGATCCACTCAGTGACGGCCGGCTCCATGCACAGATTCTCAAGTTTGCCTCTCAGGATCTGATGCTGGATAGTAGTGTAGGCAATCATGGATTAAGATCCTCACCACTCAGTTTCTTTAAGGCGATCCTAAGAATATCCTGGTTAGTACTTAGGTTTATAAAGTAGGGTATCATCAGCAAAACATTAAACAGCAAATTACAGTTAAAAGCAAATTCTGGGTATTAATTTTAATACCTGCTTTTATAGTCTTACCCTCATGGCTAGGTTTCATCAGCTAGAGTAGAAGATGATTTAACAACCCTAGAATAGAGAATGTACACGTGACGTCACCAGAGCTTTGTCCACCATCTTGGGGGAACCTGGCTAGTGTTTCCATCTCCACTTTCAGGTTTCTCACCAGTAAACTTTGTTTAATACATACCAGAGAGAAACATCCTCACCATGGTCAGAGTGAAGTTGAGGTGTGTTTCCACCTGTTTCAGTCTCAGATGTCGGTGTTTGCCTGGTGTTGGTGGAACTTCCTACACCTGTCATGAATTTATAAACTATTGGTCATTAAACGTTCATGCAGCCATTTTACAAGCAGATGGATGCAGACCTGCAACTCTACAAACTCTCAGCTGCAACTACGCCAACATAGTATATACAGGATACAATCATATATTTAATCCATCTTTTTTACTTTTTTGCAAAAGTACGTGAAATTAGATCTATTACTAGAAAATTAGAAGATAAGAAAACATTGGATCTGATGTTGGTTCCAGTCTGAAAGCTGCAATTTGACCTTGTGTCTGTCAGCGTCGTCGTTCTGTTCAGTAATCAGCTGTGATGATGAACAGGTTAAAAGATTCAGGTGGTTGGATCTCATCCTGGATCGAGCACAGGATCAGAGAGTATAAGTTCTAAAATCAGACCAGGACAAAACCAAAACCTCCATCAGTGTCCCGCTGATCACCACTCGTAGAATTTTCATGATTTAACCAATAACTCAGGCTCAAATGGTGAAGTAAATTTATCCCATTGATTATTTAATAGACCATTTTTAACCAGGTAACAAAAATCAGCAACTCCAGTGTTTTATATTTGCTGGTTAAACTCAACATTTTCATTGTTTTTCTGCATTTCTGGAACAAAATGCCCAAAATGAGATGAATTCTGCTGAAACACATCCGTCCCCTGGACAGAGCTGGTCGGTGTTGTCGGATCTTTGCTGCTTGATCATTTAAAGTTGTGTGTGTTTGTCTTCGCCTCCTCTAACCACCTGTTGGTTAGTTTCTCCTCACACAGAAAACTGTTTGCTTTAATCAGCTGAGAACACAAAGTTCATATCGGTAAATCCTCAACCTCGGCGGGGCCAGAACAGGCTGTAGTCCAGTGATAGGTGGTGGTTGGAGGGGGGTCAGTGCAAAGATGAGGTGAGCTCAGGAGGCTCAGGTGAAGAGTTTAGGTGTGACCTCACAAGTGAGAAACTATTTGTTTGATTGGTTCACCAAAAGAAACCTGAGCAACACCTCCACAGATGTGCTGGCTTCAGTTGCATGTGTGTGCGCTCCTTTTCCAACATGCGTGTAAAAATGAGAACTTCCTCTTTAACTTTTGAAGTTGAAAAGTCCACAAAAAACAAGCTGTCCTTCCAAAGCATGAAGAAACATGTGACCTGTGTGTGTGTGTGTGTGTGTGTGTGTGTGTGTGTGTGTGTGCACCCTGCATGAGATCAGAGTTTAAAGAACATAGCGTTCCCTGCAGAAGTAGGCCAGGGGGCGGCACCTGTCACATCCACATGTTTCCAACCGTGTGTTTACATTCATATCAGCTAACAGGCCAGACACACTCAGTCTGAATGTGTGTGTGTTATTCTGGTCAGTTTTCATTTGCCTGAATGAAATCAGTGTGTTAACTGACTTCAGGAGCTTGGAAGAGTTTTCCTCTTTTCTTCTGCAGCTCTGAAAGTTTGACAGGAATGTTTGAGATTATCCAGAAGGGTTGAAACGTGTTGTCTCACTGGACCAGGACTCTGTTAGGACTCTGGACCAGGACTCTCAGTTAGGACTCTGGACCAGGACTCTCAGTTAGGACTCTGGACCAGGACTCTCAGTTAGGACTCTGGACCAGGACTCTCAGTTAGGACTCTGGACCAGGACGGTTAGAACATTCCCTCCAGCTGAAAAGCTGGATGAAGGATTTGGCTCCCAGATGACAGTAAAAATGAAACAGAAAATAAATCAACCATGGAGAATTTGACCAACTTTAACAGCTGTTTACTGACGCTTCCTCACCATGGATCCGAATAACACCTGTAACCATGGTAACTGCTCAAAGATAGAGAGAAAGGCAATATTAAAAAGGTTTAGAAGGAGTATACATGTCTAAATTACACTTAAACACTCTAGACAGACATAAAAAAAACTAAACCGGACATCAGGTGTTAGTTTTCCACCAACTGATCACAGGTCAGGAGTTTTTACACGACAGATCCAAAGCGTAGTTTGACTTCAGCAGAAACCTGCTCCAACTAATCTGCTGCTTCGCTGTCTAAATATAGCAGAGTAATCTACTGCATAATCTGGCATATTTGTATTTCCACACGGATCCATGACTGCACAGCTGATAAGGAAGCAGGAAAGTTTCCAGCGTCCTGAAGGTTCAGCAGCGAGGAGAAAAAACATGCTGCTGCTGAGGTGGGCGGGGTTCCTCCACCTGTTTTCTACAGTTTTTAGTTTGAAATGATAACAAACATGTTAGACACACAAACCAACCAGGTAATGCTGGAAATCAAATTTAGCATTTAGGAACATGTATCTCATACCCTGAAACAACCTCTGCTGGAGCAGATCAGCGCTAAAAAATGATAAAAAGTGTTGGGTTCAACCCATGTGCCCTCCTCAAATTACTACCCTCAGATCAGGGCCAAAAATGCCCCCAAAAAACTGTGATAGATCATCAAACATCATTTATTTCTACTTCTTTTTTCTTAAAACACTTGAACAACTTCAGACCTGCTCAAAACTACCAACATTTCCACCATTTTGAAATCCCAATTTAATTATTAGAACTGTTGCATTATTTATTAAATAAAATGTAAGAATTTAATTATTTTTCATATGATTAATATCGGGGGGGGGGGGGGGGGGGGTCTTTGCTGGTGAACTTTTCCCCCCCCCCCTAGCTTTCTTTGTACTTTTTACTTCAGTTAATTGGGCCTGAATGGTTTCCTTT
>JBAFTA010000024.1:1150517-1161268 GCA_036919975.1 Melanotaenia parkinsoni | reverse complement strand
CAGCGTACCTCACTGTAAAAGCATGTGAAGAAGAAGAAAGGAGGTGGGTAGGAGGGGGGGGGGGGGTCTTTGCTGGTGACATTTTCACACCCTCTATAGCTTGCTTTGTAATTTTTAATTAAGTTAATTGGGCATGAATAGTTTCATTGTGTAGACTCGTCTTTTATTACCAGCAAAAGACAAGTTGGTGAGAAATGGGGGCTTGTCCGGGATCCATATAGAAAACCCCTTTAGTTCTTTTTAGTTTGTTGTCAGTGGCCTGATTTTCACTGGTAGATAAACTTTGATTGTCAAGTGAAACCTTTGGTTAGTGAACTTAGGGCATAAAAAAATGTACCAAACTGCTTGATAATGATTAACACCTTAACGCCTGGTGTCGCAAGTTTGCATCAAACCACTTCTGGTTCATTTTATTTATTTTTATCTAGTTATCGTCTTTTATTTATTTATGTATTAGTTCTAATCTTTATTTATTGTTAATAATTCTTTATTAAATTGTATTTTTTTCTCTTTTTTCCCTGATTTTCCCTTTTATTATTTTGTTTATTATAAGTAGTAGTAGTAGTAGTAGTAGTAATTAAACTTAGTAGTAGTAGTAGTAGTAGTAAATAATTCAGGACTTATGGTGTTAACACCTGTGCGGCCCTACGTTAATGATCTCATGCTGTGACAGTAAACACACGACCAAGTCAAGTTGAAATGTCTGGAAACTAAATTGTGGTGTAAATGTGTTAAAATCAGGACCATCCAGCTGAAAATGATTCTCTTAAATAGAAAATATGAGACTTTCAGTCACATCAAGAGATGATTCGACTTTTAAAGATGCAAATATTTGGTTCAGAAGCTGCTTGAAGTGATTTTTTGCTCATTTTCCTGCAAACAGTGGCAGCAGGTGGTTGTCTGGTCTCTGTGGGAAACACCAGGAACTATGGGCCAGCTGATTAATACATGCTCACGTTACACACACACGCATGTCAGGGTGTGTGTGTTGGTGTCATGTTTCGAGCAGCATGACATGTCACCTGCACCTGCACATGGAAACCTGCAGAACACTCCTCCTCACACCTCCACGCGACATCCTCTCTGAGTGGATGGTCGTGTTCCTGCGGCAGGTGAAGCGTGACCGTCCTGAGGTGGGAACGTCTCAGGTGTCGGCTCACGTTCAGGTTTAAGCTCTGCAGAACCAGGCGCAGCAGAGATATAGAAAAGGTTCTGTTGTGTTTTAGTCCCAGGTCAGAAACTGATGAACACACAGAGGAAAAGCAAGCAGACTCTTCCTCTCTGTCACCTTCATCAGCAGCTTCATCACCTTATTCTTATTCTATAACAAGAGCTGCTGTAAGTGAATTTCTCCACTGTGAGATAATAAAGTCTGATCTAATCTAATCTAATCTAATCACGAAAGCAGAAAACAGGCTCATCTGCTTCTTCCTGCTGGGAAATGTGCTGATTGACATTTCTTATTGAAATTATTAACAATAAAAACTTTTAAGTTTAATTAAAGCTGTGAAATGACTAAAGCAACCTTCAACTCTTCATTAACGCTCTTTTGAAGCCGATGCTTATCTGTTCATCTCAGCTCATTTCTGCCTGGTCTTCCAGTAGAAATCTCCACAGCTAGACCTATTCCTGCTCCATCCTCCTCACCGTGTCCGTTACAGTCTGGATTCATGGTGGATTCTGGACCGATGGCTCCGTCCGGAGTTCCAAATATGGTTACAGAAATTCTTCATTAAACAATCTGTGAGAAATAAACCTGAAAAGCTCCAGTTTTCTTTTCCATCTTTATAGCAGCAGGAAAACGTGTTCAACAGAATAAGAGTCCGTAGTTTACGTCTCATTCTTCCTCCAGGTGTGTTTTTCTGCTCGGCCTTGTACCTGCACCTCTTAGCCAATCCCTGTGCAGGGATGCTGCATGCAGTCTAACAAAGACTCTTGTCCAGTCCTGGAATCGAGCTGTAAGCCAGGGCTACTCAGTTCAGGTTTGCCCTGCAGGCTTTCAGTGTTTCCCTGAAGTGTTTTATGTTGATGAACAGACGTTCATTCATTTCTCTCCATTTCTTCATCAAGAAGAAGAAAAAAAAAAAAGAAATGAAAGAAAACTTCAGGAGAAAACGAGCTGCTCCCGTTGCCCTGAAGACGTTTCTTCATCTTTTTCTTTTAACAGGGTGAAATTTTTCCTGTCAGAGAGCTGATGTTGACCATACATCTTCTTCCTGGCAGTTTGTCGCCACCTGGTGGCTGCAGCCCGACACTGCAACTCCGGCATTCGCAGTCAGCTTATTAAAAAAAAACGAAAACGAAAGGAATACAAAAACAAAAAAAGAAATACTGGAACAAAATAAAGCAAAATTTATTAAATAAATTAATAACAGTAAATAAGGATTGATAAAGAATTTATAATATAGAAATAAGTAAGCGTGAATACAACCAATAAATAAAATCACTAGATATAAAGAAATAAATAAATATATAAAATAAAAAAATAAAAAAGATAAAAGAAAAAATTACTGATAATAAAATCATTAAAAATGAAGAAGTAAAGAAATAACTAAGAACTAAAAGCACGAAAGAAACTTTTTGTTATTTAAATAAAAACGAGGGAAATACGACAGATCAAGAAAAAAGGGAAAATATTTGAAAAAAAGAACAATTAAACAGCAAAAAGAAAGAAGGTGAAAAATAAATAAAAGAATTTAAAAACATCAGAAGAAGGAGAAGAAAAGTAAAACCATAAAATGAAACCGCCAATCATTCCTCCTCTTCCTCCTCCTCCAGGTCTTCCAAACTCCAGGAACACTCCCAGCCCCATCGATCCAGACTCCATCCAGGTTCCGGTTGGCTACGAGCCGGACCCAGCAGATCTGGCTCTGTCCAGCGTGCCGGGTCAGGAGATCTTCGATCCACGCAAGCGCAAGTTCTCAGCCGAGGAGCTGAAGCCCCAGCCGATGATCAAGAAAGCTCGAAAGGTCTTCATCCCCGAAGACCTGAAGGTAATTTAGAGCCGGTTGAGGGGTGAAAATCCCGTTCTGGGGGGGGTAAACAGTAAACTTTCAGAGAGTAATTCCTGGGGGGAAGCATTCTGTTTGAAGTTCAACCAGCAACATCGGAGGCGTCCAGAGACATGATTAGGTTAACTGGTCTCTCTGCAGGTCTCAGTGGGACCTGGCTAAACACAGGTTAATAACAAATAATAACAATACATCTTTATGGCCACAACTAACAGAATGTCTTTGCATCATGCAGTAATTTCCATTTTAGTCCACCGAAGTAGCTTTAAAAGAAAACTGAAGCTCAAGATAATTTCCAGCTTCTAGAATTATCCAATAACATCAAACTGCTCTACAAAAATATACATTTAATGTGTCGACAAACAAAAAAACAAGATATTACAACTAAACCACAAAATATGGCAACTTAAACATGCAGCAAGACCTTATAAACAGTAAATAAATGTTTTAAGCCTCCAGTCATCAGCTGGATGACATCGGGTCCTTCCGCCTGTCTCTGAGCTCAGCTGACTGGACTTCGCCTCATCAAACATTTTCTTAAGCCTTTCATTCCTTCCTGTGGACATCTTTATCACAATTTTACTGAGCGACCTTTGACTTTAATAAAAATGAAAGCATATCAATCTGAACACCTAAATCCCGGTGTAGTGGCTATTCCTTGATTTCTAGTAACTCCATATGTTTCTTAATATAACCACTTCTAAAAATGAATGGACGGTAGACTGTTTTACGCGTTGGACAACTAGACGTCGTCGCACACGGTAAAACGACCGTGTTGCTCCGCCGTCCATCTTTATTGAAAAAGAAAAAACACCCGACGCTTCTTCTACAGTTCAAGTGCATACAATGATATTGTTCCCTCTAGCGTTCACACAAGGTAACATCAATGTAGTGTAATGACTATGAATTACTTCATTACCTTTAACCTCATTAATACTCTATGAATTAAACAAATACTCAAATGAAATATACTTTTCTCCAAATAATCATTAACTTACAATATGCCTCAAAAAATGGCGCTTACACCCGGTGATAAAACCTGGACTACATACAGTTATTAAACTCCTGACATCAAACTCAAATTAAAATGCTTGTGTACATTTTAAACTCTGGATATGTGACTGGCAACGTTACGTTATGTTCTTTAACATATCCTATCTCTTCGACTGTTTATGCTGGCGACGTAATTCAAACGGACTCTAAAGCGAAGGAGCTGATATGCGGTTCATTACGGTACCGGTTCGTACCGCTGATGAACCGTACCGTATGTTACAGCCACACGGAGTCTTTCTGAACCAGATGGGCCGGTTCCAGTAGGGATGGAGGGTCTGTCTGCAGTCCAGGTGGCTGTGGATGAGCCGTGGATGTGGTCAGAAGGGTTGTGGCTGCTCATGAGCAGCGAACATCTGCTGGCTGGTGTTGTGGGAATGTGCGTCATGCTCAGCGCAGACACGCGTGTTCAGATTTAACAAGGAGGAAGCTGAATGGTCCAGAAAGGGCCAACCGGGTCACGGAGAGGAAGGTGCTGCAGAGTTTTGTGAATGTGTGGAATAATCCATCAGCGCTGATCCGTCAACGGTCTCACAGCAGCACGGCATGAAAGGACAGACTGAACGTCATCCTGTCCGTCTGCAGCATCTGCGCTCTGATTGGCTGGCTGCAGCATCAGTAGGAGGGGCCTCCTGTTTAAGTGGATTAAATTGACGTGACTGAGGCGGCGGCGCTGCTGGTGATCCCACCGCCTGCCGCTGCCGGCTCAGCCTCACAGGATTTGGGTTTTTTATTGTGATTTACCTGCAGCTGGAAGACGGAGACGCTCACACTTTGACTTCTCACACAAACAAAAGGCACCAAATTCTGAACGTCTGCCTCCTCTCAGCTGGTAGATAAGAAATTAGTTTTTAAAATGACAAGATGAAGTCATATGAGGCATCACTACAACTGTGTTGAGACCAAAGTTGAGATCATTGTGTTGGAATGGCAGATTTTCCCAGCTGGGATTATAATAATATAATAAAAATACATAAATAAAGAAAGGCGTCGACAAAATATTGTCATGTTTCTGGAAGGGACTTGAGTTCACCATTTTCAGTTTAGTGCAGAACGGTTTTTGTTTCTGGGACTTTTATCAGTTAGTGTTTCATCTAACTTTGAAGGACCACCGCGGCTCAAAGGGACCTCCTGTTAGGAGCTTCTCAATAACTTCTAACAAAACATGCCTTCGGGGTTTACTTACAAATGTTGAGATTAATAGAATGAAATCTCAAAGAGGAGTTTCTAATCATTTTGAACCAACATGGCTGCCTACCTGTTGGCTTCTGGCTGTTGCTTTCTGGGAATTTTCGGGGTTCTTGTGTGTAGGATATGTGCACGAAATTTCAGAAAGATCTGTGCTTGCAGGTTCAGGACTGCCACAGTAGATGGCATTTTTTCCAAATATACAGGAGACCGGTAAAATACTACGTTTTAAACATTCTTTGGGGGTTACGTACTGTATGTCCCGGTCCCACTGATGTAAGACGGGGCAATAAATAGATTTTATCGATTGATTCGAATTTCAGGTCATGCGATTTGTTTTTATGTAAATCTGGATTTTTTTCCTTTTATGGAGCTCCGCTCGTTTGGGCTTCCGTAGTTAACAGATGGCCTGGTCCACGTGTTGCAACCTCACTCTGAACGAATATCACTAACGGTAACGGTTCCTTTTTAAATGGTGGCGACGCCTTACTGGATCCATGTTTTTATAATGCAAGAAGCACATTTCCATGAAAAACCTGGACTTTAATGTTGCTTTTAATATGTTAAATACGTGTTTAAGAAAGAAAAAACATTTATTAGAACTGGAAAGTCAGTTTGGCTTCAGTCCTATTTAGTGAAACAGTATTGAATGTGACAGATATAAAAAGTGGGCCAACGAGGTTTGGATCAGGACTTTGGCAGACTGCTTTATTTATTTTTATCAGCTTTGCCATCGTGTACCTTATGGTTTTGGGAAAGAAGCGGCCCCAGTACGGAGCCGTGAGGCACACCACCAACCAGCCGTTTTCCTTTTTCTGTTTTTTGTGTGATTGTTGAAGAGCAGCTTTAAAGTGATTCCTTCTGTTCTGTCTCCGTCTCCTCTCGAGCAGGATGACAGATACTGGGCCCGGCGCAGGAAGAACAACGTGGCGGCCAAGCGGTCCCGTGATGCTCGGCGGCTCAAGGAGAACCAGATCGCTATCCGAGCCAGCTTCCTGGAGAAGGAGAACTCTGCTCTGAGGCAGGAGGTGGCCGACCTAAGGAAAGAGCTTGGACGTGCCAAGAATGTCCTAGCCAAGTACGAGGCACAGCATGGACCGCTGTGAGGACACACCTTTATATCTATGAAAACACACACACACACCAGCGACCCTCCTCTTACCTTACACTCAGTCTGAACGGCTCGACTGGCAGCAGGTACCTGGTCCGGTCAGCCGCCAATCAGCTGCTTTCCTGACGAGGGTTTGCTGGTCTCCTAATGTCAGAACTTTTTCTTGGCTTCCCAGCTAACTTTTGTCATCTGTTGCCATGGCAACAGATGTTTTTACCTGCTGCAAGTCGAGCATGTAACAGACACACTTGCACACACAGCTGTTACAACATCTCATTGGCCCTTCGAACTTTCCTAACGAACTCAGACACCACCTGGACAGCGGATGTCCCATCTTCGTCCTCCTCTTCTTCATCATTGTCACATCCCAGCACTTTAGAATGACCGACGCCGCGATGTCTGTCACAGACTCCGCCCCTGCAGATGCCCCACCACTCCTGTTGGTCAATCTGCTGTTCATACCTTCTTTTTTATCTGTTTTGACGGGAACTTTTATGCCTTTCTGAGGTCCTCTGATCCATTTGATATTACCAGAAAGTCCAAATATATGAAGTAGAAAATAAAATGCACTTACTGCTTTTCTTCATGTATCCCGAAATTAAAAAAAAGGTTTTATAACCCACCTTGGAATGAATAATTTTAAAACATTTCTTAAAAAATACCCCTAAATATAGAAAACCTACAATCTCCTGTAAAGCCGCCAGAGAGTGGGACTTTAAAACGTTAAGAAAGTCATAAAGAAATAACAAGTCAGCTTGTTTTTGGGGCTCCCTGGTGGCCGAGGGGTTCCAGTTCTGACTGCTCTGATGAAATCCGGCTTGAAGGCCGTGAGGCTGTGCTTTTGGCTGAGTATCGTTAAGGTTTCCATCTCAGTGTTTCAGAGGAGGCAGTTTTTATGTTTGTGATTATTGATGGTGCTCAGGGTAATCAGGATGACCAGCTGGGGTTCATTTTTGCAAGGAGTCCTCTTGCAGCAGAGAAGCTGTGCAGGGGTGAGCTGGTGTTTCTCCTTCGTTGGTGCCAGGGGTTGTAGTGACTTAAAATGTAAAAACAGCCAATAACATAACCTGCAAATAACGTGATTATTTTTTTTCCCCTTTTTATATTTCCAAATTACAGTTCATTGTCTATATTTTATATAAAAGTTAAGTACCATTATAGTGCTGGGCGAGTTAAAGCAAAGCAGATTTAATTATAACATTTTAGGCACAAGATAATTCAAAGTTCTTTGCGTAAAACAAAAGCATTAGAGCTCAGAGTCTGGATCGGACTGGTGAGATGGTTATGTAGATGTGTGTGTCATCAGCATAACTGTGGTAACATGTTTAGTTGTTTCTATAATGTGAGCGAGTGGCAGCATTTAGATGTTGAACAGCAGTGGATGGAGCCCAGGTTACTTTGGTTCGCTCAGATTTGTAGTTACCTATAGACACAAAGTCTTTTAAATAGGACTCAAGTTAATCGCAGTCCCAGAAAGTCCGTTTAGCTTCAGTTTCTAATGAGACCTGAACGGTTGCTTTGGTAAATGCTTGACATACGTTTTAATTAAATGTTAAAAAAGTGGTAAATTTATTTGATAAAGCAACAAACAACAGAGACACTGACATAATATTATTTATATATCTAAGACAGTGGTTCACAAACTTTTTCTGTGGGGCCCCTTTTCATCAACAACAATCAGTCAGGGCCCCCCGATCCCGCTACCACATGCACCCCGATGCTTACAAAGAAACGTGCCACGAAGTAGCCTTTGGTTTTGTGCCTGCTACTCCGTTTTCTAGCTAAAACCAGGTCAGTGGCGAAGGAATCGACTCCTCTGCTGCAGTGTTGAGCGTTTTAAACCTGGAAACTCTGCACATGACTTTAGGTGAGTTGAGCTTTCCATGACACAGATGCTGCTTTGTTAAAACAGCTCTGCTACGTGCGACATAAACAGCGTTCGAAGTGGCGGTGTAACTGGTTTAGCTTCATACTGTCAGAATAATCTTCATTACCCACCTCCGACCTTTACCTGGTCCAGCCGAGGGCAAGACGTGCATCATCATATTTTCTTTTTTTTTCTTTTTTTCCTGTGGGAGTTAAAACCTCAGTTGTTGATTCATCATCGTTTGCCCATTGGCACAAATTTGTCCATGTTTTGATAGCAGAGCAAAAACTATTTTATTTAGCCGTGCTAATAACTCTGAGCCCCCCCCAGGCCAAACATCCTCCTGTAACATGCATTCAGCTGCTTCTCAACATTTTCCATGCTCTGAAGACTGGCATCAGTTCAGTTTTGGAGATGAGTGCGCCCCCTGCTGGCTAAAACAAGAATGTACATTAAAAACCAGTTTTGGCTGAGAGGCGTCTTAAACTGTGGAATGACTTTAGTACTCTTTACTACAAACCAAAACAATCCCATATATGAAGCATATATTGACATATTAAAGGTTTTAATGTTTCTACAGAGTTTTTTTCTTGCTTTTTTGTACAGTCTGTTTTCCTACGTAGAAATTTCCTGTGTATTTTGGAAAAGCTTTCATAATAAATAGAAGCTGTGTATGACACATTAGGTAATATATTACTAAGACGGCGTGCCCGACTGGTCTGGGCCATGCATGGGCATTACAAAAATCCTCCGGGCTTCATTTTATGTCTGATCCGTCTCCTGGTGTAGTTGAAATACCTCAAACCTCCTCCTCCATCACACCTGTGCAGGTGCCACATCAGCTGGTGGCGGCTCCTCTTTTAGTTTTTCTGTGAGGCCACGTTGCCTCCATGTAGATGTTTGTAAAGCTTGGCTGGAATCGGCCCAGAGGAATGTATCCACCCAACGCGAAGCACTTATTTTAATTTTTCTTCTTCTTTGGTTTGCTGTGGTTTCTTCTTTCTCTTGCATCCTGGTGTTTCCTCTGTTAGAGTTGCTCTTCACTGATGCTTTTTACTCTATTTGTCTTGATTATGTTCCACATGATCCAACTAATAAATAAAGTTCTAATCCAGGCTTTGTCTCAGCTTCTTTACTTTTCACTCAAATCAGTTAAATGGAAGAAGAATGTGTTAGCATGCTGTAGCTCCTTCAACTGTTCACCTCCAAGCCTTCAAATATCTACACATCATGTTTAAGGGGATGTCATCTCTTCTTGCAAACTAATCTTTATAAACTAGTTGGGTTCATGAGCTCTTAGCAGGAAACAGCAAGTTGAAGGTCCACAGATGCCACCCTGGAGCTCATTTCAGAAACAGCTCGATTCCTCCGGACTCCACGACTGCAGCAGCTTTCTGCAGAATTTACACCAGAGCAGGTAAAATCCTGCAGAAAGGAGCAGAAACAGCCTCAGCTGTCAGACACAGATCAACAGTTCTGTGGCTTTCTTTCAAATATCAGAAAAACTGACATGTAAAAGCTCCACTACAAACCTGCAGCTACACCTTCATTTGTTCCTCCTTTTACTGAACTAAAACATGTTTTTCAGAAGTTATGTACCATTCCTGAGCGAGACCTCACCTTCTGCCCCTGGTTTCCTTTTTTTTTTTTTACCTGTCCTGTCCAGCATCGTGACAGCAGGTTGATGGTCTGACCGCCGTGTTGTACTATATATGTTTTCACTTCTAACTGCTGGACCAGACCGGACAAACAGACGGAAGAAGGTGGATAGAAGAGAAAAGATAAGAAAAGGTATCAAATAAACCACAACAACTACCATCAAAGCTAAACTAAGGAACTAAACAGCTGCTACACCTGGTAGGAACCAGGAAACATCCCGAAGGCTTCTAGAGACCAGCAGACCATCTATAGGGACTCTGCTGGTGGTTTCTGTTGGGCATTACCCTCTTCATCACCTTTTATTTCTATCTCTTGTCTGAAATGACAAATCCAAAACTAATGAAGCTTATCTTCACAACTACCAGGGCTGGATGTAGAATCCTGGTCTCTACAGAGAGCTGAGACGTGAGATTATACAGAAGTTTCAGAATGAACGTTTGAGTTACTGTGTCACAGTAAATTCACCTGGAACAAAGTAGAAAAAGTAAATGTTTCCTCCTCCTAAAAGAAGACCACATTAGCTTCAGTGAAGGCCAGAGGTCAGCAGCACAGTTTATCTAGGAATGAGTAAAGTAGTCCTAGGAATGAGTAAAGTAATTCTAGGAATGAGTGAAGTAATCCTAGGAATGAGTGAAGTAATCCTAGGAATGAGTGAAGTAATCCTAGGAATGAGTAAAGTAGTCCTAGGAATGAGTAAAGAAATCCTAGGAATGAGTAAAGTAATCCTAGAAATGAGTGAAGTAATCCTAGGAATGAGTAAGGTAATCCTAGGAATGAGTAAAGTAATTCTAGGAATGAGTGAAGTAATCCTAGGAATGAGTGAAGTAATCCCAGGAATGAGTAAAGTAGTCCTAGGAATGAGTAA
>JBAFTA010000024.1:1135489-1146735 GCA_036919975.1 Melanotaenia parkinsoni | reverse complement strand
ACAGCGTTAGTAAGCCCAAAACAGACTTTCAGATGGACAGACGAATGCCAACACGCCTTCAATAGTGCCAAAGCCCTCCTTCAACATGCGCCCGTGCTCGCCGCTCCTGATCTCAGCAAACCTTTCCAGCTCGAAATAGATGCTAGTGCTGTAGGAGCAGGCGCTGTTTTACAGAAGGATAGCCATGGAACTGATCACCCCATTGGTTTCTTCTCAAGGAAGTTCAGCCGGCACCAAATTCACTATTCTACTATAGAAAAGGAGACACTATCACTGTTGCTGGCTTTGCAGCATTTCGCCGTCTATGTGGGATCTTCATCTGTGCCAACCACAGTCTTTACAGATCATAATCCATTAACGTTCCTGTCGAAAATGTACAATCACAATCAGAGACTGATGCGTTGGGCGCTCATTATACAGGAGCATAACCTGCTTATTCGCCATAAAAAGGGGGCCGACAATGTCTGCGCAGATGCACTTTCTCGTATTGAAATGTCGGATGATGAAAATGACTGACATGTTAACCCAAACTTAAAACAGAGGTTTGTGGAAAATTTGTGAAATAGATGGACATGATGATGGAAGGTGTATTTTGTGGAAGTTAACATTCTTTTGTGTTCCAGTGAAGAAAAACAAAGAATGTTTGTGAGAAGAACTTCCATTTTAAGGGAGGGGGTGTCACATCCCCTGGCTTGTGGCCAGGTTCTGTGTCAAGGACAAGCCATCTGTATGGTTGCACCTCTATGATTGGCTGTGGACCTGGAAGACTTTCCCGCTCTTCTGAATACCTGTGTGGTTGCAACACCGTGATTGGCTGTGGACCAGGGAGGCTGATCTGCTCTTCTAACTCCCTGATTGGACGACTGCCCTCCAGACGAGCCAACCTGTGGAAAGCCCGCCCTTTATAAGGAAGGAAGCACCAGCATTCGTGGCAGCTGGTCATTAGACCCTCAGCCTGCCTCTGGGATTGTTTAGAGAAGCGTTGGTTGGTTTGTGTGAATTGGATTTGAAAGTAATTGACTGTAAGAGCATTTAGTTCCTTTGTAGAACACGATTGTGTTAAATTAGTAGAAATTGAGATTGGTCGCTCTCATCGTTTGTGAGTAGTTTTTGGTTTATGGTAAGTTTTATAGCTATATTTTTGGTTTGTAGTTTAAATAGCTTTCTGATTTGTTTTCTGGTATTGATTTTTGGTTTGTTTCAAAAGAAGCTTTAAGTTTGTTTAGTAAGATTTTTGGTTTATATAATTGTAAAGTTTGTTGGTTTCTGTAATTGTTTTGGTAGTGTTAATTGTAACCTCAATTGAGGACACCTTTAGTTAATTAGATTTCTTTCTTTGTTTTGTGACCGGATTAGATATCCCGAACTGTGGACACCTTAAGTTGTTTGTTTTTTTGTTGATTAACTTTGAACCTGGGATTTATAATAAAACATTGTATATATCTTTAAGTTGATCCGGTGTGTTTTGTTGCCGACCCCTTCATCCCCTGGAATTTAAGGTGGGGTCGTAACACAGGGGTCATCAGCTGATAATCCACCCTGGCTTTCACAGTGTGGAAACATGGAGAGGACGAACAAACCCTGAGGTAGAGGTGAACATCAGGTGCGAGCAGAGTCCTGCTGGTTTAATTCCAGTGTGTCCACAACACGCAGCGCTGCTCATGCTGTCTCGCTCCTCAGCCTCGGAAACGGGCTGCTAAGTTGGCATTGTCATTATGTAATGCCATTTTGTGAAAGTGAAATGCAGATCAGGGTGTTCTGCTAATCCAGCAGTTCGGACGTCACGCTGACAGCAGAGCAGATTTAATACTGCGGTCTGGTCGGAAAGCTCCACACAAACACAACACGTGAACTGAGTGTGTTTCTAAAGCCTGAACACACCCACCTCTGTTTGTATCTGAACAGGGGCGGTACTAGACTTTTATATGTGGGGGCCAGACTTTATCAAGTGGAACCCACTTGATAAGAAAAGAAATTACGTTCCTCTCGCTAAAGACCCATTTATGCATCTTTACGCTCGTTTCAAACGTCATACGTCGCCATCCTCATACTTTCATGCTTATTTGGTGTTGCCACAGTTGTTAGGTCAGTTCCTCCACTAGTGGGCAGTGCTGAGTTCAGAGTTCATTCCCATCAGTTTCAGACGTTTAGTGGCGGTAATGCATCACTAAAAGTTGTTTCCAACAACCCAACATGCTCTAAACACTCGCATGGCCTTTCTTCAAAAACCCACGCAGTTCCTTTTCTTTCCTTTTCTCCCTCTTCTTCGTTGGTCCCATGTCAGCTGTTGTGCTCAGAACTGCCCCCATGATTTCCAGTAGTATTTCTCCGTCTTCTGCATCAAGGGACAGATAGCTAAGCTCCCTGAAAACAGACCAATTTACCAACACAGGAGACAGACGAAACACTCCATCCGTTTGCATATCCGTCTTCTGCGTTGAGCTCAAATGGGCCTTAACTCTTCGGTGATAACTGTCGTCTAGGGGCCAGGTTTTTTTTTGGAAGTTCCTTGAAGGGGGTCTTCAGGGGAAAAAGGTTGGAAGCCACTGGTGTAAATGACTACATATTCAGATGGAAATGGATGATGAGCTTCCAACACGTGAAGATCACGAGAAGCTCTAATGACTGTAAATCCGTGACAAAGGTGACAGACAGGTGTTCGTGGTGTGTGACCAGCCAGATCCATACTAGCATTGTTTGTTTTTAACTTGATGCCTTCGTATCTATAATAATCTCATTTTTCTTTTTTTAGATATTTGTTGTGCCTGTGCAGTTTTAGATTTTTAATGGTTACTTGTGTTAAAATGTCCTGTCCTGTCTTCACCGTGGGACAGTGGGAAACATAATCTCGATTCCTTTTGATTATCTTATACTTGTGAAGACATTGACAATAAAGTTGACTTTGACTTTGTCCTGTCCAGCACGATGGCGGCAGAATGATGGTCTGGTTGCTGTGTTGTGCCAAACAAATTTGCTTTGCCTCTTGATAATCAGATTTATTATAATTATTTATTTTTAATATTATTTATTCATTTATTTTGAATTATGGAATTTACGTAATCTTGCTGGACCTGACTGGAAGGGACAGAAAAACAACAGAATAATGTTGAGAAGTAAAAAGGAAAGTAGAGAAAAGGAAGAGGAGACAAAAATCCAGCAGATAGAAGCAACAAGCCTCAATCTGCAGCTGCTACACCTTTTCAGAAACACAACAGAGAATTTCCTACAGCTTTTACAGGTAAACTAAGCAGACAGTTGACTTACTTGTCGAAGACAAAGCTTCAGCCCCCTTTTTAAAACCTTTCTTCGTGTAGCTCCTTCCACCTGGAGGAGGCTAGCCCCAAGTTTTACCTTTTGGCCTTTTTGTATTTGGCCTTTTCGTATCCTCTGGATTTCTTGGTGTTGGTAAAACGGCTCCCGTGCTGCTGCTGCATATGCATGATCCTGCATTTTTATCAATAACAATTTAAGAGATTTATCATCTTGCCGGGTAGTAAGCCTCTCGTTTATCTTCTCCTCCTTCACTGTGTGCTGCTCGCAGGGAACCGTGTAGCTGGTGCCACTTGTCCCTCGCCGCTGGCGGTATTTTTTTGATGGCAGACCATCATGGCGCTGCCCTACCAGTTACCCGTAATATATAAACAAATCTAAAATTCTTTGCCTATGAGAATGTGTCAGATCATTAGCGGAGGTCATGATACACCAATGACAGAACATACGTGCAGACATGAATTCTGGCCTGTAAACAACAGAAAATGTTACACAATTTATAATAAGTTCCTTAAGATTTATTAACAATTAAAAATCTTTTTAATTTAAAGAACATATTGATAAAGACTTACTTTAAAGCTGTATTGTATAAAATACTATCATCATCATCATCATCATCATGCCATCTGATTGGCTACTACAATCATGTGACCCAGAAGACAGAAGCAGCACACTGTGGATGGTTTTCATACAATTTTATTGCCTAAAACTCTCTGAAGTGAAAACAAATTGCATGTTTTGTATCAACAGTCGTTTCACCGTATTTAAAACTTATATGATCTAATAATTTTATCGGCAGATATCAAAGTATTTCAAAGTGTATTCTCAGCCTCACTGCGGCTCTGAACTCGGTGCTCCATCAAATTGTCATGTCGCTGTTTTTGGACTCTGAACTTCATGAAGGCATCAGAGGATCCACCAGTTTGGCCCTGAACGCCACATCTCTGACAACCTGAGGCTTACGTAACCCCAACACGTCACGTCCCCAGAGACAAAAACAGCTCAAACACAACACGAGCTCCTAATACTCTGTCGGCTTATAATCCCCAAACATGGAATATGGTGGGTGGGGGTAATTGTGCGGTTCATATTGTGGATGAGATGCAGCTATTGGTGGGTTGTTCAGTTGGCTGTGCCGTTTTTATTTTTTATGTAAGAGGATTTGTCCCGGAGTCGGCCTCTATGGTACAAGTTCTGTACAGGCTGTGGTTGGATCATCCATCGGGGGTGGTGGGGGGGGGGTTTGGGTTGGTTTAGTGAGGGAGATTAAACCAGTTAGTCATTTAAAAATGCACCATAAGAACATTTTACAGAAGAGAGTGTTGTTTCGAAATGTTTGGTTTGTGATCAGAAGCTGTCAGCTCCTGCTGGGATGGACCTTCCCTCTGCAGAAGTTTTACTTACCGAAGGTTCAAAATAACCCAAAAACAGCCCAAACTGTTTAACACTAGAGCGGCCAGTTTGCATGTTTAATAACTTCAGATCAAATAATAAAGCCTTGCTCGTCCCTGAAATGGTGTGAATTTTCATATTTATGTAAAGGTATGATTTTGTGTCGTTCTAATTTTACTTTCCCAACTCTCTGGATCAGACATGGAAGCGTTCTGTAAAGGAGTTCTGTATTTTACATCGTACTGGACCTTGTAGGAATAAATGCCCACATTATCTTCAAGATGTGCCCTATCATCCAGACAGCTGGAAGGAGGTTTCTGCTGCAGCAGCCAGAGGAACTTGGAGTTTATGGATGGAAACAGCCAGCAAGGCAGGTGGAACAATGTGGACTTTAGCAGAATCCTCATAGAAGGCAGTAATGGTTGCAGAGAAACTGGAAAGAACTGCCTAAATCTAGACATCTGCAGATGCTGCAAAGCCGTGTGCAGAGACGTGACCTTCTAAATAGTTGTATTAGTTTCACAGTTAAGAGTTTAGATGGTGCTATAATATAAATGAAGACACCTGAAGACATGTCCAGCTGCTGCATCCCACACTGATGTGCCCCCACAGCGTCTTCCAATCATAACTGTAGATTCAGTAAACACTTATTTCAGACCAGTTAGCCATGCTGTACTCCAGTAGCAGATGATGCTGCAGCAGAAACGCTCCTGTTACCAGCAAGCATCCAGTAAAATAGTTGCTCCACAACACGTCTTTCATCCATAAAAACCTGTTTAGGTGAAAGCTGCAGGGCTTTAAGAGATTAATGCAAGACTTTGACCAGCTGACTCTGTGATTAAACCTAGCTTAAGCTAACTACCTAGCCAACCTTAGCCAGCTGACTCCAGTTCACCACCCCACTGTCTTCATTGGTAAAACAACCATGAAGTCCAGGCAGTTACAGACTGGATGCTCTGTCTACATTATTCCACGTCTTTCTGTTGTTCCCAGCTGGGTGTAACTGCGTTTACTTGTTTCAGGGCAGCACTGCAGCTAACAGCTAACAGAGCAACCAGCTTGCATTAGTTGGGTGATTTAAATAAATCTGAGGGATGTGGCTGCAGAGTCATGCTAAAATAATGACCTTCCAACCTCTGACTTCACCACAGATGAATTTACGGTTAAAGTTTTCTGACTCTCCCATGTCGTCATGATTTCTTCTTCTTGGCTCTGTTTGGTCACCGAAATGTTCACTGTCTGTTTCACATTGTTTGTTTATTCCTGGAGTTTTCCATAATCCTTTTCCCACATGAGCTGAAAACATTAAACCTGTCCACGTATCTCTGGGTTTCTATCACCTTCTGGCAGATGTCCGTGATCACCAACCACATCATCTCTGCTAGATAGTCATGTTAGTTTTCCTCAGTTTGAGTGGCTGGACACCAGCCGGCAGACTGGACAGGGAATGTGATGGGAAAGGTCTGAACTTCCTAAAACGCTGAGGTTTGGAGTTTCTGCAGGCCTGATGAGGCTGAGCCAGAGTTGGGCGTTTCTAGTGATGGACGTTGGGTCTTCTTCAGCGTTTTGTTGTGCAGGCAGGATGTTCTGCTGCAGCAGGACGAACATCAGAAGAGGGAATTAATTGGAATTTCTTGGATTTGCAGGTGAGTTCAAGACCCTGGAAAAATATGGAAAAAACTGGAATTATTAAGATGACAAATTCTCACAGAACACAATAAAGATCCAGTCCTCATCAACTGGTCATGATCAATAGTTCTCAAGCGTTCTGATGGTTGGAAGAGATTTTCTTTTCTCTTTCTTTTTAAAGAAAGCCTTACTGGGTTCCGAACCAGGTCCAGTCCTGGTACTGGACTAGTTTCAGAGGAACTTAACTCTGAGCTTTGAATCCTTCAGGTAGAAGAAAAGCTCCTAGCTCAAGGGATGGACCAGCGCTGTGTTGGCACATAACAGACAACTTAGCAAAGCAGCAGTTAGAACCCTTATTGCACCTTCTTGTCTTCAGGTAATAAACCTGGTTTTGACCCAAATTCACCCATTTGCATGATGCAATTCTGTTGAATCGAGGGAAGCTAATAACAATGCTAATGCTAACTATTGTCCTGATGGAAAGGTACATATGTGGCCTTCAGGAAGCATTGTGACTTTAGGTTTATTTAGTCCTAAAAATCAGATCATTCATCATTATTTAGTTCTGATCTTCATAATTTAACAAAGATTAAATGTGATGTTGGTGCTGTAACGTCACGTTCTGGAGGACATAGTTGACTGTTACAGATTCTGTCGTATTCACTCAGAATTTCTACATTTACAGAATAAATTCAGACACATTCTCTGTTTCTAGAAGGAAGAGGGTAGAAAATGGTGGAAACAGCTGCTTCATGGAGCTCCATCAGCCCTGAGCAGCAACATGTCAGGAGAGATCCTAAAACTGGCAAACCTTCAATATAATGAAGCAACGATGATCAGACTGGACTCTGAGATCTTTGTCTTCATGTGTAGTTTATCTAAAGCTAAAAATCAACTATAAAACATTAGAATGTTTATTTACAGCAGGCCTGGTGCATTGTTTTGGCTCATCGGGCAGCGTTTGATAGCTGGAAAGTCAGAATAAATAAAAAGTGAAAGTATAAATGTGAACCTCTGGCTCTCCAGTGTGTTGTTGTAGATGTTGAGCATTAAGTTCTGATGTGGAGCAGAAGATCAGCATCAAACTCTGATGTTCCAGACTAAGCCTTTGTTTCTGCTGCTGGAGGCTGTAGCCTTTAATCCCCTCCAACCATCCCCACCCCCTCCAACTGCCGGCTGAAGGGGGCTGGTAACATAAACCATCACTGGACTGGGAAATAATGAATGGATGGATGGATGCTTCACCGTCGTCATCCTTTGACGCAAGCTGGACTGTAGGATTTGCCCTTTGACGTGTGTGCGCGGGGTTTAGGCTTACAGCTGTGTCTGGTTGCAGATGTCGGAGTTAATGGGGATTTGTTGGGTGTTGATAAAAGAAACTGATGAAGAAACTCAGCTGATGATGATGGAGAGAAATCCTCACAGAGTGCCATGATTGGAACTTTACATGAGGTCACAACAGACTGACGTCTGCGTCAGGAAACTGTAGAAAGAGCTTAAATCACGAAAAGACTTGATGCTTTAATTATGCTGCGGTCCAGGTTCTGGGGAGGATCCGTCCCTCCATCGGACCTTTCCAGGTCCGGGTTCTAGCGAGGATTCATTCCTCCATCGGTCCTTTCCAGGTCCGGGTTCTGTGGAAGATCCGTCCCTCCGTTGGACCTGAGAAAATATCCCTCCTCAGGGAATTTCTACATTTTATTTGTCCTTTTCAGTTATTTTTGGCCATTTTTGAAAAACATTTGATTTAATGATCATTTTGGTTGTGTTGCTGGTGACATTCATTTTTGCAATAACTTTTTATTTTGAAATTTTTTTAAATGCACTGTTTTTGTCTCACGTGTCTTTTGTACATTCATGAATTGATTAATTAATTTTATATTAATGAATTTTGACCTTCGTTGCCAAAAATGTCCACGTCCAGTGAGTGTATGTGTGAAATAATTTCCTAATCAACATCTAAATCAACATTTTGATAATCAGAAATTAATTCCCATGCACATATTAATCACTCTTATCGCCCCCTGGTGGTCCCACGGCTCCATAATTTCAGTTGTCATGATTTTCCTTCCAAATAAAATGCAGACATTAAAGAATAAATGGTTTTAAACTGCAGTGACAGGTTAAAATATGTAGTTTAATGGAAAACAATGGGGACAGATTTGACCACTAGGGTCACCAGAGGAAGTACCTGATACTACATATAAAAACATACAACATCAAATTAATTTTGTTGGTAATCTTTGACAAATCCAAGACTCTAAGAACCACCAAAGCCCCATCTTTGTAATATTTAATTTATAGAAAATGTTTCATGTTTTGTAGTTGTTTTTTCACAAATAATAATAAATCAGGAATTTTAAGGGTTAAAATCCTAAAAATGATGGATGTCTCTTTTAATTGAGCGGAACGGAAGTTGTTTAAATGATTTATGAAAGAGAATCAGAAAGAATATTGATGTATGATAATATCTGTTTTTATGTGTGGGCACTTTTAGCCTGGAAGGGTAACATGTTACACGGGATCCTCAGGACAACGAAGTTGTACAAAAACATCCCAAATGTGGGACAAACTGATGTAATCAATATGAAAGAGAATATAATATTTCAGATTTGTATGATGCTTATCTCTGTGTGAGCTCCAAATCCTCTAATCCCACATCTGTGTCCATTGATCACTCTACTCATGGTAATCATTGATAAATTCCCTTTTTTCCCACAAAACCTTCCATGTTGTGAAGTCGCCATGACTTTTTTTCTGATAAAAACAACCTGGAAAGTCTTCATTGATTCCAACCACAGAGACAACATCTTCCACATAATTCCACCGCCTCGTTCCGCCCGTAGTTTCTATCGGTTAACGTCCAGAAGAGTCATGACTCATCCATGATGTTCCTGCTGTTAAACGTCAGGAAAGCAGAGAAGATGCAGCTGAACTTTTCCACCTGTTGGAAACTGACGGGTTCATGATGACGACTTAATTTGACCTGAACTGTTAAATTCTGAGCATAAGAAATAACAGCAGCAGAGATGAGGTGAGGAAATTCTCCTGCGAGCTGTTTGTATCCAACTGTGGAGCTTCAGGTTTATTTCTATCAGTTTGTGCGGCGTAAATAAACCAGTCGGTCAGCAGGTGGCGCCGTTGGTCGTAAAAAAAGCAGATTACTGCTTGTTTTCAGTGTACGTGAAGCAACGGATCTTTTTATATCTAAAAGTTCTTTAACTGAACAAAACCGTGTGAGAAAAGACTGAATGTGCAGGCGGGGGAGGGGCTCATCCTGACCGTCAGGTTTAAATAAAACACTTTAAAAAGAAATTAAAGCAACTGTTGCTCGTGTTTCCTATGGATCAGTTTCTGATCTTCCCAGACAAGTTTTATTTTAACAATTTACAAATTTATGTTAGTTTCTTTAATACTGAACTGAATAAAAGAAAAATATATTTTTTCATTTTATCTTTTGTCTATTTGATCTTTTGTTTTATTTTATTTTTCTTTTATCTTTTGGTTTTCTTGCTTTCTTATTTAATCTTATTTTCTTAATTTTCATTTTATTTTATATTTTATCTTCTTTTATTTTGTTTAATCTTTATCTTTTTATTTCATTATCCTTTAATGTTTTACTTTGATTTTCTTGTTCTGTTCAGTTTTGATGACATTCTTCTTATGAAAGTAACAGAAGGTTTTCCGTGATGTTAGAAAGTGACACTACGAGCTCTGAAAGAGGAAATATTGTTGTCGGAGCGTCATTCAGAGTGAGTGTGATGGCGGCTGATGTGTCCAAACATTTTCCATCTGATGCTGACGGATCAGAAACCAGCTGGCTGGTCTTAATCTGATCGAACGGACCAATCAGATGCTGCAACCCTGTGTTGTGATGCTGGCTTCCAACTGAGTCCCAGTCTGACAGGAAAATAATTGATCTCCATGCATTTACTAATGCATGATGGATTACAGTTGGAGCAACGAGGACTTGGACACGACGACGTGCACATGTGCAGCATGTGATGCCCTTGACACACAGAGTGAACTGTAATATCACAGATGTTCACATGAAGGATGATTAAAAAGATGTGGTTTAACAGGGAAAATCTGATACCAGCACAAGCCTTTTCTGCCAAGAAACTTCTGTTTTTAGTTGTTTTTTGTTTGTTTGTTTTTTGGACATTAAGGTGGTGCAGACTTATAAATATCTGGGTGTCCACCTGGATCCTATGCTGGACTGGTCGGTGCAGATGCAGGATAGAAGAAAGGACAGAGCAGACTCTGGACTCTCAAGAAGCCATATCCCAGCCACATCAGACTCCACAATAAACCATGTTAATGTGCACTTCATTACCACTGATAGTAGCTTTGAAATTGTTTTATTTACTGTTGTCACGTTGTGGTTTTGTATGGTAGTGAGAGGCCTTGATTATGGCAAACACTGTATGCTGCTGGACACCTGAGGTTCAGCTGGGGGATGAATAAATTATTTCTTATCTTAGAAATTCTAAAGATTCTCATAGGATGAAGTTATTTTATAAGGTCAGTGCACCAACTCTGACCAGCTTTATGAGGACGTTTCAGCAACCTCTGACCATTGACTAATGAACTAATGAACTAACTAGTTCATTCTTAAAACAACAGAAAAAGGAAAATACATAAATGTTAATCACAAAACAAGAATGAAAAACAGCAGAAAAAAAATCTCTAAAACGGACCGTTTATCTTAGTTTAAATATACACATTTCTTAAATATTAAAACTTTTTCTCATAATCTCTAACCCCTAAAACTCCAAGAGGTGGTGTGTATGTCTGTGGGGTAAATGTGATGGATATTTAACCCTTTAGCTGATCTACGGAAGTTTTCCAGCATTTCTATCCCGTCCAGGAGGTTTCCAATCCAGCCACTAAATGTAGTTTTATTCAGAGACTCTATCTGGTAAATCCACAATGATCCATGATAACAGCTTTAT
>JBAFTA010000024.1:840713-854694 GCA_036919975.1 Melanotaenia parkinsoni | reverse complement strand
TCGTGTTGCTATGCTACATGTTAGCATTGCTGCTTCCTGCTAGTCATGTTGCTATGCTACATGTTAGCGTTGCTGCTACCTGCTAGTCGTGTTGCTATGCTACATGTTAGCATTGCTGCTTCCTGCTAGTCATGTTGCTATGCTACATGTTAGCGTTGCTGCTACCTGCTAGTCGTGTTGCTATGCTACATGTTAGCATTGCTGCTTCCTACTAGTCATGTTGCTATGCTATATGTTAGCATAAAGACGTCTTCTGGACTCTAGGATCTGATGCTGTTTCCTGTAGATGAGGTCTAGTCAAGAAGAAGTTAATGGGCCTAAAGCTGGTTGTTTCTGCAGAGGTTTTACACCTGCTGGTGAGAGTGATGGTGGTTAAACATGGAAGGTCGTGTTCAGTTATGTTTGCAGGTTAGATTCCAGCATAAAAACAGGTGAAACGTGTCAGAAATGATCATTTTCTGAAATTTTCCTTCTACGACGTGGAGATGAGTGACAGCTCTGCAGCAGCTTCTTTCACAGCCTGAACAGTTTGTTAAACTCACTGCTGACTCAACAGGTGACGACTGTAAGGAGAAGCAGCGCTCCAAGGCCGAACTGGTCACCTCCTCTTCCTCCTGGTCCTCCATGGCTGCTGGTTTGTTGGAGCTCACATGCCACGCTGCTGCTGTTGCAGGCTCAGCAAGTAAAGCAACGTTGTGGTCTGCAGACACCACAGTGGATTTTAAAGAGCAACTTCAGTCAGGTTTCGCCTTCTGTCCGTCCTCATCAGGCCTTTCTGTCGAGTCGAGCAGCACTGCCCCGCGGTTTCCGATGGCGTTGCTTCGTCTTCTGCGTCCTGGACAACGGACCAGATTACGCGTCTAACCAGCGCAGGGGACGGATTAACTGTCCTCCTGCGTCCAGCATGAATGGGCCTTAACCTGTCAAATCTAAAAGCAGGAGAAAACCAGTTTCCCCAGTAAGATGTCATTAAGTTCCAAAATAAAACCAGACTGAGAGACCGCAGGGATATTATCTAAAAAGGCCTTCAGCTGGGTAAAAACTTTATTTTTCTAAAGCTGAATATTTAAAACTGGACAAAGACGAGCTGTTCTCTGGTTAAAGCTGACTTGAACTGGCAGATACAGATCTGGGTTTAATCAGAGTCGGACCAGGAAAATAACCTTCAGCTGATAAACACGCCTCATCATGTTTACATTTAATCTTTCTTTTTAGAAACCGTACGAAGCTGAAATTTCACCAGTATTTACACGTTACACAGCTTATAAATACCAAATATTTCATCCCTTTTCAGATCTAGAAGTTATTTTAAATGTACACGTGTCCTTTTCCACACGTGTGCAGTAATCCGGCTGAACCGGCTCGGCATGGAACACGCTCCCCTGCTGACTGGAAACATCAGAGATTACAGTTACTTTGATTACAGTATTAGTTACACTTATTAAAATGTACTTTTACTAAAGTTTTATTAATTTCATTTAAAGTCTGTTATTTTCATATTTACTAAATTCATCGTGAGGCCCTCCAGTGAGCCCGTTTTTGGCCCCCTGGCCATATGTTTGACACCGCTTGTCTACCTAGATGGAGAAGTTTAACTCCTTCGGTTTGGTTAGTTAGCTGGTTAGTCTCTCTAGCTGTGGAGAAGCTGAACTGACGCTGTTGCTTTAAATAAAACTTTGAGCCGTGTGAAGTTGCTCTTTAATCCTCCGACGCGTGGCATCCATCGGTGGTACGATGCCGAGTCTGACTCCGCTTTGCCTCTGCAGCCTGCTTCCTGGTGCAGCTGTGTCTCAGAGCAGCTGCAGCTCTTCGGCCTCTCATCAGGACCGTTTTCGCCGCCTCGCTGAGAAGCGGACGCGCCGCAGGTTAACGCCGCCGTGTGTGCTGGTTGTTTCCTCACCTGTAGCTTCCTGTAGAGGGCGTAGCCTCCTGCCTGCCTCTGTGCTGCGTTTGTGTTCTTCTGGTTAAATCTGCATCCAGTCCTGTAAACAAGATGCACACAAAGCGGTTTTCCCTGTCACCACCTGGAGGTTACAGGTCCCGATGTTGACGGTCTTCAGGTCTGGACCCAGATCAAACCAGAGGTCAGAATCTTTTATCAGAAAGTTTGGAAGAAGCCGGCTTCTGGTGGACGTCCATGGAAATGAACTCCGATGGTGCGTTCACGGGTTTCGGCCTGCGCTGTGCATCTTGTTGGACTGTGACGTGGTGATCTCCTGACTCCACCTGCAGCTGATCAGCTGATCCTCAGTCTGCTTCTGTGTTTCAGGTCGGACCGCCGGCGATGGCTTCAGGTGGCTCTGCAGACGATGCCGTCACATGACCACCAGCTCCCACCTGAGAAGGCAAGTTGAAAGTGAGAGTGCATTCCCACCAGGATAATCCGGCCAGGAATTCAGGAAAACTCCCACCTTCCTGTGGCTGGATTTCACACTGAACTTAATGGAGGCGGAGCAAACCACCTGGACAAGGTCATGCAGCACCTGCTCACTAGGAGGCCACATTCCCCAAAACCACCACTGACCAAGTCGAAAGAAGAACATCCGGCTGGTTGACGGGCCAGGACCTCAAACGTCTCACCACCAGAAATCATGAGCTTGGGTTAGTTAGCCGGTTAGTCTCTCTGGAAGCTTCGGATTCAGGAACGTCGGCCTCCAGCTGTGAAAGAAAAGCTGAGCTTAGTGGTTTTCCGGCTCTTCTGGGGTTGATTTTCACACGGGTCCACGTTGGTTCCTCTTCCAGTGGGAAAACCAAGTTTTCAGAATTCCTGCCTACTGGATCCGAGTCTCCCGGACTATCCTGGTGGGAATGAACCCAGCTTCACTGGAAACGTGAACCTGACTTCGTTTTCTGTCTGCAGGTTTCCTCTCGGGCTCTTCATCGTCCTCCTCCCCCTGCTCCTCATCTTCAGTAAGTTCCACGTTTCATGTTTCCGACATGAACGTGTTTTCGGCTCAGAGAAAACGGATCTGTTCCCTCCGGCTGCAGCCTTTCTCCTGGTTTACTCTGAGCCTGTAAGGATTTACAGGGACGTACGCAACCAAAGAGAAGAAAATATCCGTCCTCCGTCACATGGTGGCCTCGTTAGTCCAGTTTCAGGTTGTTGTCTAAAGCTTGTTGGGTCCTCCGTGATCTTCTGTTCCATCTTCAGGTCTGAGCTGGTTCGGTCCAGATGGCTTCCAGTCCCTCCTTCCAGCCCTTAACATCACAGTGTGGTGGACAGCCGTCTCCGACGTCCCCACCGTGTCCTCGGTCCACAGCGTCCTGCCTCCACCAGCAGAGGGCGCCGTGGAGGAACCTGCTCCTCAGGTGCAGACTGGAGCTGGAAAATCCAAATTAAATGGCTCTGATGGATCAGCTGACTTTACAGCTGTTGCCATGGTGACCTGTCCAGCCATGATTGACCATAACTTCGTGTTTGCGCTGCTTTCCAGGTGGTTCTGGTGGCGGACGACTCGGATCGGCTGGAGCGTGTGGAGCAGAGTCTGATGGTGCTGTGGCAGCGGGTGGAGGCCAGAGGACGGCGGGTGGAGCAGAGACACAGGGAGGTGCTGCGGCTCCACGCCGACCTCCTCCAGCAGCAGCTGTCCTCGTCTCAGAGCACCGACGGCGGTGTGGACAGCCTGGTGGAGCAGCAGCTGTCTCAGCTCCACACACGACTGGATGAGGACAGACGGCAGAGGGAGGAGGTGAGGACGCCTGGACCGTCATGTGGTCTGAGGTGGAGATGAGACCTTTTAAAACCTGAGTAAATGGAGGTTGATGCGTCGGACGTCGTCCTCATTCAGCCCGACATGAAGAGACGACGAGGTCCTAAAACAATAAGACATGGAGGACATGTCCACTGACCTCAGATCGGCTGGTCCAGCTGCAGATATAAATATTAATTCAACTTTGTCTAGTTCCAGTTCAGCCCTCAGAGCTTTTTACAAACCAGAACCAGTTTATCCAGATAAAACCAGAGCAGCCACTAAAACGGCCGTTTTGACCTCTTTTACAGCTGCAGCGTGGAACCAAATCAGTGATCAATAACAGAAAAACTTCATTCAAATCTGTGTTTCTATTGGTATCTAATCACTTTAATCCAATTTTTATTCTCTTAGAATGAAGCATTTATTTCCACACACACGCCAGCTGCCACCGTTCGTACTACGGTGTCTCTGAAAGGACAAACAACTCTGAGCTGGATCCACTCACGCATGAAAACATCTTTATATCTGGAAGGAGTTTGTCCACTGACGGCCACTGTACTTTCACTACTGTGCTAGACCCATCTTTACCACTAGATGGCAGAAATTCTTACACACTGAACCTCATTTGTCTGAAACATACAAAATCTGAACTTTAAATTGTGTAAATATTTGTAATGAAAGGACTTTACCAGGTTAGAGAAGCCTAACGGGAAGTCGTACTACGAGGCCGAGCATCTCCGTCCTTTTTACCCGTTACTGCTTCCTCGGTGCTGCAGTCCACACGGCTCCACCTCTGTGGGCTCACTGTGAAGATTTTATCTTCAGCTCCGTTTCTGGCTGTTTCCCTTCCCGAACCTCCTCTGGCTGCTGCTGCAGAAACCTGCTTCCAGCTGACCGGCTGCCTCTGCACTTCCTGAAGATGAAGCATTAGTTTCACGTAGTTTACGTCACAAATATGAAGGCTTGTTTTAACGAAAACCACCTAATTTTGTCTGCCTTGGTAGAACGTGGGCCGGCTCACCCAGACAGCACCAAGGTTCTGAGACACCAGAACAGAACCAGAACCGTGTCTCTGTACACGCTGATTCATGATTCAAGCTGCTTTTATACCCAATCCTGACACCCTCACCTGTCACCAGGTAATCTTCTGGTTGGAGAACCTTCCAGATTCAGGTTACTGGACTTTCTGGAGTTTCTGCAGCAGACTCTGGATTAGTCTCGAACGCACCGAAGAACCTGAATCATTTCTGGGCTCGTGTTTCATTTCCTGCTTTTTCCAGATTTAAAGTCTCAGACGCGGTTTTAAAGAAAAGGTTTCTGGTTTCTGGTTTCCGGTCAGGTGTCCCGGACCTGGCCGTGGTTCTGTTTACTTGGTTTACTTCTGTCTCCGGGTCTGTTTGCTTTGGCAGGGCCAGAGGCAGGACCTGCTGCATCAGAGGAGACAAGCGTCCCGTCTGGACCGGCTGGAGCTGCAGCTGCAGGCGCTGAAGTCCAGGACCCAGGTAGGACCTGAGGGTTAGACCGGCCACTCTGGACCGGTTCCGTCACAGCTGACTGACGCCGTTTGTGCTGCACAGGAGGTCCAGTTGATGCAGGAAGCGTCCCCATCTGTCTCCTCGGCAACACTTCCTGCTGCTGTGGGGTAACCTTCGTCACCCTCCTCGTCCTCGCTGCTGATGTGTTTCTGTGGTGGTTTTTGGTTCTGATGAGAAACTTGGACTTCCTGCAGCGGCGGCGTGGACCAGCTGTCCCTTGATGCTCTGCTGGAGGAGGTGTCTCGGTTGGAGACGGCTCTGGGGGACGTCAGGAGGGACGTGGATGGTCTGTCCTTGTGCCAGGACGGCTGCAGAGAACTTGATAGGATCCAGAGGACGGTGAGTCAGGACTCCAGCTGTCCTTGTCTGTCCACATCTCCATCAGGACGTTTTAATGTGCCCCCTTAACCTCCGTCTTCAGGTTTCAGATCAGGTTTCTGCTCAGATCCGAGACGAGGTCCGGGTCCTGATCTACAGAGACCATCTCTTGTCTCCAGACGGGGACGTCTCCGTCCCAGAGTCTCTGATTGACTGGCTGTCTCAGCGCTTTGTCAGCGTGGACGACCTGGAAGCGGCACTGGTCTCTCTGGAGCTCAGAATCCTCCAAAACATCACCCTGCAGCGGCGTGAGGAAACGGTCCGAGGAGACGAGCCGAAGACCGCCGGGACCACCGTGACCAGGGAGGTGAGAGCAGGTCCAACCGGCGTTTTGGTTCCAAATTAAATTAGCTGAGATTGTTCTGATTTTTGGATCTTTGTTCCTGATACGATTTATTGAGATCAAACTTTGGTTCTGGTTCTGTCTGGACTCTGAAGACGAAACCAGAACCAGGACCTCATTCAGGTCCAGGTCTGACCAGTTAAACTCTATTATCAGATTTAAACGCTTCGGTTCCATCGTCAGGATCAACGTGGATCTGTAAGTTCTGCTGGAACATCTGAGAGGCTCGGTTCTACGGTTCGGGTAGAACGGGACTCAGAACCGATCCGGATCTGACCGCTGGTTTGTTCTGTACGTGTTTCTGTTCTGAATGCCGGCGGCGACTCTGAATCTGTCTTCAGGACGTCCATGAGATGCTGACGGAGGCTCTGAGGCTGTTCTCTGAGGACAGAACCGGGCTGGCGGACTACGCCCTGGAGTCTGGAGGTCAGAACCAGCCGGTCCAGTAAGAAGACCGGTTTCCCCGGATGTGAACTTGTTTGTCTGTGATTACTTTAACTTCTCTGTCTAAACTGCTCCTGAAAGGATCAGAGTTAGAATAAAAGAAGAAACATGAAATAATAAACCAAACTTTGTGTTCTTACCGAGTTGTTGAGCTTCAGGTGTGTTCCTGTGTTGGTCCTGCAGGGGGCAGCGTCCTCAGCACCCGCTGCTCCGAGACGTACGAGACGAAGGCCGCGCTGCTCAGCCTGTTCGGAGTTCCTCTCTGGTATTTCTCCCAGTCTCCTCGAGCCGTCATCCAGGTAACTCACCTGTCTGACCTCACCCACGCACCGTCACCTGTCTGACCTCACCCACGCACCGTCACCTGTCTGACCCCACGCACCGTCACCTGTCTGACCTCACGCACCGTCACCTGTCTGACCTCACCCACGCACCGTCACCTGTCTGACCTCACGCACCGTCACCTGTCTGACCTCACGCACCGTCACCTGTCTGACCTCACGCGTGTGTGAATATTTACCTTTTCTCTCGGCTTCATCATTGATTGATTGATCAGATTATTGATCAAGGCTGATCAGCTGCTTCATGTTGAAGCTGATTTATTGACTCAGATGGTTTCCCAACATGAGGCTCGGGTCCCTCTTGTTGGTCAGCAGATTAATGTGGAGGGCCATCAGCTGATCGCTGGAAATGAAAACATAGTAGAAGCAGAACATGAAACATGAGCTTTGAGGTTTTCCAGCTCGGATGATCAATGTGGAGGAAGTTAATGATCCTTCCCGTAACTGTGGACTGTCTCCTGTCCTGCAGCCTGATGTCCATCCAGGGAACTGCTGGGCCTTCAGAGGTTCCACGGGGTTCCTGGTGATCCGGCTCTCCATGAGGATCCTCCCCACCGCCTTCACACTGGAGCACATCCCCAAAGCCCTGGCACCCAGCGGGACACTGCTCAGCGCTCCCCGAGACTTCAGCGTCTACGTAAGAAAACGCCGCTGTCACAATGTCGGAACACGCTGACTTCCTGCTAGACTCAGAACGCCGTCCTCCATCTTTGTTTTTAGGGTCTGGATGATGACGGCCAGGAGAGGAGGAAGCTGCTGGGAACGTTCAGCTACGACCAGGATGGAGACGTTCTGCAGACGTTTCCTGCCTCGGTGAGTTCTCTGATATCTGAGCCGCTTCTAAACGCATCATCGACACAGAACCAGGACCACCGCAGGTCCCAGTCTGATCCCAGTCCCTTTACTGGTGCAGGTTTACTGGGAGGTTACTGGATGGATTTGTGATTATGTGTCCCACTGAATCGGTGTGTAAAGCAAAACTTGGCGGCAGCGTCACGCGGCGTCCCAGAAGAAGTGAAGGGCAGACTCGGCATGGTGATGCCGTTTGGCTGCGACGGCTCCAGAAATGTGCATCATGAATGTCAGCGCGCCATCAAACAAGTCGGGAACGCCGAGCTATAGGTCGGAAGGTTGCATAGCGCCGCTTTAACAGCAGCATGATAACGATAAATTTTTACTTCATTCATCCCAATTCAGAAATCCAGCTCTGCTTATAATCCATCTCTAGATGTTCTGGTGAGCAGCTGGAAGGGTTAAGGGCCTTGCAGTGGTTCCCCTCTGTAACCACAAGGCCACCACTCCGCTGTCTGGTCTGGCTGTTCTTGTTGGTTGTTTACCCCGTCGTAGCCAACGTTTGCCCCGTCTTAGCCAGCGTTTGCCCCGTCTTAGCCAGCGTTTGCCCCATCGTAGCCAGCGTTTGTCCCGTCTTAGCCAGCGTTTGCCCCGTCTTAGTCAGCGTTTGCCCCGTCTTAGCCAGCGTTTGCCCCGTCTTAGCCAGCGCTTGCCCCGTCGTAGCCAGCGTTTGCCCCGTCGTAGCCAGCGTTTGCCCCGTCGTAGCCAGCGTTTGCCCCGTCGTAGCCAACGTTTGCCCCGTCTTAGCCAGCGTTTGCCCCGTCTTAGCCAGCGTTTGCCCCGTCGTAGCCAGCGTTTGCCCCGTCTTAGCCAGCGTTTGCCCCGTCTTAGCCAACGTTTGCCCCGTCTTAGCCAGCGTTTGCCCCGTCTTAGCCAACGTTTGCCCCGTCGTAACCAGCGTTTGCCCCGTCTTAGCCAGCGTTTGCCCCGTCTTAGCCAGCGTTTGCCCCGTCGTAGCCAGCGTTTGCCCCGTCGTAGCCAACGTTTGCCCCGTCTTAGCCGGCGTTTGCCCCGTCTTAGCCAACGTTTGCCCCGTCGTAGCCGGCGTTTGCCCCGTCTTAGCCAACGTTTGCCCCGTCGTAGCCGGCGTTTGCCCCGTCGTAGCCGGCGTTTGCCCCCTCGTAGCCGGCGTTTGCCCCGTCTTAGCCAGCGTTTGCCCCGTCGTAACCAACGCTTAGCCCGGCGTCCTGTTGGCGAGCAGCGCTGCTGGTTATTCGTTGTTTGGTCGCGTCTGACAGCTGCCCCTCCGAAGGGAGTCTCTAACCGCGCCAGTCACCTGAAGACAGGATATGTTGGGGTCGGTACCTGAGCCCATCAGACCTGAAACCTAGACAGACTGAAGTCGGTCCAGAGGAAACTGGACTTCATAGGTTCAGGTTCTTAAAGAAACGGGAGCGAAAACTGAGCGTTCAGATGGAAGGTGGCGAGCTGCTGGCGCGTCCAACCTGCCGTCAGTTTACTCGTCAGCTGGAGCAGAAGTTAAAGTCTTTTATTTTCAGGTGTGTCAGCAGCACGAGGCTTTTGATTGGCTGTGATCCCTGCAGTGATGTCAGTGTTTGTTTCCCGTCCACTTAGGAGGAGAATGATGACTCCTTCCAGATCATCGAGGTCCAGGTTCTGTCTAACTGGGGTCACCCCGAGTACACCTGCATGTACCGCTTCAGAGTCCACGGGACGCCCCGCGACATCTGAGCGCCGACACACGGGTCTGGTCTCCCGCTCAGACTGCGGAAACCTGCAGCACTTTGAGTTGATGTTGATCAGCGTCTCCATGGCGATGAAGTCCCGTTGCCATGGAAACCTATGGTTCGAGTGATGTAATAATTGTGTTCATAGTTTTCTGTTTTGTGTGTTGCTGCTGGTTTTCATGTTTTATCCCATTCAGTCTTTTATCAGGTCTTTGTGGTCCAGCTGAGATCTTAAACGTGCAACACGACGCTCACATCCTTTATTTTTCCCTTCCTGCTCCTCCGGTCAGGAAGGGAGGATGAAGGACTCAAACTTTCCTTTAACTTCTCTTCAGTGCTACCAGATAATCAGGCCCTCAGCTCCACTTCCACCTCTTTCTCAGCTGATAGCCTGATGTCAGAGTGTCTTTGAACGCACCAGCTGGTTTAGTTTTATTCCTTCTCACGGCTGCAGCGAAACATCTGAAATACATGGTCAGAAAATGTGAACCAAAGATTAAAAAGGAAGTCAGAAACTTCCAGCTTTTATGAAATGAGATAATTTTGCACAGAACGTCCTCCCCCGTCTCCGGGTTGACGGGGAGGACATTTTATTGGGACTTTTTTATGTCGTGTTTCATTTGTTTTTGTAACTTCTAAAGGAAAATCTTAATAAAGATGTGACATTTGAAGCTCTTTTATTTATTTATTTTAATGTATTGATGTCTGAATCACTCGACGACCTTGTTGTTTGGAGGCTGGCGGTCCTTCCTGCTCCTGCTAGGTTCAAGCCCCGGCCTCACCGGCGGGGATGAGGAGCTCAAAGCTGCTGCTTCTCCACATTAAGAAGATCTAAAGAATGACTGGGCTGTTTCTCCAGAGCCAGAGATTCTCCACGTTTGGAAGCTGGTCTGCATGGATGTCCCCAAACCCAGGATGTCCAGAGTGATGTAAACTCACAGCTGAGGTAAAGTCTGGCCCATTAAAAACTCCCCCAACCGGTACTGGAGAGCCGGTCTGATCCGGACCGGGATGGCTGACCAGCTGAGTTACCATGGTAACCGGTGCTGACCAGCTATTTCCACCAGAAACTCTCTTCATAAGAAAAGAAATCTGCTCTAAACAAGGACCAAGGTCGCGCTGGAAGTGACCCCCTTTTTTTTCTTTCTTTGTTTTCTATTTTCTAAACCAATCAACCGATTAGGGTGTCAAGCTCCACCACTTCGGGTCGGATCGGTTAGTAGATTGGTACCCCAACAGAAGGGTCCCAAAAGAACATGATGGGTCAGATGTTGGGGTTCCACCAACTGACGCTGGTTCAGTACGGGATGGGTCTGTAAGGGTTAATCAGATCCCGAGTCCAGTCTGTGAATCCGTCTACTTTAGCTCATCTGTAACGGATCCTTGGATATCTACAAGTTGATCTTGTTCCTGCTTTGTTGTTGTTGGCTGGTTAAATCACCTCCTCCTGTAATCCTGACCAGATGATAATTAACATTTTAAATTACCGTTGCTGGTGCAGAGCTGTCGTATTAATGTGGGCACCACCTTCACATCAGTGGTTTTCAGCTTTTTGATAAGATGAGATGCATCGGTGTTCCCGACCCCCTCCCCTTCCCAACGACGTAGTGATTAATGGTGTGATGTACCAGACGGCTCGTCCTGCAGCCTGGATGTCAGAATCTTCATAAATAAGGACAAAGTCTTATTATTGCCAACCAAAATGGAAAGTATTGAGAGAAGCTATATTAATTTGAGATTACAACTGAAAATGTATTAAAAACCTTTAAAATTCTTTTTTTTACTTTTTACATTAAATATTTCAACAGCTGTTGGACTGATTCTGTTTTTTTCTGATGAAATTATAACTGACATGAAAACATGCAGTCAGTAATTTTATCTGCCTTAATTTGTAGAATAATTATACTCTATGTGAAAACTGCATCTCCCATAATGCTCCAAAAGAAATAAAATGTGGAGTCATGAGCCTGAATTTAATCCTTTAATGTCCTTTTATATTTTTAATCTTCTTTTCTTGTTTTGGAATAATGTCATGAAGGATTTTCTCTGTTTGATCAGACATGATGAAGCTGTAGTTTACATGTTGAGTTCAGAGCTTCAGTTTGTTTATTGGAGGATTTTTATGACAGTTTTGCAGATGAAAATGAACCTGAGGAGGATGAGGGGTTATTTCCCCTCTTCTGGAGGCTCCACAGGGTTCAGCATCAGGACATCTGCTTGCTTTAGTTGTTGATTACACGTTTCCTCTTGGCAAAGCGTAAATTCCTGTGTGAAATAAGGGAAATGTCTGTTTCTATGCAGATGACACTGTGGTTTATATTCCTTTCATCCTGTTGTTGCCTCGACTGATCAACCTGCTGCAAACTGTTAATTTCCAGGACAAATTTTGCTGCCAAGTGATTTCCAAAACTCTGATTATCTAAAGTTGTTCTCTTTTCACACGATGTGAACAAACACCTAAAGTTTCTTGGTTCGATGTTCCTCATTCATTCACTTGAAGAGCAACACCAGGCGTAGTTCTAGAAGATTATAATTAATGTACACCTGACTGTTTATCAATGGTTTGGATGACTTGCTGAAAATAACATGCACATTATTCTGGCCCAGGGTTTGTCATGTGTATTTCTAACCTGTTTCCGCCAACGGGTCCGGTTCAGTGCGGTACTTTTTTTTTTTTTTGGCGTTTCCGCAGACAAAATCTGGGATGGGAACCAGAATGTATGACCCAAACCATCCCACGTTTTGGGACCCTTCCATTGGGTCCCTTTTCCACCAGAGAGTGCAGGTTGGTACGGGAAAGTTTGCTTTTGGTAAAGCAAACTTCATGATGATGTGCTGTGTTTTTACAGCATCTGTACCCTTACCTGGTAGGCGGGGCTCCTGCCAGCTAGGAATAGATGCCTCAGCTACGTATTAGCGCGACGTCACAGCAGTGCAACAGCAAAACAACACAGAAAAAATAAAAATGGTGGACATCCAGCAGTTTGTGTTCTTTCTTCTTGACATGTACAGAAAATTACAGCCGAATAAAAAACGTTTTGGAAATGACACTCTGGAGTTGGAATCAAAAAAAGATTGTACTGACAAGACCAAGATGACCACGACCCATCAGGGTAAGCTAACTATTTACTTAATATTTACTGCGTTAATAGTGTTAAAACGTCTTTCAGCTGCTCTTCATGCTACACGAGGTAACGGGTACTTAAACACACAGATGGAAAATTTTAACAAACAGTCTGAGAGACCATGACGTTGCTGGAATATTCCATTTGGCGACATCCTCCTTCTATGTGGATATGTTTTATTTTTCATTTTTTATTATTGTTTTGTATATTTCCTGAAAACAGACCACATCTTCCTACACAGGATTAAATATTTGACCAAAGGACTACAAATGTGTCCACTGCTGTAGTTTAAAGTTTTTACACCTGTTTGTCTCACTTTCCAACCCATAGGAGGCCCTCAGGACCCCATCACCTGCACCAGTAGACCCTTCCATGAAGAGGACTAAACTGATGGAAGGAGAGTTGTCTCTATGGGACAAAGCCAACGTCAACATTGACAACCAGGTTCGATTTTGGTTAAAATAAATATTTATGGTTATACAACATCTTATTGTTATTGTGGTAGCAGATTAAATGGTTAAAGTTAAGGAAACACCACTGCCCCCAGTTTGAAGCAGCAAAAAACAACAATCTCCTTCCACCCAACTTCCTGCTTTCCTCCTGTCATCATCTGTATGACCACTGGTTGTCACGCTGATGTCATTACGTGCCGTGATAGGCTGATGCTACAGCCATACAAGAACGCCAGCCGTTCCGTAGACTGGGTTAGTAGCTTAGCTTCTAGCAACAACGCCTGTTGTGTCTGAAGATGCCGCTAACGTCCCACACTGATGTTGCAGATCTTGCAGCTGGGGTCTTTTTTGGCATTAAGGGTGGACAGGCTCCTGAGCTGGTGTCCACTTATCTGGGCCACCGTCCCCAAAGACAGGTCCAACGGCTCCGTGTAGATCACCTCCAAGATGACATCCTGAGCATGATGGAACACCAATGAGCTGTCCTCCCCCTCGATACAGGTCAGGAAGCTGTTGTTGGACCTGTCCAGAACCGGCAGCCTGCCCTTACAGAACACGTCTCCTTTGGAGCCACTTGGAGCCAGAACCAGGATAACATAGTGGTATGATGTGTACATGCAGTAAAAATCCCCGAAGTAGATGTTGGTGTTCTGGTTGAAGAGAACATCAGCTTGGATCTGTAAAACACACATATACATATGTGTATAATAATAGGTCAGCACTTCCTGGGGACAAGTCATGTGACATGACTCCGGTTCATTCACCCTCACAACTTGATATTTGCTGCACCAACTGCAGACTTCGGTTATATGAGGAAAAGAAGTTTAAATTACAGAAACACTGACCTCTACAGGCAGAACAGGAACTACAGGAACACTGACCTCTACAGCCAGGAACAAGAACTACAGGAACACTGACCTCTACAGGCAGAACGGGAACTACAGGAACACTGACCTCTACAGGCAGAACAGGAACTACAGAAACACTAACCTCTACAGCCAGGAACCAGAACTACAGGAACACTGACCTCTACAGGCAGAACAGGAACTACAGGAACACTAACCTCTACAGCCAGGAACCAGAACTACAGGAACACTGACCTCTACAGGCAGAACAGGAACTACAGGAACA
>JBAFTA010000024.1:774955-787151 GCA_036919975.1 Melanotaenia parkinsoni | reverse complement strand
GTTTAAAGCCTGGTACAAAAATCCATTTTAGGATTAACAGGTCAAGTTTACCTTCATGACAACTGTGAGGGGGGTGAATTTTTTTCTAACTCATTAGTTTGGATGTTATTTAATCTTGAAATTTGGCATAATTAGGGGCGTGTCCTTTTGATGGACAGGTATCTAATATCCACAGCAAGAAGGGAGAGTGTAGCACAACTGCGAGTTTTAGCCGGCTAACAGCACGCCTTAGCTTTAGTCCGCCTACCTCCATTAGCTGGTTAGCTACAGTTAGCTTTGGGTTAGCTTGGTTAGCTCTTAGCTACAGGCAGTTTGATGGGTGTCAATCATCCACCCCCACCTTCACAGTCCCCCTCTCAGCTCCGCCTCTTTGCCCATTTTGAGATTTTCCAGGAATGATGACGTGTGTGAAGCTACCACGATGGCGACGGTAGGAACGCCCAACATGCTTCAATTTTGCTCTTCAGAAACTTACAGGTGACGTCATGGAGGCTCCGCCCATCTTTATATACAGTCTGTGGTGTGTACGCTGTGATCACGTCGCTTATTGACAACTGGGTCACAAACACACTGAAACCTTTGGAAGCAAACAGTCTAAATACTGGACAAGAACCCTTCATCATTTCCCCAAGCACCATTTTACTGAGGACAGTAAATAAAATATGTTAAATGTGTTTCTATTAGAAAAGCTAAATACAAGAAAAAATAAAGACTTAAATTTACTATAATTAAATATTTATTTGGATTCATACTAATTAATAAATAAAGATAAATAATAAAAATATTTGTTGTCCAGGGATTAATGAACGTGAAATATTTGATTCTGATGGATTGATCATGATCATCGGATGAACTTCTCGGTCATGTGACTTCTATCGGAAAACATAACCATCATCAGCAAAAAGAAAATTCACACGTCCAACAAGCCCCAAAGCTAGACCTGTCCCAGGTTCGGTTCCCCACAGACACGGCTCACATTCCAGAGCCGAGTCCAGACCACATGTCTCTGAGCCGGCTGCTGATTGGCTGGCTTTCAACCCAACCACGACGCGACGTTTGGAGACGTGGACAAAAAATATCTGTAACGTCTGAAGCTTTTTTTTACCCAATCAGAAAAACAGAAATGTATTTTTACTTTTAGAAAAAAGAACCAGAAATTTTCACATCAAAATAATAAAAAAATAATCTTCAGAATATTTTTAAATTTATTGTTGATTCATAATTTGATTTAGTTTAAAATCATAGCAAAGAATTAAAAAGTAGAAGTTCTGAGTTCTTAATTGCTCTGCTGATGGAGACGATCAGAAGATTTTATCTGGACTCAGATGGAGTTCCTGCTTCTCCTTCTGGTCCGTCATGGGACGGATGGTCGTCCGCCGGGCCGAACGAGGGAACGTTCTGCAGGAGAACCCACGTCTGCGCTGGATCTCAGGTGTTTCAGACTGTTCACCGTGTTCACCATGCTCTATGTTCCATGTTCTAACCGGCCTGTTTACTTTCACCCTCCACAGACATGGAGGGCGAACGACACTCACTTTAATGCTCTCTCTCTCTCTCATGTTCTAAAGCATCAAATTCAAACACAAAAACTTTAATGGCACAAAAAGCAGAAAAACTCACCTGAGCAATTTCAGAGATCACCTCCCTCCGATCAGAGCTGTGTCATTCTGAGCACCGAGTGTGTGTTCACGTGTCATCAGGAACATGTGTGTGTGTGTGTGTGTGTGTGATCACATCATATCAAACTCCAAAGGTTCTCTGTCTCAGTGTTAGCTTTACAAGCTGCTGGATGTTAATGTTTAACCTGCTGCTATCTGTGGACACACACACATGCAAATACAGTGTGTGCGTGTGCATGTGTGTGTGAGAAACCTTTGACCGTCTGTTTGGATCAGAGGCCTCCTGACACACACACATATTTTCTATCTTTGCGAGGACCATCGACACATTTCTAATCTTAACTGAATTAAATGTTATAAATAATATTTTTAAATATGAACTATTTGGTTCTACAGCCAGAAAACCGAGAACCAGAAACAGAACTTTATTTATACAGCATCACTTCACGACAAGTCATCTTTTACAGAGACAGTCCAGTTTAATCCGATTCTTCATAGTCAAGTTATTCCTTCAGGACCAGAACCAGGAAGAAAAACCTCCATCAGGACCGGAACCAGGAAGGAAAACCTCCATCAGAACTAGAACCAGGAAGGGAAACCTCCATCAGGACCGGAACCAGGAAGGACGACCATCGTGCTGGACTGGTTTGGGTGGAGAGAACAGGAAAGAGGGGTCAACCAGTCTGATGGTTTTTATTTATCTATTAATAAAAAAGACTTTAACAGCTAGTTGTTGTCTTTAGGGGAAAAAGAAGCTGAGTTCTACTTTTCTGGAGCTGGATAAAAGAAATGAAAAGAAGAGCACCTAGTTGAGCATCTAAGGAAGAGGTGCTGCGCTCTGGGCTGCAGGACTGGACCCGGCTCCATGTTTCTCTCCAGAATATGTTCATCTGACATGGAGGATCTAAACTCACCGCCTGAGAGTGGAGATGGAAGGTTCTGGTTGGCTGGAGCTTGCAGCTCACCCTCAGTCCTGAGAACAAATGCTTTTAATGATCATAACGTGTGAAAGTCAGGTCCAGTCCAGCCTGCAGGACTGTAGAGTCCCAGTAGTCCCGTCCTGCTGCCGCAGTTCCAGGCTTGTTCTGAATAAAGTCAACCTGCTTCCCCTGCATCAGGGAAGATGTTACTGTTGTATTTTAGGGAACTTACCAACGTCAGAAAGACCTGTTTTAGACCAGCTGCTGGAGTTTTAGGATTCTAGCTGCTCTACAGTCCTGCTAGATTTCTGCTTCCATGATGGTGGACATACTGGTGAAAGGTCTGGAGGCGGTACTAACAGGGTGTTGCCCGGGTGGGCGGAGCTGCAGAGCGTCTGACCCTCTTCTGGACTCGGGCGGTGTAGATGGAGTCCAGATCTGGTAGACGGCGGCCCACAATCCCCTGAGCTGTCCTCACCAGCCGGGCTAAGCTCCTCTGGTCCTGTGCAGCTGTCGTACCGTCTCTCTGAGACACAGGATGCTCTCCATGGAGGTTCTGTAGAAGTTCACCAGCAGCTGAGAAGAGAGTCCCGTCGCTTCACCTTCCTGAGGAAGAGGAGCTGTTGTTGGGCTTCTTCACCAGGTGGAAGTGTTCAGTCCAGGAGAGGTCAGAGGAAATGTGGATGTCCAGTCGCTCCACCGCCTCTCCGTGGATGCAGAGAGGAACGTGTTCAGTCTTCCTGGACCTCCTGGAATCTACTAGGACCTCCCTGGTCTTGTTGATAAGAACCAGATTGTTCCTGGACCAGCATACTGAGACTCTGGACCTCTTCTCTGTAGTGGTCTCATCATTGTTGGATATGAGACCCACCACGGTGGGATCGTCTGCAGACTTCCAACGATGGTAAACGCAGTCAGGTGACGTCATTTTGATGATGTTGGAATTTATTCTCCAGTAAAAGTCGCTGAGTCATGGTTTGTACTGAAGCTGCCGCCTGACTGGGAACTTCTTCTCCACCATGTCTATAACATGCAGGATGAACCGGTTCTGGTGGAGGGACCTGAAAACTCTTTCTAGTTTGTACATTAAGTCAAGAATTATCACAATGTTGTCAGTAAGAAACTTCTTTTATACAAGATGATGTCATTTATCATAAAACATGAAAACGCGTGTGTTCAGAGGTGAACCAGAACCAGAATCTGCCCCGGTAAGGGACCGGAGCCTGCCCCGGTAAGAGACGTGTGTTCACCAGTAAATGAGGTCTGGTGATGCTGATGTCGCCAGGGTTAAATAAAGTTTAAACTGAAGTTCTTGTAAACCGATCAGCTGATGGGAAATGAGGTGGTGGTCGTAATGACAACGATCCACCAGCAGAGGGCGGCACGTGACAGCAGGAAGTCCCTGAAGACAGGGATTCCCAACTGCGGTCCTCAAGGCAGACTGTCTACAGACTTTCGGTGTTTCCCTGCTGCAACACACCTGACTCAGATTAAAGGCTCAGTTGCAGACGTGTGCAGAGCTTCTCAGAGATCCATTAAACCTGAATCCAGACCTGAAGGATACTGGGTCTGAGGATCAGGGTTGGGACCACAGTTCTAATGAACTAAAATCACATCTCCCATCATTTTAAACCGGATGGAGGATTTTAGTTTTTATTTAAAGTTCAGATTTATACAAGAACCAGAACCAGAAGCAGCACATCAATCCGGTTCTGGCTGATCGGAGCTTTACAGAACCAGGACCAGACTCTGAGGTCAAGTTCCAGCAACACGACCCAGAATTCTGGATCTGTTCTCCTCCTTCCATGTCCTCCTCCTTCTGATCCAGGTGGTGTGAAGGTCCAGTCTGGAGACATCACCTGGATCTTCTTCTCTGGTGGATCTGCTGGAAACTGGATTTAGAATCTGATTTTCCCGGACTGGGACTAGAAGAGCAACAAAGCTGCAGAAATACAGATACAAATACAGAGAAGATAAGAGACAAAAGAAAGACATAAATATAAAAATATTTACACTTTATTTCTTTCCTTCTGACGCAAACGGAGAAAAAAATCCATAAATGTTTGAAGTTTGTGGATTTTTGTCTCTGGAGTTTTTTTTTATGATTCAAACTCAAGTTTAATTTTTTCTATTAAGCTGATTTAATTAAAAGGAGGGTTTTCTTTCTTTCTGCCAGTCAGCTGGACAGGTGAGGAGGAGGAAGAGGAGGTGGAAGGAGTGCAACTTTTCCTCGGTGCTCCCGTAGCTGCTCCTAATGAAGGAGATTAACGTGGACCAGGTCTTCCGTCCGGACCCGCCTCACCGGACTCATCTCCGCCGTTTATCTCCTCCTGTCCACAGCTTCATCCTTCCTCCTCCTCCACCCCCTCCTCCTCCTCCTCACCCTTCTTCTTCCGAACCGCCGTTAAAGCGTTTCCCGTCTTCCTCGGACTCGGATGTGGCTCTGAAACCTTCCCTGGTTCCGGATTCCTGCAGCTCCCTTTCTGCGTTTGAAGCTTTTTGTTTTTTTCTTCTCATTTTAAAGTCGCGTTTTCCAGCAGAGTATGAGCCAGACCAGGAACCAGAGGAGGATTCCGGTCTTTATTCTGGATCTGTTGGAATAGAAACTCCGTTTTCTGTCTCTGAATCTTCATCAGACTGGATCCTTCTCCACAGAACTTTCCTCTGTAGCAGAGCTGCTTCAGGGTGGGTTCAGGTTTTCTTTTCATGAGCAAATCTGGGTGATTTCCTGACTTTCAGACTGATTAAAAACCCCTGGCTCGGAGGATCGAAGCATCCAAACCTCCCAGGGCTGAAAAATACCAGAACATTTTGGATCCTGGATCCAGCTCTGCTCTTTGCTTCTTTGTGTGTTTTTATGTGGACTCTGAGAAAATGGAGGGATTTTTGAGAACCTCCAGAACATTTTTAGGATCCAGGTGAAGCAGAGAACCGACCTGCCTCAAAGTCTCACATAAGAACCAAGAAAGCTTCAGGTACTGGCCGAAGTCAGAAATCCTGCAGCAGGACCCAGAGAGAGTTACAGATCCTGTTGGATTAAACAAACACTGAGGAGGCTTAAAAAGAACAAGAAGAAAAAAATGCAAAGATTTTGACGGGAATTTGAAGGATCTTACCTCCAGAAAAGATATGTGAGAGTCTGTGGAACTCAGGGACTTCCAGGTGCTGGAAGATTCTTTGGGGAGTGCTGGAACTTTCTAGAAAACCTTTGAGGAAGCTTTGAAGGGAGTCTTAAGATCTTACGGAAACCGGGACCTGGCAGGAAAGTTCTCATGAGAACTACAATGATCCCGAAGATCTACAAAAATGGGAGATGGTTTAGAATTTGAAAAAGTTAAAGCAGAAACCAGCCGCCCCTGCAGGGTCTGAGGACCACGACGGTGGTATTTGAACTGAAGAACACGAAACCTGGACACCCCCAGAGATCAGAATACACTGGCAAACTGGAGCAACTGAACTTTGCAGAGTCTCTAGAGGAGATCTAAGGAAAACAACCCCAGAGAGCATAGAGGTCGCCCTGTGGGACCCCTTGCAGGACCAATGGGAACCCTGCGGGATCTGCAGTACGCCCTACAGGAGAAGATCGAGGAGCTGCGGCAGCGCGATGCCCTGATCGACGAGCTGGAGCTGGAGCTGGACCAGAAAGACGAGCTGATCCAGCGGCTGCAGAACGAGCTGGATAAGTACCGGTCCGTGCTTCGGCCCGCCACGGCCCAGCAGGTCCAGGCCCAGCAGAAGAGCCTGGTCCTGCAGCCAGACCAGCACCGCAGCAAGAGGCAGGCCATCTCTGCCGAGCCCACGGCGTGCAACATCAGTGACCTCTGCCACGTCACGCTGCCGTTCTACCCTAAGAGCCCGCGGTACGTAAACCAGAACCTTCTCAGGAAACACGCTTTGCTGATGATGCACACCTTTACATTCCTGGTCTAATTCAGGTTTATTTATAGAACACTTTAAAACAACCGCACCGGACCAAAGTTCTGCACAGAAAATGACCTTATCAGAGCGAACACATGACATAAAATAAACATCTAAAACAATTATAATAAATAAATAGAGTCAACCCAATGATGCAGTATGTGTTTACCGTCTGCAGACAAGTGAATAAATAATAAATTTATAAAGGTACAGAATTCAGTTGGTTTTTAAACCAGACAAGAAATGTTACCTGATAACTCGGAGAATGAACTCAGAGTCAGACGCCGTCTGAGCCAGGTAGCACATGAGCAGAGCTGGATTTCTCCCGTGGGATAAAATAACGATTATTATCATTATTATGTTGTTGTTAAAGCGGTGCTACGGAACCTCCTGACCTTTAACTCATCGTTCATGATGCACGTTCCTGGAGCCGTCGCAGCCCAGCAGCATCACCATGCTGGGAGTCTGCACTTCACTTCCTCTTCTTCCAGGACGCTGCGTGGCGTTGCAGCCGATTCACCGTGTAGAGGGACATGTACACCACCCCAAAAATAATCACAAATCCATCCTGACCCCCAGTGAAGATTTTCTGGCTCCGCTGCTGAATAGGAGTGAATCCTGGGAACAGACAATATCACAGGCTTTGCTGAAGAATGTAGGTCTGTAAACCCAGGCAGGGCGCTAAGGGCTAACCTGCAGCATTCCCATGCTAGCATGCAGAGAAAAACTGCTTTAAAATTGCTGTTACACCTCCATGTTTTCCGTTGTGGATAATGTTATAATCCACTGCAGATTTCAATAACTTTTTATTTTTGATCACCAAATCTGTAAAGTATTTACTCGTGTTTACAGTCTCGTTTCTCTAGAAAATGTCACAGTGAAAAAAAGTCGTCTCTGCTGCTTCCAAAAGTAAGGCGTAGATAAAAACACTTTACTGGGAAGTATCGAGGGAAAACTGGAAGGAAAGCTGATATTTCTGAACCCGTTCAAACGGACTGACAAGCTGAGCTGTTTGGAACTTTTGAAGCTTCATGAACCACGTGACGTGTCGGCGAGTTCACATCGAAACTTATTAAAGGCTAAATGTGAGGGAGGTGTTGGTATATGAACCAAACTTGTGACCTCTAAAGAACTGTATAGAAAGCTGATTTATATCCTCAATCTCCCCAGGTTGTCCGACTACTTACACTCATGCTACTCTTTATTATTGATTTTCGATGATCAGTGAGGGTTATGATGAGGTTTATGTTTATGGTTTCTATAAACAGAAATAAAGATAATAAGCAATCAAATAAACAAACATGTACAATCTATCTAAACACAAGGTGAAATGATACCAAGATATTTCAAACAATTATTAAGAATGACACAGCCTATGAACTTAAACCAGTGTAATATAATAGAAATACGCCATCTTGAGTCAATTCCCGCCAAATAGAGAAAACTCTAATGGTCCCTGAACACACCATTGGATGTAATTTAGGGAAAATTTGGATTACGAACGGTCAGTGAATGCATCACTAGCGAGGTTCACACAACAACACACAGCGCTCTCTGTGTTTTTCTCTTTCGACTGCAGTTCTGATTTCAAACACTAGGTGTCGCTGTTACTTATTTGGCCTTTAAATGGCGCTGGCCGGAGCGGTTCTGTGTGTGAGATTGGAATCACGCACACACCTCCACAGATACAGTAAAATATACTGATTTTTATTGGTTTTTAATGGACGTCAGTGATTCAGTGCTGTCATTCAGCGTCGATATACAGACGCATCATTCTCTCTATACATCATACTGTGTGTGTGTGTGTGTACATGTCATGTCTGCAGCCCCTCCCTCACACTCATTAGGCCCTTTGCGGTCACCAGTCTTTCTTTAAAATGGCTGCCACGCTGGGTCGCGAGTGGTAACTGCATTGCCACCCATCACGTTTCTTCAGAAACGTTCTAGTTCTGGATCGGTTCTTCAGCTGATCTGATCCCTGCTTTAAAATGACTTCTGGACTGATGGGTTGGTTTTAACGTTGCTGACTGACCTAATCGTTTCAGAGTTCTCTTCATTCTTCTGAGGACACTTCTGGAACGTCCAGATACTGATTTGTCTGATTCATGAACTGAAGCTTTGTCTCCTGGTGTCATCAGCGGATCTGAGCTGCTAGACATTAGTCTGGATCAGGAGGTTCCTTCGAGTTCTGGACTGGTCTCAGCAGGTCTGCTGTAATCTGTGCAGCTCATGATGGAACATGCTGGATGTGGTGTGGCTGAACCTACCAGGACCGGTTTAATGTGAGCTGCTTAATGAAGTGGGCCCATAATGGTTCTGCTGGGACTTTCTTCAGATTAAATGTCGGTGTTTTGTACATTCATGTAGTCTTTTCAACATCTTCATGCATGGTGCTGGTAAATGGAGCCTCTTAGTGATGGGAAGTTCAGCTCTTTTCAAAGATTCGGCTCTTTTGACTCAGCTCCTTACTGCTGAATCCATCTTTTGATGCTGCGTACTTCAGCCATGTCTGCATGACTGTTCAGCCAGGAGGACAGGTCTTCAGGTGGTGTCCAGCTTTCACTGGGCGTTTCAACCCTAAACCACAACGCCCTCCAGTCGGTGGCTCTGGCAGTGATGGCCGCTCATTCCCATCTTCTCCTGGTCCCCAGACAACTCCTTCCTGTTCCAGAGCCAACAAGATGCTCTTCCAGCCTGCAGACACCTGTCTTCCTCTCCCTTCCTGCAGCCGACCTCGGCTGGGGTGTCGTAAACTGCACGGGGCAGGAACCAGATGCAAAATGGCTCCAGGCTCCAGAGTTCAGGCCAGGTGATCTTCTGTTCAGGTCCCACTTTGTCCAGGCTCCTTGTGATCTAAGTTCCACTAGAACACCTCCTCTTGTCCTCCAGGTGCTGGACCTCAGCTCAGATCATGTCTGTCCTCCTCCTTGGGGCTGCTTTACCCCACCGCTGGAAAAAGGTGGACCGAGTCCTTGCTTCCCTATGCATGGGTTCCCGATGATGTCCTTCTTAAAAGAGTTGGCTCTTTCAGCTCCCCGATGACTCAGAGCTTCTATCTTAGTCTAATTTAGAAATGATGAGTGGTTTGTTTTTATCATAAGAGCCTTATTTTTCTGCACATTACGACACTTTAAATTCACTCATTTCAACATTTTTTCCTGACCTACTTGTAATTTAAATCTTCCAGCTCTCCCTGGACCTCGTCTGCACCACTAGACTCCCTGTCTTGTTAGAGGCCCTTCCTTTACATCGTCCTTACATCTGGGTCCCGCCTGTCTGCAGGTCTCAGATCTGCACCTCTGAGCTCTGGTCGGTTGAATCTTCTGCACAACTTCTGCATTTGTTTGCTTTTCCAAGTTTAAGAATAGAAATGAGAGAATTTCAGGTCCTTCAATCAGGGCAGAACCTTCTGGTTCCCGCCTGGTCTGATCCTGGCGAAGCTACAGACCAGCTGATGTTTAAATGCATCTGGAATCAGAACTGATGATAAAAACCAGACTGAACAACAACTGTAGGTGTAAACACGTTGAGTCTGTTTCTCTGAGCCACATTATTTTGCCTCCAGCTGGAACTGGAAGAAACAAAGCTGCTGTCAGGATTTCTGATCGTTTCCTTCTGTTTCCGATGGGCAGCAGGTTGGAAAGCGTTCAGAGGAGGTGGCGTCTTCTCCTGCAGAGAAACCTCCAGCTGGAAGATGGTGAAGTCGTTTCTTCTCACAGAGGCTGGAGGAGACATTTACAAGCTGATCTGACAGAAAAACTGTCCTACGCCGCAGGAAGGCCTCCTGTCTCTGAGAATTAGTTTAAACCATCATGTAAGGAGCCTCATCAGAGGTGGAGAAGTCTCTTTTCATCTCCTGATGCAGCTGTTCTTTTAACATTATCCCTCCTAACAGCAGAATTCTGCCTGTAAAAACGAAAAGGTCCAGAAATTTTTCCAGGATCCGAACCCGTCTTGCTGACTGGTTAAAGTTTACAAATCCAAAGACTTCAGGTTGGGTTTGAATCAGGAGGCTGAACAGCTGATTTGCTCTCCTGGATCCTCGTCAGCTGTTGCTGTTTGCCTTGTTCGAGTCCTTTAGTTAAAACGAATCACGTCAAAGCACACACACAAATACCGGTACACACACAAATACCGGTACACACACAAATACCGGTACACACACCATCACCCCCAACGTTAGGAAAGAACAAGTCAGCTGAACTCAGATTAGGAACTGTCTACGTTCACGAGGGGTTCCCAAACCTTTCCATGCAGCAGCCATGTTGTTACCATGGAAACAGAAACACATCCACACACACTTCAGGAGATTTTAACTAAAGCATCAGAAATTAAACATTTAACCAACAAGTTTAAAATCTGAAATCACATCAGTTACATCCAGATAAACACACTGAGCTGGACAAGGACAGGTGTGGGTGGGTCTAGAAAGGTGTGAGCAGGTGTGAGCAGGTGTGGACGTGTGTGAGCAGGTGTGAGCGGGCGTGAGCAGGTGTGGACGTGTGTGAGCAGGTGTGAGCAGGTGTGGACAGATGTGGACAGATGTGGACAGGTGTGGACGTGTGTGTACGGGTGTGAGCAGGTGTGTACGGGTGTGAGCAGTAGTGATGGTTTAATGAAGCCCTGTGAACGTGTCGAGTCTTTCTGGCCATTTGCATCGCCAAACGTCGTTACTCGAGGCGCCATTTAACAGCTCAGCACTGACATCTGCTGGTCATTTCATGTCCAGCAGTCCTCTAAACTACATACTGCTGGAAATGTAAACACAATGATGCAACTGTATTATAAATCAGTAAATATTTGCTTTTGTTGGTGCTGCATGTGTTGAATCACCTCCTCGTACTGTTACCTGCAGAGCATTTCTTGCATTTTCCGCGGCTTTTTCAGCCTAAATCACACGAGACACTCGGGTGAATCAGGGAAAACGGGGCCTCGTTTGTCTTCGGTCACGTGATGTTCAGGGAAATAATACGGACTTCGCATCAGGCTTCATTTGGACACGCCCCCTTTACTCGATGCAGGCTTTGGGGCTTTTGTGTCAGACGTAACATCACTAGTGAGCAGCTGTGGACGGGTGTGAGCGGGTGTGGACAGATGTGGACGGGTGTGATCCGGTGTGGACAGATGTGGACGGGTGTGAGCGGGTGTGGACAGATGTGGACGGGTGTGATCCGGTGTGGACAGATGTGGACGGGTGCGAGCGGGTGTGGACAGATGTGGACGGGTGTGAGCGGGTGTGGACAGGTGTGAGCGGGTGTGGACAGGTGTGGACAGATGTGGACGGGTGTGAGCGGGTGTGGACGTGTGTGAGCAGGTGTGGACGGGTGTGAGCGGGTGTGGACGGGTGTGAGCAGGTGTGGACAGGTGTGAGCAGGTGTGGGCGGGCATGAGCAGGTGTGGACGTGTGTGAGCAGGTGTGAGCAGGTGTGAGCAAGTGTGGACAGGTGTGGACAGATGTGGACGGGTGTGAGCGGGTGTGGACGTGTGTGAGCAGGTGTGGACGGGTGTGAGCGGGTGTGGACGGGTGTGAGCAGGTGTGGACAGGTGTGAGCAGTTGTGGGCGTGTGTGAGCAGATGTGGAAAGGTGTGGACGGGTGTGAGCGGGTGTGGACGTGTGTGAGCAGGTGTGGACGGGTGTGAGCAGGTGTGGACAGGTGTGAGCAGGTGTGGACGGGTGTGAGCGGGTGTGGACGTGTGTGAGCAGGTGTGGACGGGTGTGAGCAGGTGTGGACAGGTGTG
>JBAFTA010000024.1:502160-512315 GCA_036919975.1 Melanotaenia parkinsoni | reverse complement strand
ACTGGTTTCTGGTTTATACTGGTTTCTGGTTTATACTTTTTTCTGGTTAATCCTGGTTTCTAGTTTATACTGGTTTCCTGTTTATACTGGTTTCTGTTTTATGCTGGTTTCTAGTTTATACTGGTTTCTGGTTTATACTGGTTTCTGGTTTATACTTTTTTCTGGTTAATCCTGGTTTCTAGTTTATACTGGTTTCTAGTTTATACTGGTTTCTAGTTTACACAAAGAAAAGTTCAAATAAACCAAGCAGGACTGTGAGATCTAAAGATTCAGGTTAATGAGTTCAGACCAGAGTGCAGACCACAGTCCAGACCAGAATCCAGACCACAGTCCAGACCAGGGTCCAGACCACAGTCCAGACCAGAGTTCAAACTAGAGTCCAGACCACAGTCCAGACCACAGTCCAGACCAGGGTCCAGACCACAGTCCAGATCACAGTCCAGACCAGGGTCTGGACCAGAGGCCAGACCACAGTCCAGACCAGGGTCCGGACCAGAGTCCAGGGTCAAGCATTTAGCTGCCATACAGAGAAACTTTCAGGTCCGGGTTCAAGCCTCTCGGTTCTCCGTATCTGGGAACTGATCGACTGATGCTGATTTTTTTTACTTGCCACCACTTCTGCTGACCAGACAAGGACTCTGAAACTAGCAGGACCAGAAGTTTCCTCCCCCGCTGTTGCTCTGACCTCCTGATAAGGACGTGAAGCGTGTTCATACGGACACGCACACGCTGAACACACCTAAGCTGCAGCCAAACAGGTGACATCATCTGTTTACACGAGGATGAGTGCAGCTCCATCTGAGGACATTTCCAGCCCATCTCCGTCCCCGTCTCTGCTCTGTCTCTCCGTCCACCACAGAGAACATCTCATCAACTCCAGATCGCCACGTGGTCCAACTTCTGCAGTGGGTCCAGGAGGTCCGACAGATCTCTGGACCCTCTGGAGGTCCAACAGATCTCAGGACTCTCTGCAGGTCCCACAGATCTCTGGACTCTCTGCAGGTCCCACAGATCTCAGGACTCTCTGCAGGTCTGACAGATCTCTGGACTCTCTGCAGGTCCCACAGATCTCTGGACTCTCTGCAGGTCCCACAGATCTCAGGACTCTCTGCAGGTCCCACAGATCTCAGGACTCTCTGCAGGTCCCACAGATCTCTAGACTTTCTGCAGGTACCACAGATCTCAGGACTCTCTTCAGGTCCGACAGATCTCTGGACTCTCTGCAGGTCCCACAGATCTCAGGACTCTCTGCAGGTCCGACAGATCTCTGGACTCTCTGCAGGTCCCACAGATCTCTGGACTCTCTGCAGGTCCCACAGATCTCTGGACTCTCTGCAGGTCCGACAGATCTCAGGACTCTCTGCAGGTCCGACAGATCTCTGGACTCTCTGCAGGTCCGACAGATCTCTGGACTCTCTGCAGGTCCCACAGATCTCAGGACTCTCTGCAGGTCCCACAGATCTCTAGACTCTCTGCAGGTCCCACAGATCTCTAGACTCTCTGCAGGTCCCACAGATCTCAGGACTCTCTGCAGGTCCGACAGATCTCTGGACTCTCTGCAGGTCCCACAGATCTCAGGACTCTCTGCAGGTCCCACAGATCTCTGGACTCTCTGCAGGTCCCACAGATCTCTGGACTCTCTGCAGGTCCCACAGATCTCAGGACTCTCTGCAGGTCCCACAGATCTCTGGACTCTCTGCAGGTCCCACAGATCTCTGGACTTTCTGCAGGTCCCACAGATCTCTGGACTCTCTGCAGGTCCCACAGATCTCTGGACTTTCTGCAGGTCCCACAGATCTCTGGACTCTCTGCAGGTCTGACAGATCTCTGGACTCTCTGCAGGTCCGACAGATCTCTGGACTCTCTGCAGGTCCCACAGATCTCTTATTGGAGCAGAGAGAGCCACTCCCCTGAGTTACATGTCAGTCTACATCCCACACTCACCGCACCCGGTCCAGGTGGTCCAGCTGTTACAGCGGGTCATGTGGTCTAGGTGCCACACCAGGTTGCCTGGTCCAGATGACACAGTAGACTTCCTGTCTGGCCGGTGCATGAAGAGGATTATGGGTATTGTAGTTTCCAGAAGATGGAGCGCCTGATGCAGGAATGTGTCTGAATGTTTCTCTCCAGCTTCTCCTTAAAAGGAAGCGTTACAACAACCAAAGCAAACTTCCTGCAGCAGAGGCTCCGCCCCCCGACTGGAAAAGAAGAAGGGATGACGGAGACGAGACAGAAACACTGGAGTAGAAGCTGGTAAACAGAAAACAAACGACAGCAGGAAGACCTCTGTGTCTCCGTCTGAGGCTCCAAATAAGGCAGCCGATCAGTAAAGTACAGCCGACAGGGCTCTTCATCCTCCTCCTCCTCGTCTCATGTAAGGAGAGGAAGGATGGTGGGCGGGGCCTGCTGTGACCTGCTGTGGTTCTGTCCATGTCCTTGTTTAGCTGTGCAGTGTTGGACCACAGTGCTCCTTAACCCCCTGATTCCATGTTGTTTTCTGTGATCACAGAGCCGCACCGTGGGGGCCCGAGGCCGGGGGCCCCTCATCGTCACCTGTACAGCATCCCAAGAAAAAGAAGGAATGGTTCTCCTCTTCGTCTCAGAGAGGGCGGAGTACGGTGCAGCGAAAGGAACAAACTTCAGACGTCCCATGTGTCAGACAGGCATGAACTCAGCCCGGCCGTCGTCTGCAGCCGTCTGCAGCCGTCTGCAGCCGTCTGGCATTTCTTCCAGTCCGAGATGCTCGGCAGAAAAGTTAGATCAGTTTATTTAGTCAACTTTTTTCACACATAAAAACACAACCGGACAGAAAATACATGACATGAAAAGATGTGAACACGAAGAGCCAAGAAAATAACCGGCCCCTCTGTTCCAGAGTCCCTACGAGGAGCTCAGAGACCAGACCTAAAGGGAAGGGACCTAAAACCGTTATAAGATGCTTCAATACTAACATGACTCACACCAGAAGTTTTTCCTTTTATTGGTCTTATTAATCCTGGTTTTTAGTATTTCATTGTTCGTGTTTTCTACCGCGTGGAACTTGTGTTATTATTGAGGTCTGGGAGAAGGAGCCTGAGACCAGGTCTCATCTAGTCACCACCTAGTGTATCTCTGGTTTTTACAGCCTTCAACCACGAGCGGGTCGGATGCTCTGTTATTTTCCTTTCTGTAATAAACGTTAAACTTCACTCATAAGCAGACACCAGAGAACGGAGGGCCGGCCTCAACCACAAACAACCTGTCAGGTGGGTTTTTTTAAGTAAAATGTTACAGCAGCAGTTGTGTATACAAGTATGTATAAATACGTTTCAGTAATGGATACGTATTCATGTATACGTACATTTTTAGTTTTTATTTATGCAGATATGCGTGCAGGCTTGAGTGCTGGAAATTCAACCAACCCTGAAATCCAGCACGGATCACTGGGCAGTTCACAGAAATGACTTCACATTTAAGCCAAACACCTTCCAGACTCAGTTCTGAAGGTAACGGCGCCACCTGCTGGTAGTCAGTGATAAAATGGACACGCCCCACCAGGAAGGCTAACCCGACACTTTTCATTTCCTACATATGATCAGTTTTTATATTTAAGTTATTCCTGGTGTCCCTGAAACACTTACAAGCTAAAAGCCTTTAGGTCATTTAGAAGGTTGTGTAAGCTCCTGACTAAATAACGTCCTCAAATGGCTGGAAAACACGTCTGTGTGTGTGTGTGTGTGTGTGTGTGTTCTGTCATTTTTCTGTTTATGGCAGAACAGCTGAGAGCTGCTGCAGGAGCCAATCAGACGCTGCGTTTATGTCCAGATGTTTGTTCAGCTGCTGCAGTGGAAACACAAAACACAACATGGATGACAGGATGAGCAAGGCAGCTGATTGGACGGTCAGGTGACGTCATCTGTCATCACTGAGGCGACATGAAGGTCTTAACTTCTCCAGGATTAGCGACCTGAACCATGTGACCTCACCTGTACACACCTGGATCCAAACCACATCACATATAAATGTAAATAAAGCTGATTATAAGCAGAGCTGCTCCAACCCACAGAAAACAACGACATCATCAGAGATGTCCTCAGAGCTCCACACCTGGAGTCACCATGGCAACCACTACACTTTTCTCCATCGGAGCGAGAGGTTCTCATCACAATGTACGAGAAAAACAAGAGGAATTCTGGGAAAAAGGAAGACTGCTGCTGAGGAGAGAGATGCATCATGGGACAAAACTGCTGCCTGAGTCCCTGTGGAAGCTGAAATCCAGCAGTCCACCGGTCCTGTGGTCCACTGGTCCGCTGGTTCACCGGTCCCCTGGTCCACCGGGTCCCTGGTCCACCGTTCTTTTTATTTTTGGGATTCATAATTTGTAGTGGTTTCTTTAGTGTCTCAGTGTGACTTTATTTGTTAATAAAGAGACAAGGATTTGCACATTAGTGTGTTTCGGTTAGCATTTTGCCGCGGGGGGGTGGAGTGAAGACCTAGGGTGCCTGCCGGCCTAGGGCCGGTCCTGGATGACACCAGCAAACTTCATTAAACATTAGAGAATCTAACACGTACTACCAGGTAATATCAGTTACTATCAGATACAACCAGGTAATATCAGGTACTACCATGTACTACCAGAAAATAACAGGTACTATCACATATCATCAGTTACTCTCATGTACTACCAGATAATATCAAATACTACCAGATAATATCAGGTACTATCATGTACTACCAGGTAATATCACGTACTACCAGGTACTACCTGATAATATCAGATAATATCAGCAACTACCAGATAGTATAAAGTACTACCAAATAACATCATATACTATCAGATAATATCAGGTACTGTCATATACTATCAGGTAATATCACATACTATCAGATACAACCAGATAATATCAGGTAATATCAGGTACTAACATGTACTACCAGCTAATATCAGATACTACCGGATAATATCAGGTACTACGATGTACTACCAGATAATATCGGGTAATATCATGTCCTGCTATATAATATCACATACTACCAGATAATAGCTGGTACTATCATGTACTATCAGATAATAACAGGTACTATCATGTACCAGCAGATAACATCATGCACTACCAGATAATATCATGTACTACCACATATCATCAGTTACTATCATGTACTACCAGGTAATATCAGGTGCTATCATATACTACCAGGTAAAATCAGGTTTTATCATGTACTACTAGATAATATCAGGTACTATCATGTACTACAAGATAATGTCAGTTACTATCAGGTACATCCAGGTAATATCAGGTACTGCCATGTACTACCAGCTAATGTCAGTTACTACCGGATAAGATCAGGAACTGCCATGTACTACCAGTAAATATCAGGTACTACCAGATAATATAAGATACTATCAAATACTACCAGATAATATCAGGTACTATCATGTACTACCAGATAATATCAGCTACTACCACATAATATCAGTTACTATCATGTACTACCAGGTAATATCACGTACTACCAGGTACTACCAGATAATATCAGATAATATCAGGTACTAAGCGATAATATAAGGTACTACCAAATAACATCAAGCACTACGAGATAATATCAGGTACTATCATGTACTACCATGTATTATCACGTACTGTCAGGTACTACCAGATAATATAAGGTAATATCAGGTACTGTCATGTACTACCAGCTAATAATATTAATAAAGGCACCCAAAGCGCTTTACATTGTGAATCCATCATTCATCCACTCCTCACTCATACCTGGTGATGGTAACTACGTGTGGAGCCACAGGAGGCTGACGGAAACATGGCTGCCAGCCTGCGCCTACGGCCCCTCCGACCATCACCGAACATTCATCCACACATTCATACACCAGCGATGCCAACACTGGAGGGTTAAGTGTCTTAACATGTACTACCAGCTAATATCAGATATTACCAGATAATATCAGATACTATCATGTACTACCAGATAATATCAGATAATATCAGGTATGTTATGTACTACCAGCTAATATCAGGTACTACCAGAAAACATCATATTCTAACAGATAATATCAGGTACTATCTTGTACTACCAGATAATATCAGGTACTACCAGCGTTGGTGGATCCTGTACATGAAGCAGTGTTTCCAGTTTTTGGGTTTACATGGTTTACGTTGCTGCTGCTAAATTTAAGTTTAGTGTTGATGTTTAAACATCAGGAGTTCCTACAACATTAAAACTAGTAGTTATTAAAACTAGCAGTAATACATATCAGCCACAGTTCTCACAGTTGTTGAGCTCAAAAAACACTTCCGTGATCAATAAGTCATGCCTACAGAGACTGTGAGGGCAGGGGCGTTGCTAGACACAGGGCTCTACAGGAGCCCAGGACCCCATTACGATAACATATTTTATTATTTAGACCTGCTATGTTTATAAGTTAACAGCGTTATGTTCAATTGCTTCGCTTTGCTAACTCCACTGTCACTGCTGCTTTCAAACAACGGCCGCTGTAAATGGAACAAGAAATAATAAATAATAAATAATAAGGTTGTAAGAGACCTTCTAAAAAATCCTCTGTTTTGTGAGTTGTCAAACAAAAGTGAAAAATACAAATAGAGAATTTATAATCAAATCAAATCTATAAATTCATATGGATTAAGTTAGATTATAGATTTCTTATGATCTCTCACATAAATTTGGAGGTTTGCTTTAAAAATTCAGCATAATAAAAGTCATATGGTAAGACTGGGTGATTAATGGAGTTGCTCTGCTGCAGACTCCTCCCACTCATGCAGACTCCTCCCACTCATGCAGACTCCTCCCACAACCCCAGCTGCTTTGGTTTTATTCAACATGAGTTGCAAACACCTTTCAAGTTATTGGCTGGACACACGGGAGGCAATGTTGCTCTTCCTCCATCATTTTCTAGGTATCTCCTAAAAATCTCCTCATCATAGTTTTTTGTTATAATTAGACATAAAAAAACAAATCAAACAAAAAATAAAAAATAACAACTAAATTATTTTTAAAGGATCAAAGAGCAATTGATCGGTAGAAAAGCAAGGGCTCATGTTTGCAGCTCCTTTTCTATGAAAGTTGCAGCAGCTTCACGAGCAGCGCCTGTTATTCTAAGAACAACCAGCAGATGGCAGCATTGCCTCATCAGAGGCGCAGCAGCCTGCTGCTTGTTGACTGTTTAAGAGCTCAGTGAGGAAGTGTACTCAGACATCTTTGCCTCTTCCTGGTGGTTCGAAGCTGGAATATAATTCTTTACAAGCAGCACCAACATGGGGCTGATGCAGCCATTTTCTTTGATAAACTCTTGTACATCTCAAGTAAACCATCATTTACACATATAATCTTGAGTAACTGTAAGCAGTAACTCGACTTCTACCCCGCCAAGGCTGAGGTTATATCTGCCAAGAAACTGGATTCATTATCAGTGAATAGGAATTAGTAGGGTTAGGGCCACTGGATAAACTGGGCCACTTCATGGTAAATCAGTTAGAAAACAAAAGAGAAGTAACAATGAATTCTGCTTTGAGGTCGTTTTCAATGTGCTGAATTTATATATAATATAATTGTTTGGAGAACAGCAGTGTCCAAAAAAGTTATGAACAGAATCGGTGACAGAGGACAGCCTTGCTGGAGTCCAACCAGCACTGGAAAGGATTCTGATTTACTGTCGGCGATGTGGACCAAGCTCTGACACCGGTCGTACAGGGACCGGACAGCTCGTACAAGCGGGTCCGGCACTCCATACTCCCGGAGTACCCCCCACAGGAGTCCCCGGGAAACACAGTCGAATGCCTTCTCCAAGTTCACAAAGCACATGTAGATTGGTTGGGCAAACCCCCATGCCCCCTCAAAAACCCCAAAGAGGGTGTAGATCTGGTCCACTGTTCCACGACCAGGACGAAAACCACACTGCTCCTCCTCAATCTGAGGTTGGACTATCCGACGGACCCTCCTCTCCAGCACCCCTGAATAGACCTTACCAGGGAGGCTGAGGAGTGTGATCCCCCTGTAGATGGAGCACACCCTCCAGTCCCCCTTTTTTAAGAGGGGACCACCACCCCAGTCTGCCAGTCCAGGGGAACTGTCCCCGATGTCCACGCGATGCTGCAGAGGCGTGTCAACCAAGACAGCCCTACAGCATCCAGAGCTTTAAGGAACTCTGGGGAAACCTCATCCACCTCATCGATTTATCTTCAGTAAATATTTATCACTAATTTAGTTTCAAGCTCTTTGTCCATGTCTGTAGGTCAGGGAGGTCAAAGTGGTTCCATTTCCATCCACAATGACCCTTAAAGCTCCCAGCTAGTCCTTCTTCTAATGTAAGACCCCGTACAGAGTAACTTCCTGGACACCAAACCGCCTGGTTCCGGTTCTGATTCATGGTTTCATTTCTCATTGTTGAGTTTTTATCTGGAAATTGATCAGGAGTTTCCCAGAATCTGTCCGCTGGAAATAAAACAAACATCAGACAGGAAGTTGTTTCATCACAGCACACACACACACACACACGCGGGCGCGCACACACGCACACACACACACACACACACACATCTTTAAACAGTTCTGCTTTCTGAATCTGGTCTAAAGCTAGATCCTGAAAGTGGCTTTCCCCGCGTGGTTTCCGTGATGACCTCCGTCTTTCTGACCACTTCCTGTCTGACACAAGGCGTCCAGCAGCCTCGCCCAAAGCTGCTTCACTCGTTTTCCTTCACGTTTTACAGCAGATGATCACCTTAGTTATAATAATCAGTTCAATATTTCATAAAATCGAGACCTAAAAGGTCTCAGTGTGCCCCCTTTTCCCTGGTCAGCGCTCCTGCCTGGCCCCCATCAGAGCTTTTCTAGACCCGCCCCTGCATAACTGAAGTATAAAGCCTGACTGCGAGGGGGTCACGCTGGCGTCGGCTGCGCTGTAACCGACCACACGCAGACATCGCGCGAGTGCAAATCCGCCTTGACGATCAGTCAGCAGCGGCGCTGCCTCAGGCCCCTCCCCCATCCAGCAGCTCTCAGACCCACAGCTGTTCAGTCGGATCCCGTCCGGGCTCAGCGTCAGATATTAACACCTACTGATGAAGCGTGTGGAGGAAAACATTCAGCGTACACATGGGGGGGTGCGGTTGGAGGTACTGCTCAGGGGTCATACAGCTAATGCTAGGCTAGCAAAGACTGATGTCACCGCCATCGGACGATCTTTTGCAGGTTCTGGAGCGGCCCAGACTTTTTGGTCAGGTGTTTTTTTAAATTGTGGAGCAGGTATTAGGTATTCAGATGAGCCCTCTGACCCGCCTCTGTGCAGCCTGCCATCGTTTTTGCCGCCTGCTATCCAGATGGCCGATCTGGTTGAAGATGCCTACGTGGAACCGGAGATCCCAGCACAAGGCTCCCTGGAACCTGTTACAGAACGTGGGGCCTTTGACAGCCTTTATTGTGGAAAACAGTGAGATCACCACTTCTGATGCCCCCCACCCCCCCCGACCCGGATTTTTCTATTTCCTTTTCTACTGTTTAGTTTTGAACTGCAGGACATCAGCGAACCGGACTGTGTTGGGGGTCTGAGTCACAATTCCCAGCTCCCTCCACCGTCCTGTTTGTGTCCATGTTTGTCCTGTGATGGACAGATGACCTGTCCAGGTGTACTTCACCTCTACTGATAGTTAGAATAAGCTCCGCCCCCTCAGAACATGGAGAATGAGAGAATCTGTGTGTAAACTTTTCCTGATCCTTGTGAATCACCTGGATCTGCTGCTCTGACAGGAGAAATCCTCAGAGAGTGGGACATGTTTGACATCATCATCATCATCAGCCTGGTCCTGCCGTGACTTGTCATCAGTGCCATGAATCACCTCTGTGGTTCAGGAATGTCTTTATGTGAACGGTGGAGAAACCGGAGCCAGGACCAGGCAGGTGGAGGCGAGCTGCTGCAGGTCCAGCTGATGAAACATGATCCATCACACATCCAGCCCCCACACAGACCCAGGATCCAGATCTGACCTTCAGGATCCAGATCTGACCTTCAGGATCCAGATCCAGGCCAGACGCACAGAGAGACAGATTGATTAATTTGAGTCTGGATCTAGGATCAGGTTCTGGGACGAGTAGAGGAGTCCGGATCTGGGTCTGGATCTGGGATCAGGTTCTGGGACGAGTAGAGGAGTC
>JBAFTA010000024.1:157546-179187 GCA_036919975.1 Melanotaenia parkinsoni | reverse complement strand
AACCAGAACCAGAGATATCCCCCGCACAGAACCAGAGTTATCCTCAGCACAGAACCAGAACTATGCCCAGCACACAACCAGGACCAGAGTTATCCCCAGCAGAGAACTAAAACCAGAGTTATGCCCAGCACAGAACCAGAACCAGAGTTATCCCCAGCACAGAACAAGAGCTATGCCCAGCACAGAACCAGAACCAGAGTTATCCCCAGCACAGAATCAGGAGCAGAGTTATCCCCAGCACAGAACCATGATGAGAATTATCCCTAGCAGAGAACCAGAACCAGAGTTATCCCCAGCACAGAACCAGAACCAGAGTTATGCCCAGCACAGAATCAGGATGAGAATTATCCCTAGCAAAGAATCAGAACCAGAGTTATGCCCAGCACAGAACCAGAACCGGAGTTATCCCCAGCACAGAACCAGGACCAGAGGTATACCCAGCAGAGAACCAAAACCAGAGTTATGCCTAGCACAGAACCAAAACCAGAGTTATGCCTAGCACATAACCAGAACCAGAGTTATCCCAAGCACAGAACCAGAACTATGCCCAGAACAGAACCAGGACCAGAGTTATCCCCATCAGAGAACCAAAACCAGAGTTATCCCCAGCACAGAACCAGGACCAGAGTTATGCCTAGCACAGAACCAAAACCAGAGTTATGCCCAGCACATAACCAGAACCAGAGTTATGCCCAGCACATAACCAGAACCAGAGTTATGTCAAGCAGAGAACCAGAACCAGAGTTATCCCCAGCACAGAACCAGAACCAGAGTTTTCCCCAGCAGAGAACCAGAACCGGAGTTATCCCCAGCAGAGAACCAGAACCAGAGTTATGCCCAGCACAGAACCAGAATCAGAGTTATCCCCAGCAGAGAACCAGAACCAGAGTTATGCGCAGCATAGAACCATGACCAGAGCTATGCCCAGCACAAAACCAGAGTTATCCCCAGCACAGTACCAGATTTGTCCCCAGCAGAGAACCAGAACGAGATTTATGCCCAGCACAGAACCAGAATCAGAGTTATCCCCAGCACAGAACCAGAGTTATCCCCAGCACAGAACCAGAACCAGAGCTATCCATAGCACAGAACCAGGACCAGAGTTATCCCCAGCAGAGAACCAGAACCAGAGTTATGCCTAGCACAGAACCAAAAGCAGAGTTATGCCCAGCACAGAACCAGAACCAGAGTTATGTCTAGCCCATAACGAGAACCAGAGTTAACCCGAGCACAGAACCAGAACCAGAACTATGGCCAGCACAGAACCAGAACCAGAGTTATCACCAGCACAGAACCAGAACAAGAGCTATGCCCAGAAAAGAACACGAACCAGAGTTATCACCAGCACAGAACCAGAGTTATCCCCAGCACAGAACCAGAACCAGAGATATGCCCAGCACAGAACCAGGACCAGAGTTATCCCCAGCAGAGAACCAAAACCAGAGTTATGCCCAGCACAGAACCAGAGTTATCCCCAGCACAGAACCAGGACCAGAGTTATCCCCAGCAGAGAACCAGAACCAGAGTTATGCCCAGCACAGAACCAAAGACCAGAGTTATGCCCAGCACAGAACCAGAACCAGAGTTATTCCTAGCACAGGACCAGAGTTATCCCCAGCAGAGAACCAGAACCAGAGTTATTCCTAGCACAGAACCAGGACCAGAGTTATCCCCAGCAGAGAACCAGAACCAGAATTATTCCTAGCACAGACCCAGAACCAGAGTTATGCCCAGCATATAACCACAGCTAGAGTTATTCCAAGTACGGAACCAAAATCAGAGTTATGCCTAGCAGAGAACCCGAATTGTCCCCAGTACTGGATGTTTTCCTAACACAGATCCAGAACTAGAACCAGAATATTCCACAGCACAAAACCAGATGCGTGGTTACCTAATCATAAATCCAGGTAGTGGTGGAGGTTCCACCTTGAATTTATGGAGCTTCTTACATAACAGAGCAGCTGAATTGTGTTAAAACACTTGAGAAATGAAAGAACGTGATCATTAAAGTGACGCCTCATTGCTCCAGATGAGACTGGGCTCTCGGAGTTCTTCCACCCCAAGAACATTATGATAAGAAAACTGTAATGGGTCCTGAAAGGTGTGCCCTTGCTTTTTGAGGTGAGTCAATAAGAGTCTCTGATGAAGTGAGATGTTTGGCCAGCTGGTCTGTAGACCCCTGGCTCAGAGGGTTGGGGTTTTTTAGGTACTGGAACAAGGCAGAATGTTTTCCACAGCACAGGAACTCTTTTCTGACTCAAGGCTTTTCCATCAGCTGAGAAGAACTTTGTTCTTGTGGGAAAATGAATACAACACATGGCATTTAAAAGCACAGACACCCCCGCCCCCTTTTGAGTTTAATTTATGACTTAGAGACCCAACTGTTATAACATCCTTTAAAATAACTTTTCTCCCAGAAGTGGCCAGCAGCTGTCGAGTCAGTCAGAACAAAGCAAGTGCATGAAGCATGTGAATTTAAAAGTTTCCTTACTGGTCCTGGTTGCAGCCAGCCCACCGGCTGCAGGGATGGTGAAAGCCACGACAGAGCAGCAGCATCAGGTGACTTCAGGAGGGCCAACCAGAAACAGAGTTTGTTGCCTGGGTGGAGTCTCCATCCCACCACTCTTCAAAGGTTGGTTACAGCAAATATTTGAAGTTGTTATTGATCAGCAGTAGAAATGATGAATAATGATAATGTGCAGGGGTGAATGTTAAAATGGAGGTTTTGATCTCAGGGCGTCGTAGTCAGCAGCTGTGTTTGAAGCTGGAGCCCAGAGGACTCCTCTATGTCAAGCTGTCTCTGCAGGAGAAATGGGACACGCAGGTATACAGATTGTTGAAGCTATAACAGCAGCGTTGGGATCAGTAACTACAGCACACATATCCACTATGATGAAAGATTAATTCCTTCTTTTTTCTTTTGACCTCTGCAGACCAATGGGGATGCTTCATCACCTGCCATTGTGTTTGGCGTTGAACTGCACCACCTGGTGGATAAAGAAGACTCTGCATTTCCAGTCCCCCTGCTAATCCAAAAAACTGTTGCTGAGATCGAGCGACGAGGACTGAAGGTTGTAACAGTCATATCTGCAGCCTCCTGTTGAGCTAAATGCTAACGTGAGCATGCTAATGTGTGTCAGGTGGTGGGTCTGTACAGACTGTGTGGTTCTGCTGCAGTGAAGAAGGAGCTCAGGGATTGGTTCGAGAGGAACAGTGCAGCCGTTTGTCTGTCAGAAGATCTCTACCCTGACATCAACGTCATCACAGGTCAGTGAACATAGCTCAGGACTTGCAACTGAACACCTCAATTGATGTAGACTCAGACCTGCAGTCTATTGTGGTTCCAGCCTGGATCGGATCAGGTCAGATCTGTTACATACTCTATAAGAAGCGAGAACTGTCCAATCTGTCCTGATCCATGCCGGCCCCGCCCGATCCATCCAGCACGACTTGTCCCTATCTGCCCTGATCCATCCCGGCACATCTTGGTTTGTCCAGGTCCATCCCTGTTCAGCACAACCCAGCCTGATCCAGCTCTGTTTGGGAGGGTCTTGGCATCCAGTCGGTAGCTTACCCCTTTGGAAAAACTGGAACTAAGAAAATTCTGACCCTAAGATCCTGGACCCAAAGATACTAGTTTTGGCCTAAAGAACTGAGGGACTTGGACCTGACCATGACTGATGTGACCACATGACCTCTGTAACTTTAACCCTTGTGTGTCTGACTTGACCTGAACCTTAACCTGACTAATGAACCTCAGTCACATAACTTTGCGTCCTGGCTGTACTTTTGTCTATTTTCTCAGGTATTCTGAAGGACTACCTGCGGGAGCTGCCATCTCCTCTCATAACCAGGACTCTGTATGAGGTGGTCCGGGAAGCCATGACCCTGCGACCTCCACCTGTGACCCCAGACCTGCAGCTGGCCCAGAGCACTGTGGAGCTGCTGTCCTGTCTGCCACCTTCAGAGAAGGTAACACAGACTATGAAAGGTCTTACCCAGCAGGGGACTCTGTTCTGGTCCTGGTTCGTCCTGTCAGTTTGTTGTGTTTTAGAACCTGAACTCTGATATGTGAAGCATACAGACCATAGTAGTTATATTTAATAAAAGAAAAATGCAATGCAATTTCCATTTAGAAATAATTTCAAAATTTCAATAAATATTAAAATAAAACAAAAAAACCAAACAAAATCCCTGCAGAGGAAAAACCTCTAATGTAAGCTGATCAAGCATGTCAGGACTTAGAAAAATAACATACGAAAATGAAATAAAAAGTCATCTGAACAAAACGAACAAACCACACCACAAAGATGTCAAGATGTCAGGAATGAAAAACTATTTTACATTCTGTCAAACATCTTGTATCTGCTGCTTTGAACTTTGGCAGAAATGGCGTGATGGCCAGGTGGAGACACGGATGTTGGTGAGTCCTCTGCGCTCCTTGTTCTTTACGTTCATGCTGAGAATGCAGGTTCCCAGCAGCAGGTTGAGCCAAACAGTCAGACTGAACCTCCTGCAACAGACGGAATTAACTGCAGTTCCCATCTTTGGTGAAAACGTCTCAGAGTCTCTATCAGAGCGCCTCTTGCTTGCAGGGAAGCAGCAGAGGCTCATGGGAAGACTTGTGCTTCTGAAGAGAACTCGGATGGCCAATGCACACAAGAACTTGCTTTTCCAAAATGAAGTCATCTTGAAATTTTCAGTCAGCTTCTGCTCAAATTCGTCATGTTGCTGACGAGCTTCGTTTCCTTCAGTCAGTTTGGGGAAGTGAAGGAGGTCCTCCTGTCCATAAACATTAGAAACAAATTGGAGGTTCTGTTTTTAAAAGGGCAATGAAGTATCAAACAGATATGAAGTAAAATGCCGATAATGTATGTGGTAGGAAAATATTAAAACCCTACCCGTAGGTCACTTTTGAAGACCTTCAGTTTCCTCTGCGAAGCTCGCACTGAGCTTCGTAGATTTCATTACGATGTTAAATCAGTCAAAAATGCCACAGCTTCTATCTTTTCTGGATTTTGGGGGAATTTCATGAACTGTTTGCTCTGACAGAAACACTTGCAGCCCAAAACCCCTCCAGGACCCAGACTTCGCTCTGCCTTCTGATGTTGTGCAGGAGCAAAGATCAAACTCTGCACTGACCTCTGACAAGAAAGCGCTCAGCAAGCGATGCTGAAGTTTGTCTTTTAACCGGTCAATCTACGTTCCTACCCTCACCTATGGCCACGAGCTGTGGGTAGTGACCAAAAGAACAAGATTGTGAATACAAGCGGCCGAAATGAGTTTTGTCCGCAGGGTGGCCGGGCTCTCCCTTAGAGGGTGAGAAGCTTGGTGATCCGGGAGGGGCTCAGAGTAGAGTCGCTGCTCCTCCACATCGAGAGGAGCCAGTTGAGGTGGCTTGGGCATCTGGTTAAGACGCCTCCTGGATGCCTCCCTGGTGAGGTGTTCCGGGCACATCTGGATGGACTACATCTCTCGGCTGGACCGGGAATGCCTCGGGATCCCTCTGGAACTCCGGATAAGCAGAAAAAAATGGATGGATGGATAGATGAATGAGGGGACAAGTCTCAATTAATAGGAAAGCTGGTTGAGGCGGCAGATTATGGACTATGATTCCAGTTAGAGAATCAAGGCACTTGGAGAGAGAGATGGTTCTTCCTTCTTCAATAAAAACTGCTGGGTTTTACATTGTTGTACATTATACTGGTATGTGTGTGTGTGTGGTCTGAAAGGAAAAAACAATAAAATGTATTACAAAATGCTCAACATATTAATCAGCAATTAAATAGATAGATATTATGAAAGAAACTGTTTTATAAGCACACGATCTAAATGTTTACCTCACAAATACAATAGCATAGACACAGTATTAGTGGTGAAACAGTACAGTTTCCAGCATTAAACTTAGCAGAAGGAAAAAAAAGGGCCTAACGGCATTAACATAATCAAATATAAACCACAGCAACAGAAATTGGAATAATGAACAAATTATCCATAAATAAGAAGTGGAAAGCACTTAACATTTCCTCAACAACGCACACATACCTGGGAAAACACACAGAAAGTCCACGCAGTTTCGTACAGTCTACTTGCAAACTGGTCTGCTTCTTGTCAGTGCTGAACATGTCCCAACTAGTCCAAACAGCAGAGCCTTAACCTGTAGGGCCTTTAGACAATGATGAACGGATGGATGGATGCCACAAGGAGTCATGTTGTCTATAAATCTTGGTCTGTACTTACTTAAATCTTTCAGTAGCTTGTACTGTGTCACGCTTGTTCTTTAGGAAATAAACAAATACTACACTATAAAAGTCATCAGTAAAGCATAGTGCATCCTTATGTCTGTCTTGTGATATAGGGTCTATAGGACCTGCTAAGTCCATATGTACTATGTCGAGCAACGCTTTAGCTCTTGTATCTGGTTTCCTGTTCCTCATCTGAATGAATTTCCCTTGCGTATAAACTTCACAAAATGGGTCATCTCCTCCTTTCTTAATATCCATCCCATCAACAGTTTTAGTAAATCAGCATAATGACAACATCCTAGTTTCATGAGAGCTTTGCAAATTGAGACATTTCTTACTCTGATTACAGATTATTATACATATGTATGGGGAATTTTCTACCATCTCTATGAAACAGAACATTGCTCCTCTCCTTAAAGATCACAGTTGCTCCACTTGAGGTAGCTGCTTTTACCGAGAAGACATAATGTGGAAAAGTAGGACTGTACAAGGCGTTCCTCAGCATTGTTCTGAACCTTTGACCCTTGTCATGTAACCACAACTCTGCGTCGCCTCTGTGTAACTCCATTACTCCTGGATCCATCTGCTAAATCCACACAGTGATTGGAAACTTATCAAATATCAACTTTCTTGAACTTTGTGATGTCTGTGATGATGTGTGATGTCGCACCTGCATCGACCAACAGACCTTTCCTCTTGACGCCTGGCACCTCCATCTCGCCATCACTTATTCTGAATGCGTACTCCTTATTTCCCATTCAGTCCAATCCAATCCAAATTTATTTATAGAGCACTTTTGAAACAACAGTGTTAACAAAAGGTCTGTACATAGCCATAGGCTTAACAACTGTTACAAATATCATACTAAACAGTAAAAAGTAAATATACTATAAAAAGCAATAAAATGACAAGTAAGTAATACACAATAAAACAATAAAATACAATTACATAAAACATCAAGAAGTCAACAACTCAAGCTCTGTTAAAAACCAATGAACAAAGGTGCGTTTTAAGAGAGAATTTAAAACCAGAAAGAGACCTGGCCTGTCTAAGGTGCAGGGGCGATGCATTTCAGAGTTTGGGGCCAACAACTGAAAAGGAGCGGACTCCTCTGGATTTCATCCTAGATTTAGGGACAACTAGCAGGGAGTGATCTACCGACATGAGAGGGTGTGCAGGGTGTAGGGCTGGAGCAAGTTGAACAGATACTGTGGGGCGAGGCCATTTTGACATTTAAAAACAAAAGAATTTTTAAATTAATGTGGAATAAAACCGATAGCAAGTGCAACGACTTTAAACCTGGTGTGATGTACTTCTATCTTTTGGTGCCAGTTAGAAGCCGCAGCGTTCTGAAAGACTTGCAGTCGGGCCAGAGTTAACTGACTGAGACCGACATGAAGAGCATTGCAGTAATCTAGTCAATTTGCAATAAAAGCATAAATTAAAATGTCAAAATCATGACGATGAACAAATGGCTTGATTTTAGATACTTGCCTTAATTTAAAGAAGCTAAATTTCACAACAGTGCTAATCTGTGCACAGTTCAGTTTCATTCCAAGTTTGGTCAGTGTATACCAAGTCTAGGCAGGCTGAGGAAACATCCGTCGAACCAAGCAACAACACCTCAGTTTTTTTTTTTTGTTTGTTTGTTTTTTTATTAAAATGAAGAAAATTCAAAGGCTTCCAGGTTTTAATTTCCTCAATACAGGATGAATGTGATTTCATGCAGTAAGCATTACTTTGCTTCAATGGCATATATATCTGGCTGTTATCAGCATAAAAATGAAGAGTAGTGCCATGTTTATGAAGAATGGACTCAAGTGGGAGGAGGTAAAGTGAGAAGAGGAGAGGCCCAAGAATAGAACCTTAGGTCTTCCCCGGGGACTCTTTCCGGTGGGACGTGCCCGGAACACCTCACCAGGGAGGCGTTCAGGAGGCATCCTAACCAGATGCCTGAGCCACCTCATCTGGTTCCTCTCGATGTGGAGGAGCAGTGACTCTACTATGAGCCCCTCCCGGATCACCGAGCTTCTCACCCTATCTCTAAGGGAGAGCCCGGCCACCCTGCAGAGAAAACTCATTTCGGCCGCTTGTATCCGCGATCTTGTTCTTTCGGTCACTACCCATAGGTGAGCAGAGACCCAATCCTGAGGCCACCAAACCGGATCCCCTCCACACCTCGGCTGTAGAAATCCTGTCCACAAAAGTTATGAACAGAGTCGGTGACAAAGGGGAGCCTTGGTGGAGTCCAATCCGCACTGGAAACGACTGATTTACTGCCGGCAATGTGGACCAAGCTCTGACACCGGTCGTACAGGGACCGGACAGCTTGTACAAGCGGGTCCGGCACTCCATACTCCAGGAGTACCCCTCACAGGAGTCTCTGGGGGACACGGTCAAACACCTTCTCTAAGTCCACAATGCACATGTAGACTGGTTGGGCAAACTCCCATGCCCCCTCCAAGACCCTGAAGAGGGTGTAGAGCTGGTCCACTGTTCCACTACTGGGACAAAAAACACACTGCTCCTCCTCAATCCGAGGTTCGACTATCTGACAGACCCTCCTCTCCAGCACCCCTGAATACACCTTTACCATGGAGGATGAGGTTGATCCCCCTGTAGTTGGAGCACACCCTCCGGTCCCCCTTTTTGAAGAGGGGGACCACCACCCAAGTCTGCCAGTCCAGGGAAACTATCCCTGATGTCCACAAGATGCTGCAGAGGCGTGTCAGCCAAGACAGCTCTACAGCTTCCAGAGCCTTAAGGAACTCCGGGTGGCCCTCATCCATCCCCAGGGCCCTGCCACTGAAGAGCTTTATAACCACCTCAGCGACCTCAGCCCCACAGATGGGAGAGCCAGCACCAGGGTCCCCAAACTCTGCTTCCTCATCGGAAGACATGTTGTTGGGATTGAGGAGGTCTTTGCAGTATTCCCTCCACCGACTCACAATGTCCCGAGTCGAGTTTAGCAGCCCCCCATCCCCACTGTACACAGTGTTGACAGAGCATTGCTTTCCCCTCCTGAGCCACCAGATGGTGGACCAGAATCTCCTCGAAGCTGTCCGGAAATCATTCTCCATGGCCTCTCCAAACTCCTCCCATGCCCGAGCTTTTGCCTTAGTGAACACCGAAGCTGCGCTCCGCTTAGCCCACCGATACCCATCAGCTGCCTCTGGAGTCCCACAGGCCAAAAAGGCCCAATAGGACTCCTTCTTCAGCTTCACGGCATCCCTCACCCCCCGTGTCCACCAACGGGTTTGGGGATTTAAGCCGCAACAGGCACCAACGACCTGCTGTTCACAGCTGCGGCTGGCCGCCTCAACAATAGAGGGAAGGAACACATCCCACTCAGACTCAATGTCCCCCGCCTCACCTGGGACATGGTTGAAGCTCTGTCGGAGATGGGAGTTGAAACTCTTTCTGACAGGGGACTCTGCCAGACATTCCCGGCATCCTCCCCCACCATCTGAGCCAACTCACCACCAGGTGGTGATCAGTTGACAGCTCCGCCCCTTTCTTCACCCGAGTGTCCAAAACATGCTGCCGCAAGTCCAACGACACGACTACAAAGTCGACCATCAAACTGCAGCCTAGAGTGTCCTGGTGCCAAGGGCACATGTGGGCACTCTTATGCCTGAACAAGGTGTTCATTATGGACAATCCACGATGAGCACAGAAGGCCAATAACAAAACACCATTACAACATCATACCATTTATAATATTGAAAGTATGTGGTTCCATGGAGGGAAGAACTTTTTTAAAAAGCCTAGGTGGGACTGGGTCAGCTGGGGAACCTGAGGCTCCTGTGTGACCTGTAAGTTCATCTAAAAATGATAGATGGATAGGCTCAACAGTATTCAAAACAGTAGTGGCAAAGAAGGGAATAGATGGGTCATGAGTCGGGGGGTTTATAAGGGACCTGGTGCTCTCCATTTTATTAATAAAGAATTGGGAGAACTTCTCACAAACCTCAACTGAGGCCTTTAAGGAAGGAGTTTGACAGGCATTAAGAAAGTGTTTGATAGTCTTAAACAAGACACGAGGATTGTGACAGTTTGATGATATAATTTTATAGAGAAATATCTTGTTCTAGCACCTTTCACGGTTTTGTTTATGAATGCACAAGCTGTCTTTTAGCATCTGGAAAGACACCTGTAACTTGTCTCTTTTTTTCCATTTGTGCTCAGCTCTTCAACAGGCGTCCCATGCCTCGCAAGTTATCTCATTCAGCCAAGTTTCACTGTTGGGTTTAATGACTCTTCTTTTAGTGGAGAAACACAGTCTCATGAAGTCTGACATGAATTTAAATGAGAACAGAGGGCATCAACATCAGTATCACAATACTGGGAGCCTGACTGAGTCTCAACAGAATATTCCCTAAATGCAGCAGAAAACTGAGCAGCAGCGGAGGGGTTAAACATATGATGAAGTTACGAACCCAAGACACAGTTTATCCATTTTACAGAGAGCAGGGATATCAAACACCACAGGCATGTGATCAGAAAAAAACTGCATCACCAATATTCAAATTAGAAACAATAAAACCATGAGATAAGACCAGGTCAAACGAGTGCCCAAGTTACTTCATGGGGCCGGATACATTCTGCACACAGCTAAAAGAGTGAATGAGACTTACAAAGCCAGTGGCTTGTCAAGGCAACACGCATGAATGTTAAAATCATTGACAATTACAATTCGATCGGAAATCGGCACTATATGAGCCAGAAAGTCTCAAACAAATTCACCTTCAAACTAGAGTTAGGTGGTGTCATCGAGAGTTTACGAGCAAAGTGTAGCATATACGTTGCTATAAGTGATGATAGTTATAATGAAAGAGTAGACAGAGACTGTAGTTTCTTGGTGTGGTTTGGTACCATATATTGTGGAAATAACAACAGACAAACAACATACATAACAGTGAGTTCGAATGGCCATTCACAAGGAACAATTAACAATATTAATCATTTAGTTTAGTGCTGTACAAAAGAAAACAAGCAACAATATCAAAAAACAAGCAACAATACCAAGATCCCAAACAACAATGACAATAACCTTGTACTGTACATAGGATCATTGATCCTGTCCCAATCGCAGTCCACACGATTGAGTCCACAAAGAAATAAAGAAAAACAGTCCACAGTGTGTAGGTATGTAGATGTGTATGTAGCTGGTGGGACAGTAAGAGCAGGGCGAAGTTCTCAAAATGGCTGCAAGAGCCTCCTACCAGTCCAGTTAACGCAGGTTGAGTCTCTCAGATTCAGTTCCTCAGGTTACCCTGATGGTCTTCAGGCTTGAGGCCTAGTCTTAGCTCGCCATCCAAAGAACATGGCCTGTGCAGAACAGGACTGAATATTCAATAAGGTTGTGCAGAAAATTCACAATTCAGTATTCAAAATAAATAATACGGTTTGCATTATAAATATTAAGTAATCTAGAGCTCAATATTGTACAATATTCTAGTAATAATTCAGTTTTGTTCATCCAATAATCATAATAAATATTTGCTATATTAATATTAATATAATGGATAAATATATCATAGATGATTAAAGGTTTAACAATAACCCAAATGCTAACCCACAAGTGCATCAAAATGCACTGGATTAATAGCACCAATGGAATATAAGGTTTGGCCCTTTATAAATGCCACAAAATACATTAAAAAGTCAGTGTTTCAAAAGACAGTTTAAACAATGATTAAGTTTCATTTGGTGTCATTTAACCATGGATGTTGTGAGAGAACAGGCTTAAAACACGAGGCTAACCAGCCCATACAAACTAATGGGACCGGCTAGGCTAAGCTAGCACTACCAGAGTTGCTCACCAATTCTACAGTTTCTGAGCTAGCCAACGCGGCTCTTGACGAATATGGGCAGCGGTAGTTAGCGCCTGAGAATTATCAGTCAGTACATTTAGTTTCACAGGTTGTCATTAAGTGGAAAGCGAATAAAAGTAATAAAGCACCAACCTGCAGCAACTCTCCCCCATGTGTCCCTCACATCTCCCGGGCAGTGTTTGACTGCCAAATAATAAAGTGTGACGACTGGCTGAGCGCGGCCCATGTGACCAGAGGTAATCACATGACACACACACTCGCGGAAACACCAAATGCAAAGAGTCATAGTGGAGTGAGAGTGAGAACCCAAAATTTAGCAGTTTTGGCACCTGGGTTACAAAAGTCTTTACTGTAGACAGTTGCCACACCACCCCTGCAGCCTGTCACCCTCTGAGAGCTAAAATACATACAGTCAGGAGGCAAAAGTCCCATCAAAGCAGAGGACTCACTGACCGCCGTCCAAGTCCACGGAATCTTTTAAAATAAATGACTTGTTGGACAGCAATCTAGCGTTCACCAAGGCTATTTTAGCTGTAGCTGGAGCCAGGGACACAGTCGAGGCCTGACACAGCACCTGCAGATTGCAGGGATCCTAAGATCCAATGAACACCACGAGATGTAGCGATGGCAATCCGGTCCAGTTTTCAGAGAAGAGCGGGCTACAGCCCTCAGTTTGACCAGCCATCATCCTGTTTCCGCAAAATCCTTGTTTTTTTTTGTTTTTTTTGCAAAGGTGGAGACAACACAGTACAGGTAGGCTGGGATTCCCGAGAGTCAAAGAGGACAACTGCTTTGTCCATCCTTCTCAGATCTCAGCAATTCTTTAGAAAGTGGTCATTGATTGAGTAATGTCTGGTGATCATACACTAGCAGAGAGTCAATGTGAGATGTAAGAAAAATACAATAAAAAAACAATAGAAACAAATAGAAAAAAAAACGCAAGGTTGTGTAGAGACAGACAGTAAGCCACACATGCTGGCACCAGCTTAGTAGTGGTCCACATGTCCACAGTGGATTGATGGGCTCTCACCAGGGTGATTCTCTGCTTGCAAACATTGTGTTTTCACTGGCGGATACTACTTTACTCACTCATTTCACGTAGACGTGCACAGTAAATACCTCTACTACTCTGTTTTTTCATGCATGTGGTCGGTTTTCAAGCGTGCCCATTTCGGAAACGCCATATTGGAATGACTTTTCAAGTTGTCTAGAGCAACTTATCTGCAGCGACCTTTCCAGAAGCGGATCGCTGCTTCTGGAGGCATCAATGCTGGTTCTAGTAGAAATTTTGACGTTCATGTAAAATTATTTAATTCTCGGCATTTTGAAGGCATGGTGCCAACAATATAGCCAACAATGTAGAGAAACACTGTTCTTTTCCCCTCTCACTTCCATGTTGTTCACCGTCGCCATTAAGTATGTGTTCTGCCGTAAGACTGAAAGGGTCTTTAGGTCTGTAGGTGCATTAATTTTTTATCTTGTTAGTTATTTTAATTTTTTAAGACTAATTGGTTTTTATTTCTTTTGTAAAGATTATTTTTATGACATTTTATGCACTTTCTGCTAAAGTAGTTTATTTTTCCTTATTTTAGTTTTGGTTTCTTTTGTTGTAAATATAGCTCACAGTGACATTTTGTGAATGTATTTGTTTATTGAAAATGCAATTCAGAAGAAACCAGCATAGGCCTGGATGACACGCTAAAACAGGTCTCCTCTCTGTGTTTTACAGTGTACTGGCTACTCAGTGCTCCCTAGCCTTGCTGCTTACTGCCGGCCTATTGGCCCTAGCTCAGGTGCCAGTAACATATGTCATGTTGATTAGATCCGTCATCACTAAGTAACAATAATCACGACTGGGAAATTAGTCTCTCCATTTTACCCATCTAACTTTATTCTTGTAGCTTTACTAGCACTGCTTTGTTCACGTAGCTTTGTTAGTGTAGCTTTGCTAGCTGGCTTTATTTGTGAAGCTTTTGTTAGTATAATGTTGTTAGTGTAGCTTTACTAGCGCTTTTTTCTGCCAATAGAAAAGGTGTCACTTGACCAATCATGAGCTCGAGAATGCCTGATTATATCATGACTGATTAATACTAGAATCTTAGCATTAGGGCTGCATGGTGGTGTGGTGGTTAGCACCGCAGCCTCATAGCAAGAAGGTCGATGGTTCGAGCCTCAACTGGGTGGAGGTTAAAACCTGGGGGTGTGGCCTTTCTGTGTGGAGTTTGCATGTTCTCGACCGTGTATGCATGGGTTACTGCCCGGATTCTCCGGCTTCCTCCCAACATCCAAAAACATGATGTTAGGTTAACTGGTCACTCTAAAATGTGTGTGTTGTTTGTCCCGATCTAACATGATAACTAGACAACTTCTTTACAAGCTAAGCTAATGGAAAAATGTAAAGTGAATGTGCATTATTGCAGCTACATAAACAATAACTAGGTAGGGAGGAACTGTTTGCATTCAGCAGGGTGGTGGCTTTAGGGTAAAAGCTGAACTCCTGTATAACTCAATTCTTCCTGTTGTCTTCCTCTCTCCAGGCCACACTTTCTCTCCTGCTTGACCACCTCAGCCTGGTGGCATCCTTCAGCTCCTCCAACAGAATGACCCACCAGAATCTGGCCGTCTGCTTTGGCCCGGTTCTCCTCACCCCAACTCAGGAAGCTTGGAGGGCAGAAAGAGGAATGGGAAAGAGCTTGGGTCCTGGAGGGGAGATGGCAAGCGCTGTAGACTTCAAACGGCACATCGAGGCATTGCATTACCTGCTGCAGCTGTGGCCAGGTGAGACGGAAGAGGCAGTCACTTCTTCAACCTGAGGCTCCATCCACTCTAACACTTTGCTGTTGCTATGGGAACCACCATGTCATTTACTTTCTACATTTTCCTTCTCAGTGCCAACACGAGTCTCAGCAGGTGACCACGCTCCTGCATCCTCCCCCACATTTACCCACAATCCCCTGGGCCAGCAACAGTATCAACCCGTCCTGCAATTGGCTATGAACCCGAACACAGAGGAGGAAGCGGTGGTGTCACGGCGAGAGCGTGGCAGCATGACCCGGCTGGAGAGTCCACCATCCATCACCAACCGTTACGCCGGAGACTGGACCGTCTGTGGACGAGACCTTCTGTCCAGGCAGGACGTCGACTACGATGAGGTGGCAGGAAGTGAGAGTGATGAAGGTAAAGACAGAACCGGACTGAGGCTGACCTGGTTCAGATCTTTGCCAGAACCAGATTCTTCTGCAGAGGCTAACCTGGTCTAGAACTCAACTAGAATTAGAACCAGAATTCTGGTTGTGTTTCTTGAATGTGATTGAGCTGCTCCTCACCCATTCTGCTGGTTCTTGTTTCAGGCAGTGGTGATGAAGAGGAGGAGAGGAGGAAGGAGGAGTGGTCATCAGGAGGAGGATCTCTTTACGTGGATGAGTTTCTGGATTTTGACGCTCCATTTAACTGTCGTCTCAGTCTGAAGGACTTTGACACCCTGATCCACGATCTGGACCAAGAACTGGCCAAACAGATCTGCCTGTAGACAAAGATTGAGGAGGATGAGGAAGAGAATGAGGATGATCTAAGGAGGATCTGATGTTCAACCAGAGCAGCGGTCTCATCCAAAAATTTCCCCGTGGGGACTCTTCCCAGTTGGAGCTCTTCCCTGTATAAACTTTTCCCGTTGGATTGTTTCCTCATTGGAACGTTCCCCATCAGAATATTTTACCATCAGAGCTCTTCCCCATTGGAATTCTCCCCCATCAGATCATTTCCCAGTTGGAGCGTTTCCCATCAGAAGTAAGTTCTATGTAGGCTTTGAACGAAGTAGGTCCTGATGGACCACAGAAAGTTCTGATGGACTACCACTTTGTTGCTTCCTGTGCTGATGCACAGACCTGAAGAGACCTGTTGGTTCTGGTTTCCTGGTCTTGCACTAGGTTCTGATTCAGAACCTGATAACCTGCAGCGTTTTTCAGTATTATCCATTCATCCATCCATTTTCTGCCGCTTTCGGGTCGTGGGGGCAGCTGCCTGAGCAGGGAAACCCAGACTTCCCTCTCCTCAGCCACATTCACCAGCTCATCTGGAGTGATCCTGAATGCATTCCCAGGCCAGCTGAGAGATGTAGTCCGTCCAGCACGTCCTAGATCTTCCTCGGGACCTCTTTCTGGTGGGACCTTCCCGGAACACTTCACCAGGGATGCGTCCGGGAGGCATCCTAAGCAGATGCCTGAGCCACCTCATCTGGCTCCTCTCGATGTGGAGGAGCAGCGACTCGACTCTGAGCCCCTCCCAGATCACCGAGCTTCTAACCCTATCTCTAAGGGAGAGCCCGGCCACCCTGTGGAGAAAACTCATTTCAGCCTAAGGTATTCGCGATCATGTAGATTGGTTGGGCAAACTCCCATGCCCCCTCCAAGACCCGGAAGAGGGTGTAGAGCTGGTCCACTGTTCCACGACTGGGACAAAAAACACACTGCTCCTCCTCAATCCGAGGTTCAACTATCCGACGGACCCTCCTCTCCAGCACCCCTGAATAGACCTTTCCGGGGAGGCTGAGGAGTGTGATTCCCCTGTAGTTGGAGCACATCCTCCGGTCCCCCTTTTTGAAGAGCGGGACCACCACCCCAGTCTGCCAGTCCAGGGGAACTGTCCCCGATGTCCACTCGATGCTGCAATGGCATGTCAGCAAATACAGCCCTACAGCATCTAGAACCTTAAGGAACTCTGGACCTCATCCACCCTCGGGGCCCTGTCACCGAGGAGCTGTTTAACCACCTCAGCGACCTCAGCCCCAGAGATAGGAGAGCAAGCACCAGCTACCCCAGACTCTGCTTCCTCATCAGAAGACGTATTGGTGGGATTGAGATGGTCTTTGAAGTATTCCCTCCACTGCCTCACAATGTCTGAGTTGAGGTCAGCAGCCCCCCATCCCCACTGTACACAGTGTTGACAGAGCACTGCTTTCCCCTCCTGAGCCACCAGATGGTGGACCAGAATCTCCTTGAAGCCGTCCAGAAGTCATTCTCCATGGCCTCTCCAAACTCCTCCCATGCCTGAGTTTTTGCCTTAGTGATCGCCAAAGTTGAGCTCCGCTTAGCCCGCCGATACCAATCAGCTGCCTCTGAAATCCCACAGGCCAAAAAGGCCCGATAGGACTCAGGATTCAGCTTGACGGCATCCCTTGTTGACGGTGTCTACCAGCGAGTTCGGGGGTCCCGCCACGACAGGCACTGACAACCTTACGGCCACAGCTGCAGCTGGCCGACTCGACAATAGAGGCACAGAACACAGCCCACTCGGACTCAATGTCCCCCGCCTCACCATGGGAGGGGTTTACCACCTGCAGTATTATCATGGTACAGAATTGCAAACTGTGAGTTTCTGGAACGCAGATGGTCCTGTTGGGCCACGGACTATCATGTTTGGCCACTGATAGTCCAGTTGGGCCACGGATGGTCCTGTTTAGCCACGGATGCTCCTGTTGGGCCGCAGATGCTCCTGTTGAGCCAGAGAAGCTCCTGTTGGGCCACGGACTGTCCTGTCCTGTTTGGCAACAAAGTGTCATGTTTGGCCACGGGCAGTCCTGTTGGGCCACGGATGGTCCTGTTTGCCCACAAAGTGTCCTGTTGGGCCACAGACGGTCCTGTTTGGCCGCAGATGCTCCTGTTGGGCTGCAGATGCTGCTGTTGGGCCACGGATGGTCCTGTTGGGCCATGGACGGTCCTGTTGGGCCATGGACAGTCCTGTTAGGCCACGGATGGTCCTGTTTAGCCACGGATGCTCCTGTTGGGCCGCAGATGCTCCTGTTGAGCCAGAGAAGCTCCTGTTGGGCCACGGACTGTCCTGTCCTGTTTGGCAACAAAGTGTCATGTTTGGCCACGGGCAGTCCTGTTGGGCCACGGATGGTCCTGTTTGCCCACAAAGTGTCCTGTTGGGCCACAGACGGTCCTGTTTGGCCGCAGATGCTCCTGTTGAACCACAGAAGCTCCTGTTGAGCCACGGCCTGTCCTATTTGGCCACAAAGTGTCATGTTTGGCCACGGACCATCCTTTTGGGCCACAGACAGTCCTCTTTGGCCACGGGCAGTCCTGTTAGGCCATGAATGGTCCTGTTTGGCCACAAACATGTTTGATCAGTTTCTGTTCAGTATTATTTTGTTTTGCACAGTTTCATTGAGCACTTGTGTTTTTATTGATGATGTTGTTTCCATGGAGACGATGTAACCAAAGCCTGTCTGTGTGTCTGAATACTGCCAACATAAATAAACATTATTATTGTTGTTGTTGTTATTGTTTTTAATTATTAAAAGGAATTTCTCAGGGCTCCACCTTCTGGCAATGAAGAAGGATATTACTATAACCAAATTTGAACTGATCAGTCAGGCTCTTTCACTGGCTGTTTTCTGAAAACAAGCGTTATATTTATGTATGGGATAATACCCTTCGCATCCTGTTGGGCCACACCTCCACATTGTCCATTAATTTAGGATAATGGATACCTCAGCGGGCATTATCATGCTTATACCATGGTCTCTTACAAAAGAAAAAATATTAAATAAATTATTAGTCTGTTCTTCTTGTTTTTCACCGTTAAAATTAAGTTTTCCCAAGAAGCGGCTGACCAGACTATTTCATTGTGACACGTTGCCAAGGTAACCGGCTCTGACACAGAAACTGCAGCTTAGTCGGTCAGTTGTTGTGTTAGACCTGATCAGTGGAGGGAAGGGGGATGAATGATTAATGTTACGTTATGTTACGTGACACAAACATTTCAGAGGGCGGGTGCAGCTCTTACAGCTGGTGTGTGTCCAGAGGATGATGCAACATTTTGTTTCAAACAGTCAAAGTCCACAGATCATTTCCTAAATCATTTTTATTGCAAGAAATATTATTCACCATTCACTCTGATCATAAATGTGTATCAAGTCTATCCTAAATTGTTTTTATAATGTTATCCACCATTCACTCTGTATCAAGTATGTAAGGTAATCAAGACAGAAAGACAGACAACAACATATTTAAAATTAAATACAACATTGCCAATGATCGCAACATCTTATAAAGATACTAGCATGTCCATAGTGGTGTTTGAAGTATGGAGATTTAAAGTTTGTGGACTCTGACCGCTGCTGGTTGGGACGTTGCGGGACAACAAAATGTTGCTCCATTCTCGTCTCTCCTGGACTGACGGAGCCCAATAAGCCTGCACCTGCTTTCACAACAAAGCCCCGTCACAGACATGATCTGGCGTGTCGGCAGCCCGGCGTCTGAGCTTCTGTTGCCACGGTTACCAACTCAAACTACCGTTCAGCCAGCGCAATAATTTACAACAATAAGTCTATTTGACTGGAACTTCTTTTATAGGTGTCCATTATCACTTTTTAATGGAGGGAGGGAAGGGTGCTGGTGCAGCAGGGATATTGTTACTGATTTCATACAGTTGTATTAAAATGAATTCTGAGACAAATGCTTGTGCAACTTTGTGATATAAATTGTGTTATAGATTTTTATTTAAAAAGTATTTTCTCAATAATGTCAGGCTTCGGTTTGCTCCCCTTCTGGCACACTCCCGCTCCAGCTTTAGAGAGATTGCACTAGAAACACAAGAATTAAATTGCAATCAACCAACTTTAAAATCACGACAGATCTCTGCTGATGGTGATCAGAAACAGCTCGGTGTGGAAGGTCCTGCAGGTCGTGGTTCTCCTCTGCAGCTGCAGACTGAGACGTTTCCTCTGATGCTTCTGGATGAACATGTTTAACTTTAAAGTCTGCTTTTTGCAAGGTTATTTAAAAAACAACTATATAAAGAAAAGGAAATATAATTTAAAGGACTGCTAGTTCATTGATTTGTTTGTGTGATTACTTACGTCATCAAAGCTGCGTGCCCTGGAGCTGATATAATATATAAATATAGGTCACATAAGTTTCCACCTGCTAGATTCGTGGCAGAAAAACCTCTGTGTTAAAGTGAGTTATCAGATATAATTGTTTAATTGTTACCTTGCATGTATGTTACACTATATGGTTAGTTTGTTCTTTAACCTGCCTGTGTATTCCGTTTATCTCATGCTATTGCTCCCCTGTAGAGTTTTAGCCAGCATGTCTTAAAGAAGCTAACAGTGCCTCATGTGGACGTGGGTTAAAGCCAACGTTTCCCAAGTCGCTATTCGCACCCTCAGAAAGCAGAGCAGGGTATGCTGTAAATGTTAATCTTATGTAAAGCCAAGTGTGGAACTATCAAATATGTTCATGCAGTTTACTTAGAAATCTGTGTTTGTACGCTGTTAGATGTTGCATATGCAGACACTGGGGTGATGATGTCTGCACTTATGAGTTACAATATTTAAAAGGACATTTCCATATTTTACTATGCATGTGCAGGGTGTTGAACTCCACAATAAAACTTTGCTTACAGCTAAGTTTTATGAAAACATAAAAAAATGTATTTATTTTATGTTAAAGTTTTCACGGTGCTAGTGATATGATGCTGGTGGGGCTCAGAATGTTCCTGCACCCCTAGAAGTGAAGAAATAAAATATGTTGTCAGAGGCTCTCTCCTCTCTTTACTGATGCCAAGCGTTGCTACATATAACCTACCTGTGATGCTCAGGGCACCGCCTGCTCCGTTCTCACACTCACGTAAAATTGCCACCGGCTGCGCCACGGCCTCCACAGCTATTTGCAGCCATTTTAGTCAATGGTTAGGTTCCCTCTGGGCACCACGGTGCATGTCCTTGGCACCTACTCCAATCTGCACTCCATATAACCCCACACTCACACCCTCACCGACGCCATACCCACAATCACTCACCACCACACACAACCCACCCACCATGCCCCGTGGGGACACCCCAGGTGGACCAAAGGACAGCGAGCCCCAAGAGTGTGAGAGGTCCCCAATACCCTCTCCCTCCCCGCTGCTGACTGTTTAGGTAGTGTGTGTTGTGTACAATTAAAATTGAGGGGCAGTGACTGCAATGAGCCGGGAGCTGGGCCACCTAAGTGGCCCCGCCCGACATGCACCGCATGCCATGCTCCCCAGGTGTTGTTTGTTTTTTGTGTTTCTAGTCCACTAGAAATAAAAGCTTCGGTAGCCTGGTGCTGGTAAAAGAGAGAAATGGGCGTACGCTGACGATGTTTTTAAGATGATAAAATCCTGTTTTTGTTTAATTTCTAATGTGGGGAGTAAAATCCAGCACAGAGTCCAAAAGGACGCCCAGATTTCTAACATACTGAGAATATTTAAAGTTTTGTAATTCTGATAAAATGATCTTTTTCTAGTTTTAAGGGCCAATAATTAAAAAGTTTTGTCCTGATTGAGCTGTAAGAAGTTCTCTGCCATCCATGACTTTATATCTGAAATCCAGTTTAAAAGGACGTGAACTGGCTCCAGGTCATCAGGAGACACAGCGATGTAAAGCTGTCCAGCTTTTGAGGACATCCTGGGCTTAGCCCGGACCAGATGTAAATTTAAGATTTAGGGGAGCTTGCTCCAGACCAGGCTAACTGCTAAGGCTAAGATTAATCCTAGCGAGTCACCTGCATGTCCAACGTCAATTCTGTGA
>JBAFTA010000024.1:103071-115844 GCA_036919975.1 Melanotaenia parkinsoni | reverse complement strand
CTAGGTTTGAGCCATTTTAGGACATATTGCAACCTATTAGCTAGGAAGTAATGTTGAAAGTTAGGCAGGTCTAATCCACCCGTCTTTCGGCTTCTGTAAAGTTTTTTCCAGAGAAATTGGGAGATGTGTGATTCTAGTAATTTAAACCAGGTAGAGGGGGGTTTCATAGGAATTATAGAAAACAAATAGTTGATTTTGGGTAGAACCATCATTTTTATAGTGGCAACTCTCCCCACGAGTGCAATGGGTAGAGATTTCCATCAAGCAAGATCATCTTCTATAGTCTTAAGAAGGTGAATGTGATAAAGTTTTGTTAGCTCAGAGAGCCTGGAGGGAATATTTACATCCAGGTATCTAATGTTACCTGATTTTAAGGTGATGTTGGGTAGACAGTTGATCGGTAGAACTGTACTCTTAGACCAGTTAATGGAGTAATCCAATGTGATGAGAATTTATTAATTCGTGGGATTCACGGTGGGTTTTTACAGGTTTTCTCCTGTAGATGGTCTGCTGGTCTCGAGAAGCGTCTTTCCAGGTGCAGCAGTTGTTCAGTTTCTCTGTTTTGCTCTGGTGGTGGCAGCCAGACCATCATGCTGCCACCACCATGCTGGACAGGACAGGTTAGAAAGTCTAATAATTCCTCACTCACATGTAAACTGATCTGTGCATAAATGCAATTTAGTCCATGCCTACCAGGAAATCCATGCTTGTATTTAATCTGTGAGCGAAAGAACATGAAACTTTCAGGGTGTGTGTGTGTGTGTGTGTGTGTCTAAATTTATTTCATGGGTTTAATTTCTATGCATGTATGTACATTTGAACATTCGCAGACACCAGAAGTTAGAGAATAATTGAACTCGTAGTTTTTTAATGTTATATGTACATAGTGTGCTGCACGGTGGTGTGGTGGTTGGCACCGCAGCCTCATAGGTCGCTGGTTCGAGCCTCGGCTGGGGGGAGGTTCACATCTTTCTGTGTGGAGTTCTCCGACTTCCTCCCACCCTCCAAAGACATGCATGCTAGGTGCAATGGGCACTCTGAATTCTCCCTAGGAGTGAGTGTGTGAATGGTTGTTCGTCCTTCTGTTGGCCCTGCGATGAACAGCTGGCCTGTCACTTGTTAAAATGCTGGGATAGGCTCCAGCTTACCCGCGACCCATAATGGACTCGGCGGTACAGATAATGAATGTATGTACATATAATAACAAATTAATCTGAGTCTGATTGTAAACCATGTATAAATGATAATGAATCTATTTTCTCTCCATAAAAATATTCCTGGAATATTCCAAAATATTCTCAGGCAAAGTTGTTCCTTATGACGGAAGAAGGGAAGCAGCTAAAATCCATCTGCAGAGTCACTGCTAACATGCTGAGATTATCACTGCTGAAGCAAAAATATAACACAAGTCACATGACCATGATGATGGCTGAGTTCTGTTGGTTACCATAGCAACAATGTCCCCTCACAATGTCTTTTCGTTTGGTCTGCAGTCGATGAGCAGTGAGGAGGAAGATGAGTATGAAGAGAAGTTTAGCCCATCAGTGGAGGTTCAGGAGGAAGCTGATTAAATCCTGATCAGGACTGATCACCGAGGAACATTATTAATCTGTCATATTGAGGTGTGATGAAAGCGGGTGTCCAGCAGAGGGAGCCAGAGCTTCAGTGGCTCATCTCTTCATCAAACTGAAGGATGCTGGGAGGAGAGCAGAAGGAGGAGGAAGAGCAGGAGATGACGGCAGCAGAGGCTACAGATGCTAACAGCACTGACACACAAATACAGTCTGACAGGAGCTAACGGCTAACCGCTAACACACAGACACACAGGCAGACAGACGGAGAGGTGAAAGAGGCAGCATACACTGACACACACATACACACACACACCGAGCTGCAGGGAAGCTAGCTGCATGCAGCATCCTGTGGAGAGAAGGCTAATCTACTGACACACACACAGATGTGGAGTCCGAGGCCTCCTATTGGACGGTAAGTCATTTGCCTGTGTGTGCGTGTGTGTGTGTGCGTGCACGTGTGTGTGTGTGTGGTTAGGCCTGTATGCTGTCACTGTGTGATGTACTGATGACTGCTATATGTTGGCACAGTTTCCATGGAGACATTAACACCTTTCACCTGATTCCCTGTCCTGTGTCACACCTGTGAGCATTTCCAGGTAAATGTGGAGGAACTTTAACCCAGACGGACCTTCAGACTGTAGGACGAAGACGTCCACAGGTCTTGGAGACCGGTGACACGCACACAGGTTCCTGTGTGTGTGTGGACATGTGCAAATGTAGTCAGAGTTCGAGCTGTCACTGAGGGGGCGGAGCCCAAAGCTGGTGGTGATGTCAAAGCGTGGAGCAGGAGGGCGGGTGAAGGGAGAACGACCTGACGCCATGGCAACGCTTCAAGCAGCCAATGAGGAGCTGAGGGCCAAACTGACGGACATTCAGATTGAACTACAACAAGAAAAGAACAAGGTAAGGACTTCAACCCCTACAACTGGTTCACACCTGAAACACCTGAACTCCAACTTCCTGTTCCACTGTTGGTGATCCAGGTAAGCCGTCTGGAGAGGGAGAAGAGTCAGGAGCTGAAGGCAGAGCACCACCGCGCAACGCTCGCTGTCACAGAGCTCAAGACGAAACTGCATGAAGAGAAGCAGAAAGAGCTCACGGTTACCAGGGAGACGTTACTACGGCAACATGAGATGGAGCTCATGAGGGTGATCAAGATCAAAGATGGAGAAATTCAGCGTCTAAATGCCCTGGTGCTAACACTACGGGAAGGGACGACGGACAAGGTGAGAGACTGTCCGTCCATCTTTCCATCCATCCATCATCCACCTGTCCGTCCATCCATCCGCTCTTCCATTTTCTTGTGCTGTGTATGTTGACTAGACGATTTTCTTGTTCTTCAGGTGAGGAGCGCTCTTTTAGCTGAGGTGGAGGAGGCAAAGCGGAGCTGGGAGGCAGAGCGCTGCCGCCTCCAGCAGGAGAGTCATGAGCTGCGAGGAGCAAAGAGGAGTGCAGAGGAGGCTCTGGCATCGACTCAGCAGGCCTGCCAGGCCCGGGCAGCTGAACTCCGATCAGCTTATCACCAGCACCAAGAAGAGCTGAACAGAACCAAGAGAGACTGTGAGAGGGAGATCCGCCGCCTGGTAAGAACCCCTTTCGTCCAGACATGGCTGTTAGATGCTTTAACACACCTGAAACACACCTGTAAGACACATGTAACATACCTGAAACACACATGTAGCACATCTGTAACACACATCATACTCCCCATTTTTTAAACGCAGAAACAGTTTCCACCAACATGTTAGAAAGATCCACCAAGAAAGCTCTTTACCTGGTGACGGCTTCATTTCATCCTCTGAGCTGAAATTACTGAGGTGCTGGCAGGCGTCTTTATGTGGCTCGTTAGTAGCAAATCTCCAGACGGATGAGGGAATACCCCCCAATGCTCGGTTCTGGAATGAACCAGAAAGAGAAAAACCTGCTCAGTTTACGTCTAAAACAGGATCAGACTCAGGATTAGAAAATCTTTACTGTCATGGCAACAAGTAACCCTGTAAACCCAAGTAAGCCCATGGTCTCCTGGATAGAGTTCATAATTTCCTGAGGTGTTTTTCTCTGCGCTGCCATGGAAAACCACACATAGATCATCATTCCCTGAAGGCAAAGTGCTGACCTCAGCAGTTTTTAGATTGTTCTCTTGTTTAAGACCTAATACTTAAACTGTACTTTCTTCATGTCATTTTAAATGTGAAGACTTCAGAGTCTCTTTCTGAGTGTGATGAGTGAATAAAGAGTAAAGAATACACAAGGAAGAACACTGGGTGATACTGAGAGGTATGAGCCAGTCCAAAGAGCAGCTGATCAAGGAGGCAATCTGACAGCCAAGCAGACTGCTGATATATAGAGCTCTGTTTGCTCTCTGTCCTTCAGTCTGATCCAAGGCCAAGAGGTTACTGAGGTTAAATCTGAGGTTTAATCTGAGTTTTAATCTGAGGTTTAATCTGAGATAATATCTGAGGGTAAAGCTAATTACAGTCAAACCTGCTCCTGAACCTGCACTGAACCAATTCCACAAACAAGCTCTGGTTTATTAAATCAGGTTTCCTGTTCAGACTTGTTTTGGTCATCGTGGAGGAAAGATGAAGGTCTTCACAGGTCTCTTTTACTACTCGACTTGGGACCCAAATCTGATCCAGGTTTTATGGCAGTGCAGTGGTTAGATCTACCACAGGTCAAACCAGGAACAAGGATAACATCCTAAAAATGAACCCTGTGGTTCTTTTCTTCCTTTTCTGTATAAACATTTACTGTAGTTGAATCCCATCATCCAGGTGTGAGCATGGTCATCTCACCTGCAGGATCAGAATCTGTCCCCTTGTCAGTCAAATAAAAAGATATCAAGGTTTAGATGGAGAAGAAGAAAAAGCCCCACCCTTCACATGTCTGTCTAAATAACCCCACCCCTCACCTGTATCTAAATAACCCCACCCCTCACTTGTGTCTGAATCACCCCACCCCTCAACTGTCTGTCTAATTAACCCCACCCCACACCTGTGACAGAATAACCCCACCCCTCATCTGTCTGTCTAAATAACTCCACCCCACACCTGTGACAGAATAACCCCACCCCTCACCTGTGTCAAAATAACCCCACCCTTCACCTGTGTCTGAATAACCCCACCCCTCATCTGTCTGTCTAAATAACCCCACCCTACACCTGTGACAGAATAACCCCACCCCTCACCTGTGCCTGAATAACCCCACCCCTCATCTGTCTGTCTAAATAACCCCACCCCACACCTGTGACAGAATAACCCCACCCCTCACCTGTGTCTAAATAACCCCACCCTTCACCTGCGACAGAATAACCCCACCCCTCACCTGTCTGTCTGAATAACCCCACACCTGTGACTAAATGACCCCATCCTTCACCTGTCTGTCTAAACAACCCCACCCCTCACCTCTGTCTGAATAACCCCACCCCTCACCTCACCAATCTAACCTGTCTGTGTGTCTCTAACCTGTCTGTGTGCAGATGGATGAGATAAAGCTGAAGGACAGAGCTGTCAGTGTTTTGGATAAAGCCCTGGGGCTGCAGGCTGGACACGCCCACCGCCTCCAGCTGCAGACTCAGGCAGCCGAGCAGCAAATCGCAGCCCTGAGAGATGCACAGAGGGTGGGGCTAAACTACCCCACACTTAACCCCACCCCTAACAATGCTCCTCACATTGTAAGCCCCACCTCTTCCTATTTGCATGAAAAAAGAACTTCTTGTATGTTGTGAGCGGGATTTAAGAGTTATCTGAAGTTAGCTGAAAGCAACATTTACACTGATCCAGACACAAACTCCGAGATGTATCATGATGCTTTTTATGGCCAGAGGGAGGCCACACACCTCCATCTTTACTGTGTGTTATGCTGAGATGGTGTACTGCTGTGACTCAGTCATACACACAGCTTTATGTGCACTCGTGGTTTTACTGTCCGAGTTTTTGAAGCTCTTGGGGCCTGATGTACTAAGAGCCCTGATAAAGGACGCAGAGTCGCCTTCAACGCACAGATCGCATATGTTGCTTGTTTATGATTTGCAGGTGATCAGCTATGAATGTTGGCAAACTGATAAGGCACGAACAGCAGAATTCAGATGGGGATTCAGCAGCATTGTGATTTTGCCATGGAGAGTTAAGAAGCAGAGCAGGAAGGTCGTGAACCCTAGATGAAATTTGACCAAATGGTGATGCAGATATTGGTGGACAAGGAAAATAAAACATATGGTTGAGCTCCAGCAGAGAAATCTAAACGTCTCCTAAATGACTTTACAATGGAAGAGATTTTACTGAACAGTAAACGAAGTGAAACAAAATGAGGTTAAGAGGAGGAGACAAGATAAAAGAACCAAGTTCAAAAACAAATGTTCATAATAAAACCTCAGCAAATAAGACAGGTGGGGGCCAGCAGGAGATCATCTGACCAGTTCACTTACTGGGAGGAGGATAACTGGAAAACAGGGTACGATGCACTAGAGCAAACTGCAGAGCAGGTATGTGACAAAACAATAGTTACTGATGAAATTAAAGCTTTTAGCCCAAGACATCTTGATCAAATAAACATGCCTCCTGTGGAATCTTTAATTACATTCACTAATGAGGGGGTAGTAGCACTCTCTGCAGCTGGTCAGTGCTGGATCTGGACAGATGATGGTCATTAATGTCCTTAAGAGAGGGATGGAAGATGAGGTAGAGTACGGGGTGAGGGCTCTGAATGCCAGCAGACCCAGAGCGCAGCAGCAGCACATCCTGTGTAGCATAGCATCCAACACATTCCAGAAATATTTATGCCATCAGAAAAGATGCGGTCTTTCCATCGCCTGTGAGGTGTGTAGCCTCCTTCCTGCAACAATAACAGTTCCAGTTAACACCTGCCTTTCACATGTGCTAAATGTATACGCAATATTAGCCAGTGCCACCAGTTCCATGTTTGGTAAATGACATTGCGTGTGCTACGTTAATCTATTTGCATCAGCTTCTCCCAATATTATGTGTGTTCTGGTAGAAACACCAATCTTGCATATTCATCAAGGGCAAAGGCACTAAACGGACTGCACACATTAATTTGTCTATTTAACAGACGCAGGTGCTCCCACTTAGTAAATCAACTGCAACATCAAGTTTGTACATGCAAACCTTTTGCCAGTTAAGCTCTTTGAGTCCGCTGCTGTCATTGAAACAATAACTGCTATAGTGGACCCCAGCATTATTATATTAGAATTAGTAGTAGTAGTAGTAGTGAGCAACTGGTGGATTGGGCCTGAGGCTGACATAACTACTCAGTGGATCCCCTAGCATGGCTGAGGCTGAGCGTCAACATGGAGAAGCTAATGTAGGACGCCGCTAAGTTGGTGACTCTCTGGATAAGATGCTGCTTTAGCTGGTCAACTGTATTTCTAGGCTACAATCATGCTGAGGATGACAACCTGTAGCTTTGGTTACTAGCAAGCCGAAGCCAACTGGATCAGCTGCTGAACTAGCTATAATAGCACCACTAATCTGTTACTGAAGTATGTGACATCCATGAGCTAGAAATCTGTTAATAATCAGAAATAGACCTTTTTTGGCCATGAAATCATTGTGTTGTTTGGAGTATTAAATGTTCTCTTGGCCCAACAAAACATTTTGGCCCATTTGTGGGCCACATATGGTGGTGATGTGGCTGAGCTTCTGCAGCTGCACTCACATGGTGTCGGCATAATCAGTCAAGGGCAAATATGAGCCAAACCAAAACAAAAATGTGGACCGATGGCCCAAACATTTATTATCTGGGCCTCTTGATTGTTCTTTTTATTTTTCCTTTTTGTATATATAGTCTTTATTACTTTGTTTGTTTTTTTTTTGTTTTTTTTTTTTAAAGTGCAAAAATAATATAATAATATAAATATTGCAATGGGTAGGTATCTGTAGCCAATGAATCCTCAATGCCTCCAGCTCTTCAAAGCAACATCCACATCCAGGCCGGCTTTCCACATCTGGTCTACTACACACTTGCCAGTGCCGTAACTGAGCCAGAAGTTCCAAAAGTAGCCCGAGTTTAGCCCAAATGGGCCTGCTATCTGGATTTATGGACATCGTACAAACAGGAACTATGTTTAGCTGTCAGCTCTGGAAATGCTAATCAACAGAGGTTAATTCCACAAAAGTAAACTCCAGTTATTCAGGATAAAAGAAGATATTGTAATTTAACAAGTCTTATCAGAGCATCCTGTTTAACTGGTTTCAGGAACAGCAAGCCAATCTGAGGTTGACCAACTAAGCCTTCCAGGAGTCAGTCATCCCCCTGAGTGAACTTCTTCTCCAGAACATGAGCTGGATGACAGCTCACCTGATGCTGACATGGAAAAGTTGCTGCTCAGGACTAAAAGGAAACTTCTGCAAGCTTCCCAATTTCACCTTAGTGGATTAATGGGGGCTCCTCTGGAGCCAGGCCTGGAGGTGGGGCACGGAGGTGGGCCCCTGGTGGCCGGGCCTTTGCCCATGGGGCTTGGTCTGGCTCAGCCCAAAAGGGTGACATAAGCCCCCCCTTCCCGTGGGCTAACCACCTGCAGGAGGGGCCACAGGGGTTGGGTGCAGTGTGAGCTGGGCAGCTGCCAGAGGCGGGGACACTGGCGGTCTGATCCTCGGCTGCAGAAGCTAGTTCTAGGGACGTGGAATGTCACCTCTCTGGCGGGGAAGGAGCCTGAACTGGTGTGCGAGATTGAGCGTTCCAGCTAGATATAGTTGGACTCACCTGGACGCACGGCTTGGGCTCTGGAACCACTGTCCTTGAGAGGGGCTGGACCCTCTTCCATTCTGGAGTTGCTCCCGGTGAGAGGCGCCAAGCAGGTGTGGGCATGCTCATTGCCCCCTGACTTGGCGTCTGTATGTAGGGGTTTACCCCGGTGCACGAAATGGTAGCCTCCCTCCGCCTTTGGGTAGGAGGACGGGTCCTGACTGTTGTTTGTGCTTATTCACCAAACAGCAGTTCAGAGTACCCACCTTTTTTGGAGTCCTTGAAGAGGGTGTTGGAGAACACTCCTTCCGGGAACTACCTCGTTCTGCTGAGGGACAATGTGACCTGGAGAGTGGGAGGAATGACCCCCCCCCCCTAATCTAAATCCGAGTGGTGTTTTATTATTGGATTTCTGTGCTCGTTATGAATTATTCATAATGAACACCTGATTTAGGCATAAGAGTGTCCACATGTGCACTTGGCGCCAGGACACTCTAGGCCACAGTTTGATGATCAACTTTGTAGTCGTGTTGTCGGATTTGAGGCCACAGGTCTTGGACACTCGGGTGAAGAGAGGAGGCGGAGCGGTCAACTGATCACCACCTGGTGGTGAGTTGGCTCAGATGGTGGGGAGGATGCCGGTCAGGCCTGGCAGACCCAAGTGCGTTGTGAGGGTCTGCTGGGAATGTCTGGTGGAGTCCTGTCAGAAAGAGTTTCAACTCCCATCTCCGGCAGAGCTTCAACCATGTCCCGGGTGAGGCAGGGGACATTGAGTCCGAGTGGGCTGTGTTCTGTGCCTCTATTGTTGAGACGGCCAGCCACAGATGGGGCCATAAGGTTGTTGGTGCCTGTCGTGATGGTAACCCCCAAATGTTGGTGTACACCAACAGTAAGGGATGCTGTAAAGCTGAAGGAGTCCTATCAGGCCTTTTTGGCCTGTGGGACTCCAGAGGCAGCTGATGGGTATCGGCGGGCTAAGCGGAACGCAGCTTTGGCGGTTGCTAAGGCAAAAAACTTGGGCATGGGAGGAGTTTGGAGAGGCCATGGAGAATGACTTCCGGACGACTTCGAGTAGATTCTGGTCCACCATCCAGCAGCTCAGAAGGGGAAAGCAGTGCTCCAACAAAACTGTGTACAGTGGGGATGGAGGGCTGCTGATCTCGAATTGGGACATTTTGAGGCGGTGGAGGGAATACTTCAAAGACCTTCTCAATCCCACCAACACATCTTCCGATGAGGAAGCAGAGTCTGGGGACCCTGGTGGTGGCTCTCCCATCTCTGGGGTTGAGTTTACTGAGGTTGTTAAAAAGCTCCTCGGTGACAGTGCCCAGGGGGTGGGTGAGGTCCGCCCAGAGTTCCTTAAGGCTCTGGATGCTGTAGGGCTTTCTTGGCTGACATGCCTCTGCAGCATTGCGTGGACATTGGGGACAGTTCCCCTGGACTGGGAGAGAGGGGTGGTGGTCCCCCTCTTCAGAAAGGGGGACCAGAGGGTGTGCTCCAACTACAGGGGGATCACACTCCTCAGCCTCCCTGGTAAGGTCTATTCAGGGTTGCTGGAGAGGAGGGTCTGTCGGATAGTCAAACCTCGGATTGTGGAGGAGCAGTGTCGGTTTTGTCCTGGTCGCGGAACAGTGGACCAGCTCTACATTCTCTTCGGAGTCTTGGAGGGGGCATGGGAGTTCTCTGAACCAGTCTATATGTGCTTTGTGGACTTTGAGAAAGCGTTCAACCGTGTCCACCTGGGTCTCCTGTAGGGAGTATGCCGGGAGTATGGAGTGCCGGACCCCCTTGTGCAAGCTGTACGACCAGTGTCAGAGCGTGGTCCGCATTGCCAGCAGTAAATCAGAGTCATTTCCAGTGCAGGTTGGACCCAGCCAAGGCTGCCTTTTGTCACTGATTCTGTTCATAACTTTTATGGACAGAATTTCTAGGCGCAGCTGAGGTGTTGGGGGGATCCAGTTCGGTGGCCTCAGGATTGGGTCTCTGCTCTTTGCGGATGATGTGGTTCTGTTGGCTTCATCGGGCCGTGATCTTCAGCTCTCACTGGAGTGATCCGCAGCCAAGTGTGAAGTGGCTGGGATGAGAATCAGCACCTCCAAATCTGAGACCATGGTCCTCAGCCAGAAAAGGGTGAAGTCCCTTCACTGGGTCTGCAATCGGGTCCTGCCCCAAGTGGAGGAGTTCATCTCGGGGTCTTGTTCAGGAGACAGGGAAGGATGGAGCGGGAGATCGACAGGCGGATTGGTGCGGCCTCTGCAGTGATGTAGACTCTACATCAGCCTGTCGTGGTGAAGAAGGAGCTGAGCCAAAAGGCAAAGCTCTCAATTCACTGGTCGATCTACGTTCCTACCCTCACCTATGGTAATGAGCTGTGGGTAGTGACTGAAAGAACAAGATTGCGAATATAAGCAGCCGGAATGAGTTTTCTCCGCGGGGTGAGAAGTTTGGTGATCCAGAAGGGGCTCAGAGTAGAGTCGCTGCTCCTCCACATCAAGAGGAGCCAGATGAGGGGGCTCGGGTATCTGGTTAGGATGCCTCCTGGACACCTCCCTGGTGAGGTGTTCCGGACACGTCCCCCCTGGAAAGAGGCCCTGGGGAAGACCCAGGACACGCTGGATTAACAAAATCACTCGGCTGGCCTGGGAACGCATCAGGATCCCTCCAGATGAGCTTGTGAATGTGGCCGGGGGGAGGGAAGTCTGAGTTTTCTTGCTTTGGATGCCCAACTCCGGATAAGCGGCAGAAGATAGATGGATGGGATAAAATTATGTATAGCATGTGTGACAACAATTAGCTGCCTCTGGACCCAGCTACCTGTACAGGTTATTTTTGAAGCAAAACACTCCAGGATTAACTAAGCTGTCTGTCAGCCTGACTTAGGCAGACAGTTTTGTGTGTAATTTGGTCTGTTTTCAGGGAGCTTAACTATCCATCGCTTGACACAGAAGATGGAGCAAAACCACCAGAAATTGTGGGGGCAGTGCTGAGCAGAATAGGTGACGTGTGACCAGCAAAAGAAACAAAATAGAAAAGAAGAAGTGGCTTAGGAAATGAACAAAAATGCAGAAGATGAGGACAACTGTAGAAATTGTTCGAGTTTTGGAACAAAGACTATATGTGAGTGTTTAGGGTGGGTTTAGGGTGGGTTGGACTGTTGGAAAACAATGATATTATAGCAAGCGAAGTTAGCTAAATGTTGTCGAAAACTGACGTCGGCATGCAGAAGTGAACTCTGAACTCAGCGCTGCCCCCTAGTGGAGGAACTGACTTAAGAACCATGGCAAAGTAAAACGCATGGAAGTATGAGGAAGGTGACGTATGACAAAATTTGACTTTTGACATCCCTATTTACGTACATAAGGGAGCAGAAATGGGCCTTTATCCTGGTTGTTAGCCTGACTGTTAGCTTGACAGTTAGCCTGGTCTTCAGTAGACCAGCTGCACAGAATAAATCTCCATGGTAATTTATGTAAACGGACTCAAGCATAACTGGGATGAACTGGTCATGAACTGCAACAATGATATTTTCTTCATATCACATACAGAATGAAATATTTCCTTACTGTGTTTTACATTTGCTTTAAATATTTAACAAATTGGAGATGCGCTTTTTTTCTCCACCATGATAACTGAGCTGTTGGATTAGTTTCCTCCTGCTCTTTAACATTAGTGGAGTCAACTAAACTCCACTAATGAGCTGAAAGTGGATTTACATTTACTGTAGACAGACAATCTGAAGATCTGAAGCCTTGTGAAGCACTGACTCACCCTGACATGTCAACTCAGTCATGGAAGCATTTGATCCAGTAAAGCAGCCTGATACACAACCAGACTGCTCTAAATGGTCTTTATGGGATGTGATGATGCCTCTGTTTGTCTGGTCACGTGACAAAAAAAGCAAGTGTGTAACAAAGTGAATATTGCATCATAGATGTAGCCTATTATGATGACTTCAAGGTTCAAGGAATCTTTATTATCCCATGAGAGTAATTTGTTGTACAGCCAGCAGTAAAAACACACAAACAACAATAAATATTTAAAAGGACTATGATAAAAATAATAAATTAATTAAAAAATTAGAGCTACTTGTTCAACAGGGCGATGGCTGCAGGGACAAAAGAGTATTTGTGTTAATCCTGCATCTTGGTAGGGTGTACCTGCACCCTGATGGAAGCAGCATAAATTCACAAGCCAATGGGTGGCTTTGGTCTGCAAGGATTAAACGATCCTTGTTTAGCACTCTGGTTTGATATAGGACTGAAGGGTCATTCAGGGAGATCCCTGCAATTTTCCCACATAGTCTAACAATCCCCTGCAATGTGGTCTTGTTCTTGAGAGAAAGGAGCCAGATCCGTACCAACAGATAAACGAGAAGGTTAAAAGTGATTCAATATAACAAGAATAAAACTAGTGCTGGGCAACGATTAAAATTTTTAATCGCGATTAATCGCATGACATGCTGCGATTAATCGCATTGTTACGCGCAAAATGTCT
>JBAFTA010000023.1:27847984-27862662 GCA_036919975.1 Melanotaenia parkinsoni | reverse complement strand
AGAAATGGTCCAAACAGTACAAGTAATCAGGTTCGAGCCAGCCTGGGAGCTGTAATTTGTGGAAGATTACTGTACTTAGTCATCATCTAGTAACTAGAAAGTAACAGTTATTTCATTAGAGGATGATGTGTTTTTCTGAATGTCATCAGGAAAGTGTTGGTGGAGGAATTCAGGATGAGAAGAAGATCCGCTCTGATTTGTGTTAGCAAACAAAGCTCTGGTGGTTACCAGATCAAAGATGTAATTAAACATATTCTGGCTTTCATGGCAAAAAGTTGCGCAACAGCAATTTAGCAATGTTTCATTATTGTCAGATTTGACAGCACAATTTTTTATTTATTTTTTTTACAAGTTTTCAATGTTTTTAATTCAGGAATAAGTGAGAATCTTTTTTTTCTTATTTCCTTAGAAACAAATAACGCACATACACGAAGGGGGAAAAAAGAGACAGGAGAGGGAAAAATAAAAGGGGGGGGGGGTTATAAAATCAGATTTTGCAACATGATCCATGTGTGAAGGCAGACATGATGTTCTTATAACTGCTTTATTCTGACACTCAGAAAACAATCAGGTTACTTATATGTCACATACTGACAACAAAAATATTTCAAGAATAAGGAAAAAGGCTTATAATAGTATACTTTTACCTATGAAATGAACCCAAAAGAAAATTACTTTACACCTTTCAGACAATATATTTTCATAGAAATTACATAGAATTCAAGAACAAGTTCAGCTGAATTGAAAATACACAGATGACCCCACTTCATATAGGAATACATATAAAACAGTTACTCAGAGAATCGTGATATAGTTTGTGTGTATATACATTTAAATGTATTTACAAGTGCTGTTACTTTTTTGCTTGGTTTTCTTTTGTACAAATATTTTAGGTGGATTAATAAATTCACCTGCCAGCTTATCAGGGCTTAGTGAATACTTGTAAATATAAATGATGCATAAAGAGTATTTTCTTCTCATATGTAAACATATCTCAATACTACTATTTATAAGTGTAAACAGATGGATCAAATTGAGGACTGGTTGCATATTAAGCTGGTAATGAGATACAACAAAGCCAGAAAAAAAACTAAAAATTTAAAAGTGTTATTACTATAAATTCACATTTGAGTTACTGTAAGCGTAATAAAATGCATCAGACCTCTACAGTACAGACTGCTAGTTAGTAATATATCTTTAACATTTAAGCCTTGATAAGCTGACACTGAAACAGTAAAACAATGCTAATTTTAACTTTTTCTGTAAACTGTTGACAAACCCGTGCAGACTGTTAGGAGTAATTCCTGATGACAATACTCAAACTTGTCCCAGTAATAACATGACAATAGAAGAAAGGAAAAGAAAAAACAGCTTAATGATGTAAAAGAAAGTCTTTCTAGTGGTGAGATGTTTGTTTGGGGAACTTCAATTCACAAACAGATCTCCATTTTCTCTTAATTGCATTGCATATGCTAATGCCTTAGCATTCAGTGTAATTACCAAAAGCAAATTAGTGTCTCACCACACTCGGATGACCGTAATGGATTAAAATGTCCATTTCAGCTGTATGAATCACAAATCATTTGGATGAACTATTATTAAAGCTGTAATCGATTTGCAGGGGAAAAAAATACAAGTTTTATGTGAAGAAAATATCTAAACTAATTATTTAAATGGATTTTAAACCATTAATGTGTCAAATTTTACGGCTTCTATCAGAATTCATGGATTCATTCTGTGATGTGGCTCCATCAAAGTACCAGTTTCACATCCAAAAATCTCAACATGGATTCTGAATTAATATGTCCAGAAAATCCTTAAACACTCCTGAAGCTTTTTAATAATTCGATGTTATACCTCCTTAATATTTTAACACCAGTTAATAATTGATTTTAGATTTTTACTTGGTGATATATTATGTGGTCATTCAGATTAACTCATGAATGCTTGATAGATAACACAAATGACTTCCTTCTTTGATGAATTCGGCTGTATTTGATAGTTTATGGTCATGATGAATTTTTCTTCTCTACATAATCTTAATTTTCTTTTATAACAACTTTGCTGCCTCTCTGGTCATCAGATGTGGACATGACACATTGCTCTGGCCCTAAGCTCACAATTAATTACATAAAGAGTGTAGATCTAATATCTGCAGCTGATCAGTAACTTATCATTAGATGGCCCAGTACCACATTAAAATCTGACATATCTACGTTAATCCATGCAGCATCTTAACATTAAATGCTGTTAAATTTAGCCCTGACCGGTCATTTCCATAGCACCAGAAGATTAAAACACAGCTAGATGTATCTGATCTCAAACCACCATCTTATGTTATTTTGCACATGCATAGCAACCCTTAAACTTCTACAAAAAGCTCTGGATGGGCTTCATGAACACAAACTTCCACAACAACTTACTCCTAATTTTTTTATTTTTATTTTTTTTTATACCAGATTAACCAATCAGCTACCTCTGGTACATTTTAGCATTTCATTCTGCTCCCTGCCCAAAACAACTGCAGAATATTTCCAGTTGTGAAAATGCCTCTTAAGTGGACGCTCATGCATAATTTTCCAGTTGCTACCTGATGTTTAGCTTTGCTACCTAAAAGCAACCAAATCATGAATAAAAGTGAACAGCTTAGGAAGTGATGTTGTAATTAAAGAGGTTTTATATTATAATGGAAGCACAAAGTGACTGAAAACGAAGTAAGACTTGACTGCGGACAAAAGGTCTGAAAGCACGATTCTACGGGACAGAAGATGAGTCTGCTAGCCGAAGGTCCCGGGACTTTTCATCACGAGTTGCATAATTCTGAGGTTATGGGTTCTTTCAGTAAATTGTGTGACATGAACGCTGGACTATATAAGCTTTATTGTGCTGTGGACTAAAGTAGCTGCGTCCATATTTATTTTTCCACTGGTACTTCTCTTTTCATGAGGTTAGAGTTTTGATATTGCAATGTTATTACCAGGACTTGGAGTGAAGTCATGCAAAACTGTTAGCTTACTGCAAACTACAGTATGTTAGCAAACTGCATTCCCTTCCCTCCTTCCTCTGTCACACAGTCAAACATTCAGATGCATATTTATATATCTATTTTTTTATATATATTTGTATGTATATAGCACATAGGCACACACATTCAGATCAAAAAATGAAAATCTATTTCATTCCAGTCTAGCTAACTACTGGTGGTCACTAACTGAACACCCACACATTTACTCTGCTGCAGAGTTTATATGAGAAACTCTCCTGTTCGCAAATGATAAAAATAATATTCAAAATGGTTTTTTCTTATAAAAACTCCAAATGGTGCGGAGCATACATACTAGCATAGAAAAGGAAGAACAATGTTTTGTTTTCTATCCCCCCAACCCTCACTCCCCCATTAGAGTTTATCTTTGACTAATAAGATAGCGGGTTATCTTTTTTTTTCTTTTGATATACAACATTACTCTATCATTTTTAACATCTTGACTAAACATAACTAGCCATATATGAGTTTTTTTTTTTATAAATATGTTACACTTCAGAAAGTATTGAAAAGCCAAAAACAAATAAAGTGCAACAAACAGTTTTTTTCTTTTTTTTTTTTCTTTTCGAGACCACAAACACTTCTGTGAGTACATGTAAATTAAATATTATTAGCAATAGCTTTGAGTTTCCATAGCTGCACTGAAATCTTGACAGCTAACAGTAGCTACACAGAGATTTTCTTTAAAATCCACCTCACGTAGCACAAATAGAAGCCAATGCAATGTATGTCGGCTAAGAGGCGAGCACTTGCTCTCTATACACACCAGACTGCATCTCCTAACGCCTGGGTGCTTTTATATAATCCTGAACTTCAGTCTGTATACAGTGTAAAATGTGTTATACAGTATATGTCGTATGTGTGTGTGCATATTATATATATATATATATATATATATAATACAGCAATTTTAGTAAAGAACAACAGTACAGTCTTATTTTATCATCCTCTCTTGGGTCGCCACTTAAACAAAATTCATAAATCAGCTCTTCTTGGAGCTGAAAGAGGACAAACCTGCTGGTTGTTAGAAATAAAACTGTCCTGCCTGCTGAGAAGTGAGTAGCACTGTATCCTAGTTTCTGAAGTTCAGTTAGTTTATCCTGAGGTAAAACATCTTGTGCAATGCTTAAAGAAAACATACCAGTGACTTATAGGAGAGCCTTCTACTGAGTTCATCCATCTCACTTGTGTGTGTGTGTGTGTGTTTGGCGTTAAAGGACACTGTGTGCAGATTATCTGCCACCGTGTATTAGTGAGAATAAGCGACCATGTCTTCTGCAAATTCAGTTCGTATGCGACTATTCTGAACTCAACCAGGCTGTTTTGGGCAAACTGCACAATACCAAATCCCTGCATACTGTAATGCTAATGTGATTAACCAGTTTACTCATTTAGTCAGTGAAGTGTGAAAAGAAATAGTTGAGTATGCTTATCATGAGGTCCCAGAGTCAAAGGTGATGTCTTCAGAATGCTTGATTTGTTCTAGTGCAAATCCAAAAACCAGAGAGGTTCAGTGCAGAATAAATAATAACAGGCAGCAAAAAGCAGCAAAGTCTTTACTTTCTAAGCTGGAAGCAGCCTGTCGATCGACTAATGTAATTGCACTAATCCATTACAACAGTCTTGTAATAAATCTTATTTATGGGCCGCAGTCTCTGCTGAATTTCAGTCTTTAATAGTTTCCCCTTATTGTTTAATAGGAATCTCATTCTGCTCCCCCACACTTCCTTACCATGAACTTAATGTGTACACAGAACTAATCTTACAATGATAATCTTCTCTTTTCCTTACATTAGGGAATTCTTTGTTCTATTCTAGACCTAAAAACACTTGTATAATGTCTAATGTGGTTGTGGGGGAGCCTTAAAAAGCACAAGAACTTATTTCTTTAGTTTTATTTTTTTTTGTTTTTGTTTTTTTTTTTTTAGCTTAGAGAAAAGGCATTTACCAATAAGATGAAATAAAAGATCAACAACCCTTAGAGCAGTTTAAGGCAGCTTAAAGCGCATGCTTCATTTGGTTTGTGTTCACTTCCAATTGGTCTTATAAAATATTAAAAATACCACTGAGCATGAGATGAGACGTGAACCCAGGCTGCCAGTGGGAAAAGCAAATGCTCATCCACAATATTTACCTTTGGCTGTACTTATACGACGATACATTTCCCCCCAAAACAAAACCAGCACTGCAGGATAGTTGCAATACGCAGTGATTTGCAGGAGACTGGGTCACCATGTGGGCATTGTGAGTTCAAAACAGAATTCTGCCTTCATGAACCTTTACTCTGCATGCTGTCATACAACATTGTACCGCTTGTAAGGCTCCACTTCAAGTGCACAACAGTAGGACACTCTCAACGTTAGAAAAAAAAGGAAAAGAAAAGAAAAAGCAGTCAGAGCAGAGCTGTCTTTGAACTAAGAATTACCAGGCATGTTAGTCAGCATTAAGACTCGTACGTCTTTATTTCTACACGTTACATGGAAGATAAAGGTTAGAAAAGTACTTAAATGGGATGTTGATTAGCATCAACCTGTTTCCTGCTTGTTTGGTGTTTATGAACCGTAGAAATGTCCCAGTATATTCTTAGTCAGATGACAGCAGCTGCGTACACACACCTCTGAGCATGCATCATGCGTGCTGCAGTAGGCTCACATTGTTTATGGTGACACAGCACCCATATACAGCAATCAAGATAATGCACATGTGCATAAAACTTTCCAAAAGAAAACCAGAAGCACAAAATGAATACAAAACAAGAGCAGACCAATGATGACATCAAAGAGGTTGTTGTAGTAATATCTGCTTGAGAGGGTGTCAGGGGAGGGGCTCAGCATGTGGACCTGGAAGCTTTTTGTTTGATTTAGCTCTCCACCAAGGACCGGGTGTTCGCTTGTTTTGTGTTTGTCTATTTTTATTTATTTATTTTTTTTAAGATAGTTGTTTTTTTCTGTTTGTTTGTTTGGGGTAATGTCTCTCTGTCTTTTCTCGCTTTTTTCTTTCTTTTAGTAGGGAGTGAAGCGACTGTACCCTCCTCTGTATAGGCTAGCCTGCAACATCAAAGATGAAAAAGTACCAATCAGTATTCAGGTGACAGCTTTAGTTGGTTTCTCTTTCTCTACAAATTTCCTTCCTTCAAAGTTGACTTTTCATGTTGGAATAACTTTTCATATCCAAATGGTCACAAGGCAAATTGATAGTTTGATATATTTAAGCCAATAATTGGTTTTACTGCATAAATTGCCTGACTGCGTGCACTGAGTGTGTGTTAGGAACAGGGTCACTAGGAGTTGAAGTGGATTGGTGGATTTGGAGCTTAGCTGGTGCAATTTATAATCCGTTAAATAAAAAAAGCACTTTATTGGATGAAAGTCATAGAAACACTGGCCCTCTTTTTTAATTACATGAAAAAGAAAAAAAATGGTTTGGTTTTGTGTATTTCTTTTACTGGAGTAAAATCATTCCTTGCAGGGCCATAACAATATCAGACATTCAACAAAAAGCAGAATAAGTTCAGCGAGGTTTAATCACAGCTCCTTTTCATGTCTAGCAGGGGTGCCTGCACCTTTCTGAAGGGGCAAACCACCACAGGAAATTAGCCCTTAGATTTAGCACCATGCTCAAGATATCTAGGGCAGACACACATAAAGCATGCAAGTGGGCCTATGCATGCACACCTGCGCATGCACACACACACACACACACACTCCTCTCATCTCTATGTGGCTCTGTTGCAATTAGGATTTCATACAAACTCCAAAGGCTACTGAATGTCTTCAAAGGCTAATTTTGCCTAATTTCAGGGAGTCCTCTTGCTTGTACAAAACTTTTATCCAGAGATGCTTCTGTAAGCTGGAAACGAGTAAAGAGAATTTCCAACCTCAGAGGAACTAATTATTGTATAGCTTTTAAATGCAAAAATGACTGCACTCTGCTGGAAAAGCATTAATCAAATATGATTAAAGAATTAGGAACCAAACTGGTCTTTTCTGTAGCTCAGGAGTTTATTAGATGTTGGTCTTAGCACAGCACGTCTCCCAGTAGCCTCACTATTTGTTTAACACCATACACACACACCTTCTCAAGTCTTTGTTAGCTGCCCGAGCTCCCAACACACACAGCATTAGCTCTGATATTTTTAGGGGGCCAAATCCCATCCTCTAGTTTCATTGAGAGGACGACTTAAGTGTAGGAGAAATGGAAGGAAATTTGGAGGGAAAAGAATAATAATAATAAAAAAAAAACATTCAAGCACATTTTTTTAATTAAGTAAATGAAGAGGGAGAAAGAAATGTCTTAATTAATGAAAGCTTTTAGCTAGCAGCTGCACCGGGGAACTGAATGCAGTTTTTTTTTTCTCTCTTTTTTTTTATTGCCGTTGAAAAATCGCATGCATGCCGGAATGGTAAATTTAAGTCATTTCTCAAGCAGAGAGCACGCCTCCGATCAAGCTTGTGGGCAGAAGAGGAGGGTGAGACAACTCCCCTCCTCCGTCTTGCTCTCTCATTTATGTCCCACGGCACACTGCTGCATGCGTTTGATGGTCCTTAATCTCTAGGTTTGGTCTGTGAGCCCGGTCCCATCCCCTCATCGCCAGAAAAAACAAAACCAAAGAGTAAAAAAAAGATGCTCTTTTATTTAGTATAACTTTTCATCTTTGATGTTACAGTAGCTGCAAAAGCTAGCTAAAAACAGACATTAACAATTCAACTTCATCCCTTCAAGTTTGGCTTAATGGGGGGGAGAAAAAAAAAGATGATCCAACTCACAGTTGAGTTGAATGATGTAAAAATGAAGAGAAGGCTTGAAAAAGCAGTGTGTTAAACAACAACAAAAAACTGTAATGATCATTCTCATAGAAAAAACTTGTGTTAAATCAATAATGCATGAGGTGAGCTTGTGTGGTATAATATGTTTATTGCACTAAATGTCGGAGCCAACTTCCACATGCTGGGGGGTTCACAGTACTACTCAGCTCCACTTGGGTGTGCCAGATAGCATGACAAAAAACTTAATTAATGAGAAACTTGTGAATAAAAACCAGCAACCACTACGGTCTCTGGTCTTCATTCTGGAGTGTGTGCCAACTAGTGTCATGATGTTGGAGACAGGGGTGCAGACAGGATCGGGCGGCGCTCTCATGGACTTACCATGGTCCCCACACTGTATGTGGCTGCAGGGCCAATCGTGTGGTGATAGGGATCTGCTGTTGCATAGACTCTGCCATAGCTGCACAACAGGGGGCACAGAGAACACGGTCATTGATCTATCATTGACGAGGGGAGCAGAACATTTATGCATGCTTGTTTAATGCTCAACCCCGCAAGTCAACTCTTTCAAGTCTCTAACACAATCAATTATTTTCCTCTTTGGCCTCCTGGGCTTCCTGCATTATACAAGGTGGCTCACAAAGGGGGAGTTCAAAGGTTGGAGAATTATACTTGTCTTTTCGTTGTCATCTTGATTAGGTGGACGGAATAGGTAATGAGCAGGGAAAGACAGCAGAAGAAAGATGCAAAGAGGGAACACAGTTTGTGCTGGAGGGCTTGGTCTCTCACCCTGTGCTTGTTTACCCAGGCTGCACACTGGGCTCACGCCCCTGTCTTTTCATTGTTGCTGGTTTGGAACTAATCCTTCCAATTTCCTTCTAAGACAGGACGAGATGTGTCTGCCTTATTTATTTATTTATTCAACTTCACATATTCCTCTATTTACCCCCCCTCCTCTTTTTTTTTCTTCAGTGGTTGCTTGCAAATGAGGGTCTGCACAGAGCAGATAAGGCACACCCAGCCAAGGACTGAGGGCACCAAATCAACCAGGAATAAAAAAAAAAAAATCTCCCAAAGGAAACAACAAGACATGCAGCAGTCATGCCTTTCGCAAGAGCTACGTCGAGTTATATAAGATCTAAATATGGCTTGGCCCGTTTGAGTCAAGCAGCACCCAAGGTCAGCGAGCAGGAAAAGAAATCAGAAAGGCTCCCCAGGGAGGAGGCCGGTGCCATGAGATGGTCAGGGGAAGTCTCCCCGGTTCTCTTATCTTCAACGAGCACTGAACCCCTACAGGCCCTTTAACTCCAATATGTCTACAAAATGGCTCTTACCAGAATGGCACTACTGATGACCGACAGGTCAAACCAACCCGTCCAATGTCACAGAGCCTCTGCGGTGCTGCCTGGAAGCTAACATGGCTCCTCACAGGGCCTCTCTTATCCATCACACTCGCTGGTATGAACTCTGTTTAGTTACTTAAAGGGCTTTGGTAATGCAGCTTGTGAGCACTGTAGGCTTTTCAGATAATAAATGTTTCATATTTTACAGGAGTTTCACACGCCTCCTGCAATCCCGGCGACCTCTTTTTTTATGATTGGCTGACGGCTCCACGGATAAGTCTGATAAGGTATTGCTGAGACAATACAGACAAACCCTTATTGATCCAATGGGCATGACTGCTTATTCAAAAGGAAACAAATAGACAAAGCAAAACAAACAACTTGGGGGCGAATTATATTAAATCTTAGAGAAAAGTATGGGCAAGAGAAACAGGAATTAAATCACTCTGCAAAAGAGAGAGAAAAAAAACCCTGCTGTCCAATTTCTGCTCTTGCTGAGCACGGCTGCTCATAATTCGAGCTGCCGAGAGGCCTGATAAATCTTACATTATCGATATGATCTTCAGGCTCTCGGGCAGAGTGTACGTTATCACAAGTGACATGCTCAATCCTTTCCAGATTAGATTCCCAAACCAGCCCACATCCCAGCTGACAACAGCTTTCAGGGGTCGAAATGAATCAGCGACGCCTCCTCAAACAGAGCACACCTGAACCAGAGTGACATCACTCAGAAGTGATGGAGCTCCTTCTGGTCCATCTCCCCCTGCCTCCCCTCCGCAGACCTGAGGCCATTCATAAATACCGCAGTGATATACCCACTCTCCTATCACAAGCACAGAGTCACGACATATATCACCGCTTTTCTCATAGAGTCCAACAAGGTTAGTCTTTTTTGTGTGTACGTTCTTTGGCTTGGAGCTAAAAAGAATATGGTGGCATGCCTAATGGAGAAGATAAAATGAGAGTAAGAAAACCTCAGGAAACCCTAAATAACCTTCACAGAATAAATAGTAAAACGCTGATGAAGCAGCCACCATTCATCACTTCTACGTTTGGCCTGTAGATGTGTTCTTTATTGTTGGGAAAACACTAATTATGTAAAGCAAAAGTCCAGCCTGTGCTAGTCCTTCAGTCTCCTACGACTATTTCTGCTTCAGTCAGTAAAGTTCTCATTAGCGACGATAGCTTGTCGAACACAGTATAGATGTTTCTATCATTTTACGCTAAATTTAACGTGTCAGTTTTACATTTTGCTGATGGTTCGATCAGGTAATCTGTCTTCGCATTTGCATGGAAGGAAATAAGAAAAATAGACCCATAATAAATGGATGAAATCCCCATGATGGTCTTTGTCTTTACCTACAAGATCTAGGACCATTTTCTTTGTTCACTAAGAAATCTCATTAATTCTCTTGGCTGAATGAGAGGGATTCTTACCTGTCACTGTAAGCAGCGGTAGTGGTGGGCTGGGCAAATCTGTATGCTGCATAGCCACCCTGTTAAAATACCAGAGTATTAATCAATGATTAAGCTGAACCTGCACAGAGAAAGGTTAGAACTCAGATACACGAGAAAACAACAACAGTAAAGACACAGAGCTTTAAATTGCCTTAATAGTTAAATGTCACTGCACAGTGTTTTGGTCATCAGCTCACACAGCTGAACTGCAGGCTCCCTCAGAGACACCAGAGGGTGCTGTTTGATATATGGTGTGTTAGGCAGGAGGTGGCAATAGGGGAATGAATGATGTTCTAAGAAGCAGCACATTCGGGGAGCGACTCATTGTCACACATTCGAGAAGCAGCAACAGCATAACAGAGGCCATGTGAGCCAACTCCCCAAATTCAGACCACTTTTAAATTGAGGAGTCTGCTGCTACATTATTGAACATCCCTTTTTTCCTTTGCGCGACCCCCCTGGCTCGCAAATGAAGTAAGAAGGCAAAAGACGGTTCAACCATTGGGGAGTCAGGACCGCTGTATTCATTTGCCAGAGTGGGGAAGGAATTAAAGACCTCATTGTGGAGTGCTGCTATTACTCTCTTTGAAAAATGAAGCTGTTCTCCTACTGTTTTTCTATTAAAGCCACTGGAGTGTGTGCCCATCTGTGTCCATACGGCGGATAGGTGGCTTTTAATAATGCATGTTTTCATTCATTTTTAAACTCGAGGGGGAAGTCGTCTGACGGAGAGCGCTGCCGAGAGGCAATGGTCGCAGCCGTGGCTGCACGCGAAATCAAGACGAAGGCCGTGCCGATTGAATCCCACTCCCACCCCCTAGTTCATGTCAGGATTTTCCAGGGCGACAGGAAGTCACAGCACCTGAGGCAGATGACTTCCTGTGGGACAGGCATGTCTTGGGACTGTGCTGATTACACCAACAGCTCGAACAAACACAGACCAATAAATCACTCCACCACATTGTCAAATCCTGCACACAGCAGTGAAGCACATTTGTTATTTTGTCATGGAGAGTATGTGTTAGTGCAATCATGTATGTGAGCACTGGTGTGTTTCTACACGGAGATACATGCATATGTATTAGCACATGCAATCTTGGTAGTGTATATGTGCGTGCGGACACTTTTTCAGTTTTGACAGCACTTGGGCTCTCCTGAATGATTGTTCAGGACACTGAGGGCTGTGGGACAGCTTCCTCCTGGTCACTTGAGACCTTCAGACACACTCAGCCAGTCTGAAGCAGTGCAGTGGCCATTGCCAAAACTAATGGCAGTGAAGCCCTGGAGGCCGGGCAGACAGGGTGAGTGATGGATCAACCTGGCCAGGCCTCAGTCAAGGGACGCTGGTGTACAGGACTTAGCTGGAGGTGTCTGAACGAGTGTGAGAGACAAACAACATCACTCAGAAGACAGGCCGGGTCTCTATGATGATGGTGGGTGTCTCTGCCATAAAAGCCGGTGAAATACCGTCCTATCATGTGGGCTGGTGTGTAAGCCATATATCATGGGGTTTTAGCATTTCATTCCCAGACAGCGGTCTGCGTCAGGGTGAAAGTGAGAAGCAACTGTCATCTTGCTCTCTCAGCAGACGGTGGTGGAGAAAAAAAATGCAGCCAAATCAAAGGGACAAATTACATCTTCCCACAAACGTTTGGACTGATGTCAGAGTGGGGCAGCGTGGTAATTTAAGCATTATCTCCACAGCGTCCATGCTCTTCTCTGTCAAGGGCAACGTGCAGCAGGGCCAGCCCCTGATGTGACCCTGCCTACAACGGACAGCTCCAGAGGGAGAGCAAATCCCTTTATCTGCTGCTCCTCTTATCTCCCTCGTGGCGATGGCTGGGAGGAACCAGCTCCACTCAGACCTGTGCACAACCCCATGAGGCAGGCAGGGATATCCCAGCCAAGCCTTCTGAGTGAACACAACACAGGAGAGAGGAAGGAAGAGGGACAGGGCTCAAAAACCCAGACAAATCTAAAGGCGCAAGTGACCTAACTTGACATGGGACACTGAGTCAGGGTACGCCTTTTTGCCAAAGTCTGAGATCATAGGAAGAGCGAGGAGGGAGGAGCTGAGGGGGTTTTAAATTTTGTTGTTGGATTTCTTGGCACAGTAGACAGAGGCCTAATCGACGCCGGCTTGGCAGAGAGGCTGGGTGAAAGCTGGGGGCTGAGGAGATCACATTTTTGTCTCCAGGGCTGGGCCTCTCATCTGCTTTACTTGTGTTTCATGTAAGCTGGCAGGAAGAAAAGCCAACTGTACTTACATAGATCTCTGCACCATAGAAGCCATCTTGGTACACCACCCTGTGAAATGGTAGAAGAGGAAAGGAGGGTTAGTTATAAGTCTGCTCTGCTAAATCTTAGCCTCAGCTATTTTGACTATTTGTGTGTCTGTTGGGTCAGCTTCTGGCGGCTTTAGTGCACTATACCACAAATAATGAATGACACATTAAACTGAAAGGTGGAACCATTTCAGATCCCTGTCCAATTTTCTGCTCTGGTAAAGTTGTTTGTCTTTCCAGTTGCTGCAGTTGTCGTCAGGAGGGCTGGTGGTGGAGAGAGGAGGGGAGGACAATAGAAAGCATTGAAGGCAGCTTCGTCACATGACTTTGGTATATAAATCAACCAGCTGCCATCAGTAGCACAAGGCCCCAGAGTGGGAAGGAGGGGGACGTGGGATTTCTAGTCCTGGTTTCAGCAGCAAGTCCCTCTGCAGCAAGACGGATCCTGATCTAATCACAGATAGACAGCTATGCTGGGCCCTCAGCCTGCCTCCGTCAGACCTCTCCCACGGCCACACAGACTACTTTTGATAAGAGACGAGTGTGAGGCAGGGCTGCACAAAGCCAGGAGATCAGCATAGGCCCTGGTCACAGTCCAGTGAGATCTGCCCAGTAATACACTATCTCAGCTCTCTACAGCCCTCATCCTGGCTTTGTCAACAAACAAAATACAAATAGGATGCACAAGGTCAGACAATACACAAATGAGCCACAATACCTGATTAATTATTCCAGCAACATCAGATCCATAAAACTGATGATTTGTGACCATCACACCAAGATGGAAAGTTCTTAACACCTGCATGTTTAAACAGAGGTTAGATATTCAGTACTCACGCTCCGTAAGCAGGGATTGGCGGTGGTGGCGGAGCCGTGCGGAACGTGTTGTACACAGCCCGTCCCCGTCCCCGCAAGTGGGCACCCCTATAGGCCACCGTAGCGCCTGTGGCAGGGTAGGGGAACCCTGTTACTGTGGAACAAACACACAAAGGAAGAGAAAATGACTTTCACAGAACATCCTCGACTTGGCATTGCTTACCTTATGACAGAATACATTAGAGAGAGATGTGTGGCACTGCTTTCCCTATGACAGAATGCATTATGTGGAAGACAAGGAAACAATAGATTTAATCTTTTCTAGGTGCGCCTCATCGAGCACTCTCCCCTTTTCCCAGCTCGCTGCTTTGTGCCGTACTCAGCAAGGATCCACATTTGCTGTACGCATCCTTCCCCGATGCCTGGCGAGGGGCAGCCTTGAAGCCCAGGCAGGTAATGGATGCAATACCACTAGTTTTGCACCATGGCTTTTGCATAGTTTAGATGCAATGGGCTAACAGCGAAGAAGGGTGGACAGGGTAGAGGTAGAGGGTGGAGACTAAATGTAGATTGTTGCTGTTGAACAACCTGGCTAGATGTTTAAGGAAACTGCAGCAGAAAGGCTGAACAACAGGAGGCCAAACCTCAGGCTGATCCCCATCAAATCCACCTGCGAGCATCTCTGGCGACATGACACTGATGTTGGGGTGAAAGACTTCATAGTGAATAGCAAATGGCTGGTGTTAATAATGCAACTAAATAGTCACAATCAAATTTAGAGCAGTTGTTCCCAGCTTGTTTTCACTAAAGACCCCCTTAACTACCAAAAAGCTTTATTAGTATAGCACCAATTAACAACAAACTCATCTAAAGGCGATTCACGGACACAGTGCAATTCAGTACAATTCACTGTAGTCTCATTACAACCAAAATAGTCCACTTCATATATAAATTAATAAAAATAATA
>JBAFTA010000023.1:26036666-26048530 GCA_036919975.1 Melanotaenia parkinsoni | reverse complement strand
AACTTAAACAAACTGTTTACCCTGAGAGTGATCAGTAGACACAATATAGTAAAGGGAATAATATGAAATTTCCACAATACTCCTCTAGATGCGGAGGAGCAGCGGCTCTACTCTGAGCCCCTCCCGGATTACCAAGCTTCTCAGCTTCTCAAACTCATTTCAGTCGCTTGTATTCGCGATCTTGTTCTTTCGGTCACTACCCACAGCTCATGACGATAGGTGAGGGTAGAAACATAGATCGAACCATAAATTGAGAGCTTTGCCTTTTGGCTCAGTACCCCCTTCACCACAACAGACTGATGCAAAGTCTGCATCACTGCAGTCACCGCACTGATCTGCCTCTCGATCTCCCACTCCATCCTTACTTTACTCGTGAATTAGACCCCAAAATACGCTAACTCCTCCACTTGGAGCAGGACCTCATTGCCAACCTGGAGAAAGCACTCCACCCTTTTCTAGCTGAAAACCATAGTCTCTGATTTGGAGGTGCTGATTCTCATCCCAGCCGCTTCACACTTGGCTGCGAATCACTCCAGTGAGAGCTGATGATCATGGCCCAATGACCCTAACAGAACCACATCATCCGCAAAGAGCAGAGACCCAATCCTGAGGCCACCAAACCGGATCCCCTCAACACCTTGGCTGCACCTAGAAATTCTGTCCATAAAAGTTATGACCAGAATTGGTTACAAAGGGCAGCCTTAGAGGCGTCTAACCAGCACTGGAAATGATTCTGATTTACTGCCGGTAATGCAGACCAAGTTCTGACACTGGTCGTACAGGGACTGGACAGCCCGTACAAGGGGGTCTGGCACGCCGTATTCCTGGATTACCCCCCACAGGAGTCCCCGGGGGACATGGTTGAATGCCTTCTCCAAGTCCACAAAACACATGTAGACTGATTGAGTGAACTCCCATGCCCCCACCAAGACCCTTAAGAGAGTATAGAGTTGGTCCACTGTTCCACGACCAGGACGAAAACCACACTGCTTCTCCTCAATCCAAGGTTCGACTATCCAACGGACCCTCCTCTCCAGCACCCCTGAAAAGACTTGACCAGGGAGGCTGAGGAGTGTGATCCCCCTGGAGTTGCACCACACCCTCCGGTCCCCCTTTTTGAAGAGGGGGACCACCACCCCAGTCTGCCAGCCATGGGGAACTGTCCCCATTGTCCATGGGATGCTGCAGAGGCGTGTCAGCCAAGACAGCCCTACAGCATCCAGAGCCTTAAGGAATCAGTTTGTTTGTGTCTGCAACCTTCAGCATGCTGCTCCAGCATGCAATAGCATAGAGGATAGCACTGGCCACTACAGACTCATAAAGCATCCTAAGCAGCATTTGGCAGATGTTAAACATCCTTAGTCGCCTAAAAACAAATAAAGACGGCTCTGGCCCTTCATGAGCAGTAGTGTTCTTAACCCACACCGGTTTATTGTCAATATGCACTCCAAGGTATTTGTAATTTATTGTGAAGTATTGTAATTAGGAACAAGAGAGACATCTTATACAAACATAAATCCCTATTTTTGGAAAATCTGTCTGAGAGTGGAAACAATTTTATTGAATCAATTATTAAATTCTGAAGGTCTTCACACTCTGAACTTTTAGAAAAGTGTGGTATTCCAATATCACCAAAGGAATATGCTCTTGTTTTGATGCAACTCTGCAGCTTCCAAATCATCTTATTTGAAGTAGGATTTTGCTGATACCACCATAGTTCAAATCTGTTTTGTTTTTTTTATATAAATAAATAAATAAATAACAATCATGACATTATTTCAAAATAATTCTAAATATAACATTTTATTAGACAAACAACTCCAAACCTGAATTGCAAAACAAAATAAATTGTGTCTTCCCTCTGATCATGAATAAGATCAAATAAGTGTTATGGACTTTATGCCTGCAAGTCATGTTTTATAAAAATACAAAAGGATTTTGATGTCTCACTCTTGTTTTCTTTGAACATTTTAGTAGAAATTAGTTTTATGTTTTGTATAAAGCGTCTGATTACTAGAACAAATAGGTTGTTTCTATTAGTTTTTGTACATTGTACATTGTACGGTGTAATAATGATGATTAACAAAGAAAACTAAACATGTAATGTTTCTGTCAGAGGGTGCGGGGCTACTTTCAAAACTCAGCATATTTGGACCACAAAGTCTCGATGGAAATGCAGATTCAGCTGAAATTTAACCTTTTGTGATTACTGTGCTATAAATTTGAGTTATGTGCTTTACTTCCCTGTGTTATGTTAACACTTAGACAATGTTAGAAAGTTCTGCCATTGAATTGGTACCATGAGACAGACTGTACAGGAAATGAAAACTACCACCACCACATCCTTTTTATTTGGTCTTTATTAGAAAGAACTAATTATTGTACCCTTGAGAATGATAATTCCACTTGTGGGTTTTTATGGAGCCTTTAATGGAACAGATCTGTAAACAGACATAGCATGTATTTATCACTCCTGTCTGGGTGCCTTTCATGCAACAACTGGCCCTGACAGGTTATGTCTCGCCCTGCTCACTATCCCCTTAATGTCTGATTCAAGATAGTTCAAACTAATAGGGGGTATAATTAAAATTAGTTAGGTGAACTAATAGGTTTGAGTAAAGTCTAGTCGTTGCCTAGATAGGCCTATACAACTTGACATGAAAAACTAACTAAGTGGTTTAAGGCAACAGGGTTTCCACACAAATTTATAGTAAACTCACCTAATCCTGGATTAGAGTGCACCATTTTGTAAACAGTCTTTAGAAGATTTGTGTAATTTATTCTGGTCCTGTCATTTCTCCTGTGTTTTCTGAAAAGATGCCTGTATTTCCCCCAAAATATTACCTTTTCCTCCTTTCTCTCCTGTTTCATTTTCCTACCCACACCCAATCAGATCAGTATTAGCTAGGCTATATCATCATTTTTATTCTGTGACTTACAAAATGCCATATTCATAAACCTAAATTCTCGACTCAGAAACCCTTATTTTACCCTTATTTTTTAAAACCAGAAAGCTGCAAAACCCCTGAACTGTTTCTTTTATAACATGTATTAAAAATAACTTACACTCCTTACTGTCTATTTCATTGGCATATGTTACTTGTTCATGTGTTTTTCATTTACGTGTATCTTACTACAACAAGCAATTTCAATAAAGCAAGGAAAAAATACGTTTGTGAAATGTCGGATTTCCGACTTGGTCCCAAACGCATCACTCTCACTTCCTGTCAATTCATCAGGGATTGTTGAACATCTTCGTGTAAAAGCCTCCATCTAAAGGTAATTTAAGTGGTATTTAATGTTTGTCCCTTTAGTGTCAGCTGTCAGCAGATCAGTTCCGGTGGAAATTAAGGTAACAAACTCAGAACCAAAACCAGGACTGTACAATTGAGACAAACATCCGCGACGTTACCCTACGCCGAAGTTATCTTTCGATGCGGTGCTTTCGATTCGAAGGAACATTTGTAGCAATCCTTTTATAGTCTATGGTAGCAACCTAGACCACATTAGACCAGGTCCTGATAAAAAAAAAAAAAAAAATTAAAAAGTCATAAGATGAGCCTATTTTCACAAATAGAATGAAGGTTTCAGAAACTGTGTTTTTAATGATCTAGAACGTGCTACAGCAGGTTGAATAGACCTTGAATAAGTTTATTTGTCGAGCTACCTTATCAGAGCAGAATGCCGCTTGTATTTTTCATATAATTCAGTTTTGTGCGATCAAATTTAGTTAAGCCAGTTGGTTTGAAGGTCATTAATCCACATTTGTTTGGATTAATAATATTCTAACAAAGTCAAGGGCATTAAAATATCTAACTTCGAATAAATTAATAAAGGATGTTTCGACAGTATAAATTGCCACATTAACGTATGCAAAAGCTACAGCTGACAGAAATATCACAACAAGAAGTAGGTTCAAACACGAAGTTGAGGGTTGCGTTGATATATGTATCTGTCTAACTAGCTATGAAGTTTTCGTGTTATGAGCATGTGCAAGACATGGGATGAAAGGTAGGATGAAATGTTATAACACCTAGGTTTCCTACCCCTGCCCAAACTAGCGTTTGTAGAGAAAGACACTTTGATAATAAGGCTCGAGAAAAATGCATCTTCACCTGTCTAGAACAAACTTATCACAAGGGAATGTTGGTTAATGGAGACATGGAGAAGCTGCATTCAGGTTCTATGATCCACATGCCTGGAATAAACTGGAAATCCTCAGATCAGCTGAAACACTCAGTTTATTTAAATCCAGGTTAAAGACCCACCTGTTCCCTGCTGCATTTCAATAGTTTTTATTTAGAAGTTCAGTTCTGCATCTGGTTCTTTTAAGCTGGAATCTTAAAAACTTGATCATGTTTTAATACTCTCTTTTCCCCACACTGGAACTTTATTTCTTGCATTTTCTATTTGATTTAAGCCCTTTCTTTCTGGGTTTATTTAATAATTTTATTTCTTTTAATCTTTGTTGTTAATGCACTTGTATTGCTTTCAGCACCATGCTGTAATATTTTATGTAAAGCACTTTGAATACAAATAAATTTGCCTTACCTTGCATTGCCTTGGCTAATTATTTCTCCCATTTACAACAAGGTAAAGCTTGCAAAGATTGGGCTTCTGTGAAAAGAACAACACAGCTAAATGTGTGTCCCCCCCACCACCATCACATCATTCCTTTAGCTGCATGGATCAGTATGAGGACAGAGAGGAGGGAGTCCCTCATGAGAGCCAGAGCAAAGCTCAGAGGTGAGAATAACATCTTTTATTGTCCAAATCTCTTTTGTCAGAGTTCATTTCTGACATTGCCAAACATCTGTATTCACAGGAATCAACCTGGTCTTGGTGTTGGACCTGGACCTGGCCCTGGACTTGGACCTGGACCCGGATTGGAATCTGAACCTGAAACTGAACCTGAACCCGAACCCAGCTGTGTGTCCCTTAAGAGTGATGCGTCAAAGCATTTCCTCATTGATTTCAAATCAGACCAACGTTCAGCAGTAAAGAGGTGAGCTGTGTGTTAATGTTGTAACCAGGTTTCTGAGAATTAGCTTTTTTATCACTAGCCCGTGTGGCTGGTAGATTCCTGTAGTTACCAGCCAATCAGAATTTCATCTCATTTGAAACAATCTGCCTCAAGATAAAGCTTAGTAGATTTTTCAAACTTTATTTTTCTTGTGGCCAGCTTCAAGCTTTACACCGTTCTACCACTGCCACATTTTGCCTAGTTGAGAAGAAACTCAGCAAGTCCATAAAACTTCTTCTGGACCGACTTCAAACTGGTTCTGATGCCAGCCAAAGAGGAAAAACAGTATTCCCAGATCATGTTGGCCTCAGCTGAACCGTTCTTATGTTTCAGTCCCATTGTGAACATTAGGGTGAAGTTTGGCTGCAGCACAGAAACCTGTTAGTTTTCATGTTGGAGGGAACATGGGACCGGTTATTCAAAAAAATTTAATCTGGATAAAAGCTATCCAGATCTAGGAACCCCATTTTTCGGGACAGTGGACCACATAATCCGGCTAACTTTTATCCCGGTTCTTCAAAGCAAAATAGGATTGGATCACTCTGATCCGAAATCCCGTTTTTCAGGATCGCAAGATCCAGATTTCCAGCATGTAAATCAATATGTAATAAATCAATTTTCCAGCAGCAGGCCGAGCCAGATTTGGACCACTTTCTGGATCCATCTGGTCTCTTTGACAGCTCCCCTGAAAACATCTCTTTTAAACTTGAGCAGATTTTCTGATGATGTGTTTTCATCAGGAAATATTTGCTGAACGCTGAGCTTTAATAAAATATCTGCTTGTCTGTTAGGATCCATCAGAGACTAGAACCTGACCCAGGTCCTGGAGCTGAATCCAGCAGTGTGTCCTTGATGAGTGACCAATCAAATGAGAATTTGAAAGACTTTAAACGAAGGCGTGGACCTGATGGAAAGTAAGTTGTATGTCAATATTAAAAGGTAAAAGTCGAAGCTTTGATTTGAGTATTAAGCAGTGAATCCCTGCTGGCTGCATGATTTGGTAAGATTCATATTTAAACCGTTAAATAATGTAAATTTCCTACATTCAAGTACAAACTACTGCATTTTGATCATAGCACATTTAAAATTAATTTGTATTTAGTTCTGGTCAAAATTAGTCAGTTTCAAAGCTGCATGTTTTCAGGGTCAGTGTCTAACTGAACCTCCTCCTTTCAGAGGAGAAGTCTTCCAGTTTTCATCCAGTTTCCAGTTTCATGAACCTGCTGATTTCTGCCTGCAGAGTGTTGCTGCTGCCACAAAGTGGAGCTCTGACATTGTTCCACAGCAGCCACACTCACAGAAAGGCTTAAACACTGAATACTTTAGTCTGAATCAAACAAGTTGTTTTCTGTCAGGATCCATCAGAAACTTAAACCTAGACCTGGACCTGAGCCACGTTGTGTGTCCGTTTAGAGTGACTGTGTTTGTAAGAATGGTACTGACTATAGAGGCTCTCTTCTGGCTGTAGAGACCAAAGGTGTAGTTGAAGATTTCTTCAAGTCTGTGGCTAGTTTATACATTGTTTACTTAAAAAGTCTTGAAAATGGAGAAACAATCAGTGGAATCATCCTTTATCATCCGGTGAATTAGAAGCTGTGAATCGGAACCTAAGTTAAGCTGTCCTCAAGGGCGGTGTTCTGTCGAAACATGTTACCTTTCGAATAGACCTAGAATAAGTTTATTTGTCAAGCTACCTTATCAGAACAGAATGCCGCTTGTATTTTTCATATAATTCACCTGGACCTGGATCTGAATCTGAAATAGGAATCAGAACTTGAACCTAAATCTGAACCTAAACCCAGCTGTATGTCCTTTAAGTGTGGCACATCAAAGCATTTCCTCACTGATTTCAAATCAGACCAGCAGCAAAGAGGTGAGTTGTGTGTTAATGTCCACATTAGTATGCCTGCATTTGGGTCCTCACCTCAGCCTCAGCGGGACAGATCCTTTAAAAATCAACACTCAAATATTACAGAATTTTAATGCCACCATTCAATAAACATGTACATTAAATACATTAAAATAATGTAGGTGGTTTTGTAACATTAGCTAATAAAATTAAAATCCATCCGTCCGTCCGTCCGTCCGTCCGTCCGTCCGTCCATCCATCCATCCATCCATCGTCTGCCGCTTATCTGGAGTCGGGTCGCGGGGGCAGTGCCTAAGCTGGGAAACCCAGACTTCCCTTTCCCCAGCCACATTCACCAGCTCATCCCGAGGGATCCTGAGGCGTTCCCAGGCCAGCCGAGAGATGTAGTCCGTCCAGTGCGTCCTAGGTCTTCCCCGGGGCCTCTTTCTGGTAGGACGTGCCCGTAACACCTCCTCTCAATGTGGAGGAGCAGCGGCTCTACTCTGAGCCCCTCCCGGATCACAAAGCTTCTCACCCTATCTCTAAGGGAGAGCCCGGCCACCCTGAGGAGAAAACTCATTTCGACCTCAGCTCCCTCTTCACTACGACAGACCGATGCAGAGTCCGCATCACTGCAGACGCCGCACCATTCCGCCTGTCGATCTCCCGCTCCATCCTTCCGTCATTCATGAACAAGACCCCGAGATACGTGAACTCCTCCACTTGGGGCAGGACCTTGTTGCAGACCCGGAGAGAGCACTCCACTCTTTTCCGGCTGAGGACCATGGTCTCGGATTTGGAGGTGCTGATTCTCTTCCCAGCTGCTTCACACTTGGCTGCGAATTGCTCCAGTGAGAGCTGAAGATCACAGCCCAACGAAACCAACAGAACCACATCATCCACAAAGAGCAGAGACCCAATCCTGAGGCCACCAAACCGGATCCCCTCAACACCTCCACTGCGCCTAGAAGTTCTGTCCATAAAGCTTATGAACAGAATCGGTGACAAAGCCTTGGTGGAGTCCAACCCGCACTGGAAACGATTCTGATTTACTGCCGGCAATGCGGACCAAGCTCTGACACCGGTCGTACAGGGCCCGGACAGCTCGTACAAGCAAGTCCGGCACTCTGTACTCCCGGAGTACCCCCCACAGGAGTCCCCGAGTTACACGGTCGAATGCCTTCTCCAAGTCCACAAAGCACATGTAGATTGGCTGGGCAAACTCCCATGCCGTCCTCAAAGACTCTGAAGAGGGTATAGAGCTGGTCCACTGTTCCACGACAGGGACGAAAACCACACTGCTCCTCTTCAATCCGAGGTTCGACTATCCGACGGACCCTCCTCTCCAGCACCCCTGAATAGACCTTACCGGTGAAGCAATATCCACGCGATGCTGCAGAGGCGTGTCAGCCGAGACAGCCCTACAGCATCCAGAGCCTTAAGAAATTGTGGGTGGACCTCATCTACCCCCGGGGCCTTGCCACCGAGGAGCTTTTTAACCACCTCAGCGACCTCAGCCCCAGAGATAGGAGAGCCAGCACCAGCTACCCCAGACTCTGCTTCCTCATCAGAAAACGTGTTGGTAGGATTGAGGAGGTCTCCGAAGTACTCATTCCACCGCCTTACGACCTACCGAGTCGAGGTCAGCAGCCCCCCATCCCCACTGTACACAGTGCTGACGGAGCACTGCTTTCCCCTCCTGAACTGCCGGATGGTGGACCAGAAAGTCCTCAAAGCTGTCCAGAAGTCATTCTCCATGGCCTCTCCAAACTCCTCTCATGCCCAAGTTTTTGCCTTAGCGACCGCCGAAGCCGCGCTCTGCTTAGCCCGTCGATATCCATCAGCTGCCTCTGTAGTCCCACAGGCCAGAAAGGCCCGATAGGACTCCTTCTTTAGCTTGACGGCATTCCTTACTGCTGGTGTCCACCAACGAATTCGGGGGTTACTGCCGCAACAGGCACAGACGACCTTATGGCCACAGCTGCGGCTGGCCGCCTCGACAATAGAGGCACGGAATACAGCCCATTCGGACTCAATGTCCCCCGCCTCACCCGGGATATGGTTGAAGCTCAGCCGGAGATGGGCGTTGAAACTCTTTCTGACAGGGGACTCTGCCGGACATTCCCAGCAGACCCTCACAACACGCTTGGGTCTGCCTGACTGGCATCCTCCCCCACCATCTGAGCCAACTCACCACCAGGTGGTGATCAGTTGACAGCTCCGCCCCTCTCTTTACCCGAGTGTCCAGAACATGCGGCCGCAACTCCGACGACACGACTACAAAGTCGTTCATCGAACTGTGGCCTAGAGTGTACAGGTGCCAAGTGCACATATGGACACTCTTATGTCTGAACAAGGTGTTCCTCCCAATCACGCCTCTCATTGAAGTCCCTCAGCAGAACGAGGGAGTCCTCGGAAGGAGTGCTCTCCAACACCCCCTCCAAGGACTCCAAAAAGGGTGGGTACTCTGAACTGATATTTGGTAGATAAGCACAAACAACAGTCAGGACCCGTCCCCCCACCTGAGGGCGGAGGGAGGCTACCCTTTCGTCCACCGGGGTAAACCCCAACGTACAGGCGCCAAGTCGGGAGGCAATGAGCATGCCCACACCTGCTTGGCGCTTCACACCAGAATGGCAAAGGGTTCAGCCCCTCTCAAGGACAGTGGTTCCAGAGCCCAAGCTGTGCGTCGAGGTGAGTCCAACTATATCTAGCCGGAACCGCTCAACCTCGCGCACCAGCTCAGGCTCCTTCCTCACCAGAGAGGTGAACTTCCACGTCCCTAGATCTAGCTTTTGCCAGGGTCCCCACCTCTGGCAGCTGCCTAGCTCACACTGCACCCGATTCCTATGGCCCCTCCTGCAGGTGGTGAGCCCACAGGAGGGGAGGTCCACGTCACCCTTTTGGGCCCCATGGGCAAAAGCCTGGCCACCAGGCGCTCGCCTCCATGCCCCACCTCCAGACCTGGCTCCAGAGGGGGACCCCGGTGACCGACGTCCGGGCAAGGGAAACTTTGGTCCTTGATTTCTCTCATCATAAGGGTGGTTTGAGCCGCACTTTGTCTGGTCCCTCCCTAGACACCTGTTTGCCATGGGTGACCCTACCAGGGGCATGAGACTTCACAGCAGAAATAAACATGTTTAAAGTCTGGTACAAAAATCCATTTTAGGATGATTAGGTCAAGTTTACATGACAGTTGTGAGGAGGGTGAATTTTTTTCTAACTCATCCGTTTGAATGTTATTTAATCTTGAAATTCGGCATAATTAGGGGCATGTCCTTTTGATTGACAGGTATCCAATATCTGCAGCAAGAAGGGAGAGTGCAGCACACTCACGGTTTTTAGCCAGCTAACAGCGTGCCTTAGCTTTAGCCCGCCTACCTCCGTTAGCTGGTTAGCTATCATTGCTCGGGGTTAGCTCGGCTAGCTCTTAGCTACCGGCAGCTCGGAGTTTGATGGTTGTCAATCATCCAACCCAGCCTTCATAGTCCCCCTCTCAGCTCAACCTCTTTGCCCATTTTGGGATTTTCTGGGACTAGTGACACACATGACGCTACCAAGATGGCGACGGTGGGAACGCCAAAAATGCTTCACTTTTGCTCTTCAGAAACCTACGGATGACGTCACGGATCTTTTGACTATGTATATGTCTCATAATATACAGTCCTGTTTACCAGGCAAGTGGAATGAACATAGAGATGATTGAGGAATTATTTAATTCAGATTTAAAATCTGAATAAACCAGTCACTTTAAGTCATTTTAATTTGTAGTTAGGTGTTTACAAGGTCATTTTTAATCTTCTTAAAGAGGGTATAATTTTTATTTTCTGAATTAAAGGGGAATTAAAGCTGTCATGTAAAGGTGGCCAGTGGTGTCGGTTTTCAATGCAGGGATCAAAGATCACAGGCATTCAGTGTTAGTTGCTGCTGACAAGCAGAAATTTCTCCAGATTCACTGAATCCTTTATTGATTTTATGAACTTTAGATGTTCAAATCCCTAAATTCCTTGAAATTGTACTTTGAGAAATTTTGTTCTTAAACATGTTGGACTATTTGCTGTGGTGTTTTTTGAGCTTCCCCTAACGTTCCCAGTCATTTGTTGCGCATGTCTTATCTTTTTTGGAATGTGTTGCAGGCATCAAATTCAAAATAAGAATATATTTGCCTGAAAGCAACTTCTCCATGTGAAAGAATGTGAGCTGGTTCTTAATGATTCCTCCACAGAGTGGACCAGCAGAGCTCAGAGTTTCTCAGTGGCCAGACTGGCAAGCAGCATCAAACACAGCTGGACTCCATATTTATGGTATGTACATGCAGAGCAACTATTTTTCCATCTATTCTGTTAACAGTCTTCTTTATGCCACACTATACAAACCAGTGGATTGTTGTTGTGTCCAGCATGAATCTGAAGTTTGGTTCTATGATTTCACTCTGATCATGTCATAAATATGTTTTCCTGTTCTAGCTGCTGGAGGACAAAATTATCACTTTCGTGAAGAATGAGTTGAAGAAGATCCAGAAGCTTCTGAGTCCAGTTTATCCAGATTGCTCAGTGTTGGAGGGTGAGGATGAAGAGCAGAAGAGCAGCAGAGAGGCATTTGTGAAGATTGCAGTGTACTTCCTGAGGAGGTTGAAGCAGGAGGAGCTGGCTGAACATCTGCAGAGCAGTAAGAGGATTTCTCTAAAGATTGAAACTGCTGGATGAATGACATGTTTACTGATGTCTAAGAACATAGAATAACATTCAGATAGTTGTTGAGCAGTATGAAATGTTTATTTACTGATGTTATTTCTTCTTTTCATTCAGAATTTTTTTCTGTAGTTTGTGGATGTAAACATAAATCTGCTCTGAAGAAGAAGTTCCAGTGTGTGTTTGAAGGAATTTCTAAAACAGGAAACCCAACCCTTCTGAATCAGATCTACACAGAGCTCTACATCACAGAGGGAGGGACTGCAGAGGTCAATGATGAACATGAGGTCAGACAGATTGA
>JBAFTA010000023.1:22988277-22998512 GCA_036919975.1 Melanotaenia parkinsoni | reverse complement strand
CATTTGCTGAAAAGTTCCAGCAAAGCGATAAATTTCCAGCAGACAATGTGAAAACTGAAGGGACTAGCACACAGAAAAGTTGATCCAATTTGTCATTCTGACCAATCAGCGTCTGTCTGTTAAGAAAAATTCAGGAAAAGTCCGCTAGCTAAAATGTTGTAACCCTGCGTGACAATGCGACTCACGTGAAGAAAGTGAAGGAAGAAGTGGGAATCTCATAGCTCATTTTGCTTATACGCCGAAGCATGTTGAGCTTGATGAGCTTATTTCACAGCGTAGCGTTAACGCTTTCACTAATGCACGTAAGCTTGTGGAGCATTTTAAACATTATCAACTAGCCCAGTCACATTTGTAGCATCTTCAAATTGAACTAAAAGCTCTTGCACATCAGCTACAAGAAAACATTTTGGGGGCTGTGCCGAAATAAGCACCTCTATTAGCTAGTAGCTTCTATGATCCAAAGTCCTCTTCAGCACAAATGAGCCAATATTGCAGATCACAATCTGTTTGTAACGCTGTCAGCCCACCTATTTCGAGATTATTCAGATTCTTTTTCAACACATTCTTTTGGTATTTATACATCAAACAATCAGTTGTTACTGCTAAATTAGAACTATCTTTGTAGTTACTTCATAATCTTAATAAAAACAAACACTGGCTTCAATTTATTTTAGGTTTTTCTCAAAAATTAAGTTAGAAAACATTTAAATTAGGTTAGTTAATATGTTTCTCATAAAGAAGTAATGTGAGGTCAACTACAGCTTATTGAAACTTAACACAATAACAACAGTAGCAATAATAACTGTGCATAATCACAATAATGTTCACATAAACTGCATTGGTATCAGAAAATATCGGTATTGGTCAACATCCAAATTTCAGATATCAGAATCAGATCGGACCCCCCCCCCAAAAAATGAATGGGTGCATCACTAATCATTTTATCTGATCAAAAATATTCATTGTTGTTGTTTGGTTTATTTAGTTATACTTAATTTTAATAGAAAAATAAGCACTGACTAGATCATAGGCCAAATCTTTAAGTTTACACAAAGTTATAAAATAACCCATCAGCAACAGGAAAGTGTTTACTTGGATCTGGAGCAAAACTGCAAAACACAAGTCTTCAAATACAAATACTTCAATGATGTGAAGCCTTACCGGGTTTAAGGTCATAGTGAATAATTGGCGGTCTGATCTCATTTAGGTACTTGAGGGCATTCACTATCTGCATGATGATGGAACGGCCTTCTTTCTCCGACATAAGCTTGTGCTGCTTCAGGTAAAAGTCCAGGTCATTGCCCTCGCAGTACTCCAGGACTGTGCAGAACCTAACCCACAACAAGGAGATGTTTAGCAACCTTGACAGATTTTTTTTTTTTTTACAATAAGTAAAAACAACTAGGTCTGGCTAGAACAAAAGAAAAAAAGAAGATAACCCTTAAAGTTCATTTTACAGGTGTGAAAATATATATGCTGGAATGACTTACGAGTCAGTGTCGAGTGAAAAGTAGTCATAGAGTTTAACTATTCGCGGGTGGTCCAGCTCTTTATGGATTCTATATTCTCTGCACGCATGTCTGAAATAAAGACATTAACATCACTCATTTAAGAAATTTTGCATAACTGAATTTAATGACTGGAAAGCAGAACAAATAAAAAATACAGTATTTCTGCCTTAAAACACTTACTTGTGATAATTTTCCTTCTTCTCATCCCTCCAATTCTTGTTTAACTGGTGGATTTTAACAGCCACATACCTCTGCTCTGTCAAGTCAAAGGCCTGGAAGATAAAGATCTCCTGTTAGATGCAAACTGTATATGGGATTACTTTGCTTATATCACATTAAAAAACTATTCATTAAACTTTTTACTGTGATGACCTTTCCTTTGGGCAGTCATTTACTTCGACATGTTAATGTCAGCTTAATGTCATACCGGCCAAGTATGCACAGCAGACACTTGAGAACTAAAAAGGATACCAGCTTTCAACAATGTCCCCATATAAACTTCGAATTAACATCTCTGACACTAAAGCAGAACAATGGCATGTTTGGGGCAAACTTAAAGCTGTCAGATTTATAAATCTACATGGCAACAGAATAAACTAAAACTACAGACTGCCCTCCCCAATTACAGCAGAACAGAAATATTCTTCCATCTCACCTTGTAAACTTCACTGAAACCTCCCCGTCCGAGTAAATGGAGCAGCAGATATCGGTCATTTAGCGTAGGGTGATCTTTGAATCTGACCAACAGAAAAAAAGACACAAAAAAACAAAGACAAAAAAATATATATTTTAGTTATTAAACCACATTGATGCATGAGGAATTTAGCCTGTAAAAAAAAATATAACTACCAATTCCAATTCAGTTAATCTCATTGCAAACCTGCTGTCATCAAGTTACACTTAATGTGCACAGGGAGAAAACAACAAACAAAAAAAGAGCAAGTTCATGTATAAAGATGAAGTCTCCTCTCCAATAGCTCCAATTTAGTCTAGAATTTACTCCACAAGCAAAGACTATACATCAGCTACATATGTCACTGTCCAAATGATGCTGCCAGGAGAATTAATGTTGAAGCCATTTATGTAAAAATAAAAAGGCATTTAAAAAACAACCAGGAACCCTGTAAGGTTAAGCATTCCATGTCTGAAAAGGGAAAGAAATCGTACTGGGAATTATCCTCATTGTGGATTCTTTTCAGCTCACGTATGTGTAAGTTTCGCACTCGCTCCAATCTCTCTAGCTCTGCCTGGATCTCAGCCTCCTCCTGCAAAAAGGTTTTAAGAATTATGTCAAAAGTTTAGCCAGACCAAAAAGAAACAAACAAACAAACAATAAACAGGGTCAGATTTTACCTTCTTAAGATGTCCTAGTCTCAGCTTAAATATTTCTTCCTGCTCATGGTACTCTGCCTGTGATAACCTGTAAGAAAACACAAACTAGATGAGCGAAACGTTGAATATTTAGGAATAGCAGAAACAAAGCAAAGCTGAATAAATGAAAAAGGGACTATACGTTTCGCTTTCTGTTCCATTGGCTTTGCTTTTGCGTTTGTTTTGTTCCAGGCTTGGTGGTGGAGTCTGGGCCATAGAGGGCGGCTTGCGTTTGGCCAGCAGCTTCCTCTGCCTTTCAATGTCCTCTCGCTGAGAATTGATCCTCTCTTGTTGTCTTGAGGCCAGCAGCAAATTAGTGAGAAATAGACAGTGAATTTAATTATCTGTTTTAGTATGATCTACTGTAAGCTCAAGTTCAAAAAAGTGCCTTTTGTTGATATACAAGAATACACTCAAGTGAATCACGAGATAAAATTTAATTTTGTTTTTATCATATCAAAGTTAAAAAAGAGGTTACACAAATTTAATATGAAGACCCTCACTTGATAAGGTTTTGGAAGGCATATCCATCCGTCCACTGCTCAGTGAAAGATGCTCCGTGTCTAACTGTGGTGAAGTGCCCCAATCGAAGCCTATCCTGCATACTTTTATCCCGGCATGCCATCTTTTCTTGTTTGGACTGATGGTGAGGGAAAAAAAACAAAACACACATTAATCATGATTTGTTAACACCACACAACACCCTACATACTTAAAAAAAGAACATTACAATAAGTCACAGCTCTTCTAACATTTACATACCTTTTCAATTAGCAGCTTCTTGGACATAGTCACACACTTATTTAAGCGCTCCTTGTATCGCTCCAGCATCCTTTGCTGTTCATCAATTTGTCTTCTTAGATCACAGTTTGCCTGAGGCAGAACATACATACGAACAAGAAACGGTCAGGTAAAAAAGTTCACAGCATTTTAACATTTAACCTGTTTGTACATGCACTGAAGGAACGTTTAAGTTCTAACATGCATTAAGTGAAAAATCATTACAGTGAACATAAAACACTCAAAACCACTGAAAAAGGCAAGCAGAGCAGTAGAGATGAAATGGAATGAGATTAGTACCCGCAGCAAATCGTCTATTCGGCCTTCCTTCTTCTCCAGGTCAGAGTTCTTGTTGTTCTCCATTGCGGTTAGTTTCTCTATAGTAAGGTCAGACTAAAGGTACAGTGGGCACAAAAGTGGTTAATTGTAGATCATTCTGCATCCCTGATAAATTTAGTGCAGCAGAAAATCCTAATATTATTATCCGCCCCCCCCTTTCTTGTAACTCACTGTTTCATGTGCCAAATCCAACACTTATGTTCAACTATAACAGAGTTAATAAAACAAACAGGCAGCTGGGTATGAGTAGAGCGTGGAGTACCTGTGTGGCTTTGTGGAGCACGTGAAGAGAAGTTGGCTTCATTGAGCATGAGGAGTGCTCAGTGTTGACCGAGCTGACAGAGGAGGGGCTTCCCTGCTGCACCTGGGATGCAGAAATATCCAATAAGAACCTTTTACATTCAGAGGACGTTTAAATGTGTAACGTCGCCCTTACATTGAGGATTTATCAGGACCTGGAATAACTTCACATAATAAAACATCACACCAACCTAGTAAATGTAAATCGGAAGTGAGTGAGATTCAAGATGCTCTCAGTCAAAGAGCGCTTTGAAGGTCTTAAACTGATCTGATCGATGATTTCCACATGCAGTAATGTATGGCATTCAAAAGAAAAATCAAAGAACCAAATGGTTCACCAAAACTCATTTCTTCTATCTGTGTAGGTGTTTGTATCACAAACATTGAACTCTAAAAAGTTTCTTGATTACTTCTTTCCTTTATTTTAAGGGAAATTTAACTTCTGATGATCGATTTTGTACTTTACACTGAACTGCCCGCAGATTCAGCCTTGTTTACCAACTATATGAGATTCTTCCCATGTGTAAACAATACTCACCTGGTGGTGTTACTAACCAGCGTGGAGAAGAAAATGACAAGAAAGAGTGTGAAGAGATAAAATAGCATGAGAAGCACCATAGAGCAAACATGCTCACCGTGACAGGGGGGTTGGAGAGAGAGTGTTGTGGGGAAGAGCGGACCACTGGTGGAATTCCCCTGGCAGGGCTGGTACCAGGACCACTACCTCCCGCAAACTTACACATACAGAAGGAGAAGACGAAAAAGAAGAAAGCAGTTCAATGGAAAGACTAAGATGGCTCAAAGGAGGGAGTTAGAGATGAAGCATGAAATGTTATACACCGCAGAGTGAAATGAGTACTCATTGACACAGTGCAACAAAGATGCCTGCAACTCACCTCAAAATAATCACTAATTTTATGTCCCCTTGCTCCTGCTTTGCCTTTAATAGAAAGAAAGAATTGTCAGAAGAGGGGAAACATATAAGAGACATGATGAACGGACCATCACAGAGAAACAGCCTTACCTTGGCTGCTGTCAAAGTGGTCTGCTTTGCGTTTTCTTGCTCTCTGGTCATTTGCCTTTTTCTCCGGAGTCTGTAAGGACAGCAACATGAATCAACAAATCCTGTGGTGAAGTAACAGAGATTTGGCATAAAAAAAAAAATTGCCATTAGAGACAGAGACTAACCTCTAGCTCTTTGTCACTTAGAGAGCCCACACTGCATAGACTCTGATTAGACGATTCATTCTGACTCTGACCTGAGCCCTGTCAAAATAAAAAGGGCAATTACATCCAAAAATCCCTGAAAATAACAATAAGGAAGGAAGAAATATGTACATACAGAATTACACTTTTAATATTCATGAACTTAAAAGTGAACTACCAAAAAAAAATAGTTAGAAAAATAAAATCAGAAAGAAGATGGAGAAAAGGACACAGAGCTTAGCCCAAATACCATCCCCATTAAATTCCCTCTGAATGAAGACCTGCGTCAGTACTAATGCTGGTTCCCTAGGTGATGCCTGTCAATCAAATGAATCACATCAGAATTCAGCAGGCACTGTCCAATCAGGAAGAGATACTTAGTCATTCAGAGCACACTAGAGCTCTCTCACTGAACCCTCCTAAAATGGCTGAACATTAGGCATGCTGCTGGGGCTGTATTCCTCCCTCTGACTGTCACCTTTAGATAATGTCATCTATTTTTCTCCTATTCACCATGGTTTTAACCATTCTTTTCTTCCCCAGAAAAAGCTAGTGAAAAGTTGCTCTGATCTAAGAATTACAGCCTATTTTAAACCCTCCACATCCACCTGAATCATGTCCCTACTGTTTGATCTAAAGGAAATGCAGTTTGCAACTGTTTTAGGCCTCACCTGCTCCATTAACAAAAAAGTGCTCTATCCTTTTGTTCTAAAAGGATGACAATTTTCTTATCTTTTATGCCTACTCAGTAATGACAGAAAGAGCAACGGTGCCATAAGACTGTCCAAGGTCAAGGGAAAAAACTCTAAACTACTCTGTGACATTGAAGAGCTTTTAGACCACCAACCCATATTTCTTCACAGCCATTTGCTGACAAACTTCACTCTCACTCCCTCTCTACACACACATTACATTCCCTGTCATACAGGATGACTGTGGCAGGATGCCTTAGCGAGCGCCGCCATTTTCTCTGCGGCAGCAGCCATGCCATGCTCTGGGCTCTGCCTATGGCTGGCACAGGGCCCACTCCTGGCACTGACTCTGGCTCCCTAACTGTTCCAAGATCACCTTCCACTAAGACAGATCCTTCCATGTAGTAAGACAGGGGGTTGAAGGCTAAATACTGCCTCCACTTACACCTGGCCAGGAACTATTTCTGCATTCCTCCTCTGCCATCACTCCTCCTCCTCCAACCACCCCTGTCCCGTCTGTGGCCTTTTTGGCAGGCATAACTACTTGCATATACAGCCACTACATCATGAGCCAGGGAGACATGCCATGTCATACCAGCCAAAAAACACAGACACGGCTCAACCTTCTCCAGAGACAGACAAAGAAAAAAGTGCAGCCAAGCTTGTCCAGGCCAAACAGCAGAAGGATACTGAGGATAAAGTGAGATAAAGAAGGGTAGAGATTTGCAATAAGGCATGATCAAGACAATTTGTGATTATAAGCACTTTGACAAGAGTGTTCTCATGCTCTGCCTTTACATTTGCTATAACACAAACCTTTGCCACACCAACCCCAGTAAAGCGAGCCTCCAACAGTTCCTGCCGTCGGGGGTCCAGGCTGTGCAGTTCTTCCATCATGGCTGCAGAGACAAGAGCACAGATTAAGGAAAGGCTTGAATCATCTGGAATATTAAAATGGTAGCAAGGGCTCCCTGTTTAAAAGGTATTAGTTGTGATGAGTCATGGCTCTTTTTAGCAATATGGATGTGGAAAATTCTCCTGTTCTGAGTCATCATTAAGCTTGACAATGTTTTACACCATCATGTATGTTTAGCAAGCACCAGCCTCCTAACAATGGCAAGACACTCAAAACACAAAGAGCACACTCTGGAAAAACTAGAGCTAAGAACGGATGTATAAAATGCATCAAAGAGGAAGCCCAGATGTGTAAAGTCATTGCATGGAAAACTGTGGCATCACTTGATAACACCCTGGCATTACAGGCCTAAGTTACATGGCGCTGTAAATATAAAAGGTCACTATTGGAAGGACTGCCAAGTACAATCACAGCAATGGAAAAGGCCACAATAGACAATAAGTGCCCAGTTTGCTGGCCTATGCGAAGGTTTAAGTTACACGCCCAACATTGGTAGCAATGACTTACCTATGGCTTGCAAACAAACTGTAACGTACTTTGGTTTTTATCCAATTAGACATACGCTCTATAATTACCATTGCTCATACATATAGGCTCAACTAACATTACAATATTCAGCATAGCGATTTAAAACAAATTAGTGAATTATCCGTGAGCTAATACTGAGTAAACGAGCTAACAAGCCTACCGATGTTGGCCATCACTTAGCGTAGCACTGCGTTTAAGAGCTAATGGTTAGCTAGTAACATTAGAAATGATTTCATTAAAAGATATCGTAACAAAACTACGCAAGTGTTTATTAATGTTGACACAATTACAGCTGTGAGATTACAAAGCTACGGACAGAAAAACTCCGCACTGACTGCCCGAAAATGCGTTAAATATCAGTGTTAAAAAGTGGGCTAGTGATAACCCCAAAAGAAGCATCTTCTCCAGCGTTGCCAGGTGCTCGTGCCACGACATCTGGACTCACTGTTGAAGAAAAGACCTTTAAAAGATATTATTTTGTTCGACACTCAAACCGTATACTCACTGTTATGTAAGATTTCCTCTGTCCTCCTCCGGTGTTGTTTTCCCTAAAACGGTCTTCGTTGTTTCACCGGTACTCGGCAGACCCTCCCAGGCTAGGCCTCATTCACAGCCGCGTCCCTCGCGTGCTGATTGTTAACGATCAAGACACGGGCACGCGCTGTTTAGCTCAAGGTAGACAACGGAGGATTCCCTCGGAGGCCTCGACAACTCCGGGTATCCCTAACCCGCCTTTATGTTATCCTTAGGCGGGGATCCCCATCGCACCCCTCTGTCCGAGAACCATACCCTTCGTTGGTCTGGTATCTCCTTTCCACACAATGGCGACCCCTGAGAATCTGCGATTTTCAGCAGGTATAAATGATGTCTTTAAGCTAACGTTAGTTACCCCCTATTGGTATCTTCCCCGGTGGTGCGATGAATTTAGGGTCCTGGCTTTCAGCTCGATCAAAACAAAGTTCGGGTGCAGTCTCCTGACTAGCTGCAGGGAAGAAACCAATCTGTTTTCGGAAGTTGTGTTGTGGGAAGCGTTTCAGTTGAATCCGGATCGATTCGGTTCGGTTCTCATGTTTTTGCAATGTAAACAATAATCAGTAAAATCTCATATTTTCTCGTGAGATCGTTCAAGTATTTTCACCTTCCTTCTGTCCACGCCTGCCCCAAATCTCTTTTCTGGACCAATAGCAAACCCCTGTCTACACAATACAATTAAACTGCACCCACCCACCCACACAACAACTAGTGATAGATTATCATAGGACAGTTTCGTCTCAGTGTTGTTCACATCAACATACCATACTTACTTAACAACAATATTCTGCTAAACTATGTTTTTAAACCATGACACAATCCATTTATTAATATATGTTTAACTTCTCAGGGAAACTTTTCAAGGCAGCTATAAAATCCTTTCCGTTTTTTTTTTTTTCTTTTTTTCAAAGTCTTTAAAAAAGTTGTGAAAACTACTTGTAAATATCTCCATTGTCCCAATTAATTGTATTTGGAACATTTAAACAACATGTAAAAAACACACTGATTTTCTGATTTACTGATTTGTAAACATTTTAATAATTTAGGAACTGATGATGCAAAGTATTAATGTTCTGCAAGAGGAATCCATTCTTATTCATTTCAGCTGCACAACAGGTCTGGTTTTCCTCATGACATTCCACACATTTTCAGTACAAGACATCTAGACGGTTGGCTCCAGCTCACCCGCGACCCGAAATGGAATAAGCGGTCAAGATGATGGATGGATGGACATCTAGACGGCAGGAAGTTCAGTTAAGAGCTTACTGTGTAGCCACTCTGTTGCAAGTCGTTACCTTGTTGGGAGTGTATGTCTCTAAAAAATCCAATATATAAATCTTTTTCTAAATCTTCTTCACAAATGTTAGTCACTAATGCCATCAGCACTGATGCACCCCCATAGAATCACAGAGGCTGATTACCATCACATTTCACTGATAACCTGTTTGGTCTGTATTTTTATCTTTTGTATCCAGAACCCAATGACATTTTTCTCATCTGACTCATCTGAGCATAAAACTCAGAAGAACTCGTAAGTTCATAAATGGTTTCCTCATTATATAATAAAGTTTCAGGTTATATATCAAATTGCAGCAATGGACTGTTTTCAATAAATATGGTTGTCCAAGGTGCCTCACAGCCCATGTGGCTATATACATTTTTCATGGCAATGTCATCATAGAGGAGCATATGCAATCCAAGGACTGAAAACAGCATTTACCCTGTTTGGTTGGGCACAGCCACACTCTGAAACAGATGGCAGGAATGTACAAACTGTACTAATCTACTATATATTTTTTTTAAATGGCTGAAACCCATCTATATGGGACTGGGTAGGATGACAATGCCTTATGCAATAACACCTGAGAGCTTTGGGTCCAATGCATCCAGCATCCAGCAGGGATTTTTGGAATTTGCTATTACAAATTGAGATTTCTCCAGTTTTCCGGAATCTTCTCACATAATTACAGGTAGTAAATGTTCAGTAACTATCTATCTATCTATCTATCTATCTATCTATCTATCTATCTATCTATCTATCTATCTATCTATCTATCTATC
>JBAFTA010000023.1:21741920-21754100 GCA_036919975.1 Melanotaenia parkinsoni | reverse complement strand
ATAAATGCACATATCCATCCTCTGTCCAACTTTTCATTTGTCTGCTTTTTTTTTCCCCAATAGCAGCCTCAAACCTTTAGCATGTTAATAGGTTAATCTACAGCACTTTTTTATTTACAAAATTACACAAAAAAGCCAAACAAAGCCCTTCTTTTGAAGAGCATTTTGGAAAATAATTTAAAAACAAAAATACAATTATTGCAGTATTCTACAATCTTGTTAAATGATGCAAAAAGCACCATCTTGATGTACAGATTTCAGTGCAATTTATTCACACATACCCTCAAACAGGGAACGTGAGATTTGCCTCAGAGAATTAGGGATGTTAAAACCCCTACATCACATTTCAGAGAGGACCCTCCATGTGACCGTGTCATATAGTTTTAGACACCACAGCCATAATTTCATATGGTCATTACTGGTGGGATTATTCACATTACACACTGATATATGTACAAGTTACTGCATTACAAATGATTATGAGACTAAGTTGAGACAAAGAGCAGGTAGTTACATTAGAACATAAACAGTGTGAGAAACTAAACGCTCCATCTCTGAGCACCTCGCTTTACAAAGTCGAAGCAGTTTGCTTCTTTGTACTTTCCAAACATGAATGTTTTTAGCCTTAGACATTTTTCTCTTTGGCAGCCAAAAAGATCAATATGTGGAGAACAGAAAAACTCCAGTGGGTTATCAGGTTCTTAATACACCCTATATTTGAGTATGGGCCAATTTCAAGAGAACATTTCCTCAAAGATTTTAAAAATTCAGAAAAAACTTACAACCCCAAGGAAACGTTAGTGTTCGATTTTGGACCCAACACAGTCTGCGTCATGTTGTGGCAACAGCTTGCCATCTGTGTTGGTCAGAAAAACTGGTTTTACAGACAAGCTTCCTCTTATCACTGCCTTCATGTTGACTTTATCCTTATACTACGGCAGTTCATAGGAAGTCTTTCTGCCAGTGGTAGAGTGCCGTCAATACCCCATTTTACTTCCATCCTCGCTCAAGAGCCATGGTTAGGTGGATGCTGAAGATCCTGTCCTGAGAAGATTGGGTGCAGTAGTGGGTGGAGCTGGAGAGCTGCTGCAGCAGCAGCTTGAGAGGGCCGAGGCGTGAATAGTGTGGGGTAGAGGGCTGTATGGGGTACATGGTGGAGAGCTAATGGGGTGTGATGAAGAGCAGAAGCAGGGATAATATGTATGGGCTGACCAGAAAGGAAGGCTGTCGGGTGGGCAGGAATTAGCCCAGCATGTCCCAGTGAGTGCCCCAAAGAATGACCAAGAGAAGGGCCTAAAGGAGACAGGGAGATGGGGGTAAGGTGGTGCTGGGGAATGTGATGTACCTGGGCCAACTGAGCATGTGCAGGATGAGGGTGATGGGGATGTGCTGGGTGGATGCCCATTGCTGCAGCAGTAGCTGCGTGGTGTTGCAGGATGGCGTGCTGCACTGTGGCGATAGATGTGCCGGAAGCTACGGACACAGCTGGTTGCTGAATGTGGATCTGCTGCAGGGCCGGTGGAGGGGGAGCTGGGGCCAGGTTGGCGGCTGCTGCTGCAGCGGCGGCTGCTGCTGCTGCAGCAGCTGAGGGAAACGCTTTCACCTGCTTGGCCAAAAGCTGCTGCTGAATGTGTTGTTGTGCAGCCTGTTGCAGCTTGCTGTATTTTTCCATCTCCTCTGGTGTGAATGTAATTGGCTGACTCTCTAAAGGGGCCAGGCCATCCTCCTCTGCCTCCATGCCTTCTTCTTCCATGTTGGGAGGTGGGTAAGCAGGGTATGCATGAATTGGGGGCTGCTGTTGCATTTCAGGCATAAGCGACTCCATCATGGGGTTCTGTGAAGGGTCCTGTGCTGCTTCTCCTTGATACTGGGGCATCATCATCGAAGGTTCCTGTTCAAACAATGGTCGGGGCTCTTGATTGACCTGTTCTTCTGTAGTAGGGTGCTGCTGTGTCTCCTCTTGAATCACTGTGGTCTGTGGAGCCTCCTCAACCTTCTGGACTGGTGGAGCTGGAGGGGGTGGCGGAGGAGGGAACTCCCTGATGGGCTCTACCAGGATAATCTCTCGCTCAGCCTCAGAGCCCTTCCCTGTTCCTGATTTCTCTCCGTCATCAGGTCTGGTTAGGGGAATCACGGGTTTCTTCCCTGCCTGCAGCTTACCGAAAAGTGGCAACATGGCTTTGCTTCCCAGGGTTGGGGGTAGTTTAGGACCAAAATAACCCAGTGGTGGATCTTTAATTTTAATCCCAGCTTTTGTTCCTGTGGCAGAATCATCTGAGCTTCTTTTAGACTGAACCTTCTCGAGCAGCTGGCGTGCAGTAAGTGTGTTTTTCTGCTCCCCTGCATCTCGGGACCCCCCTGGCCTCAGAGTCTGCAAGCTTGAAGAATGGGTGTTACGGTTAAGGCCTCGTGAAGATGACGACCGTGGTGACTGAGAGCGGTAGATGCGAGAGCGGTTGAAGTCTCTGCGATGTGTGTCACTGTCCCCTCGACCTCTGGCGCTTCGTCTGTGAGGAGAGCCTTTGTTTGAGCTGGAGGAGCGGCTAGCAGAGCTGTGGCTTCGACTGTAGCTTCGCCTCCAGGATCTTGCGCTTGTGCTGCGGCTCCAGCTGCTGGAGCTTCTTGAACTGCTCCGGTGGTGCCGCCGGTGCCGCTTCCTTCGACTGTAGCTGCGTGAACGTGAGCGTGACTCTTCTGAAGATGAAGAGGAGTACTGATGTCTTCTGGAACTTCTGCGTCCTCGGCTACCCCTTCGCTCGTACTCTGAGTCTGACGAACGTTTGGAGTGCCTTCGTCTCCGACCTTCTGTGCTGTAGTCACTGTAGCTATCCGAGTAGCTGCGACTGCGGTGGCTGTAGGCACTGCTTCCTGCTGAGGAACGCTCAGAGCTGCTAGAGTAAGAGCGACTACGGGACGTCTGGCCACGATGATGACGGCGGCGACTGCTGCCTCGTCTTTCTCCCCGTCTCGAGGAGTGGCTGCAGGACCGCCCTGATTCTTCGCTGTGGTGGCGCCGCTGTTCCCGTGGGCTTGACCTGTGATGACGTGAGCGCTGAGTACTAGAGCCGCCTTCTTCTTCACTCTCACTGCTGGGGGGTCTACCATGACCAGGACTCTTTTGGGCGGAGGTGGAGCAGGAGGCACTTTGAGATGCACTGGAGTCAGTCTTTGGTCTCTTGCTGCCACTGTGATCCCCTGAGGAATTGGCCTTGTCATTACTTTTTCCGGTTCCTCCTTCCTCTGCTCCGGACTTGGAAGGCACCTCCTTAGCAGCACGTTTCCTCTTCCCCAGTTCTGCTCCTGTAGATGCTCCCCCTGCAGATGTTACCTGAACAGAGGAGGCAACAGCTTTATCTTCTGACTTTGGTTTAACTTTTTCCTTTTCATCTTTTGCCTCATTCTGATCTGCAGCCTTGTTTTTGCTCTTCTTCCGTTTGTGCTTCTTCTTCTTTTTGGGCTTTTCTTGCGCGACCTCTCCCATCTCTCCCTCTGCATCCTCTGCTTCACCCTTTTCTTTTCCTTTGCGTTTTGAATGCTTTGAAGACTTCTTATGCTTCTTCTTTTTCTTTTTCTTCTTTGCACTGCCACTGCTAGTTGCGGGCTTCTGCTCATCACTTTCTGACTGCTCATGACCGCCCTTCATGGCCGGCTTGTTTTTGTCAGTGCTTGTTTCAGGTTCTGTTGCTGCAACTGCATCAGTTGTCGATGCAGTTACCTCTTGTCCCTTTTCATTGGTCTCTTCACCAGGTTTAGGGGACTTTGCAGCTTTTGCTCCACGCACCCCTTTGTTTCTAGACAGCTTGAAGTCAAAGTAGAGTGGATTACAGCTGTAGGACAGGGAGGGCTGAGCTTTGGTAAATTCAAGGAGCTCTGTCGGCCACTGTAGGGTAGTACTCTCATCTTTGCTTAGAACTGGGAAAAACGGACCGGTAGGGATTTTAGGTCCAGTGTTTGAATCCAGAGTCTCTTGTGTGCTCTCTGCTCCCTGATTAGGAGAAGTGGGCACAGTGGAAGTTGTGGAAGCTGTGTCCATCACACATAAAGAAGGTTCCTCCTCTGTCTTGATTTTAGGTGGTGAAGGAGTTGGCTCTGGCTCAGTAGTTGAATTATCATTATCGTGTTCTTTTTCAGTTTTACACTCTGGGTTATTGGACTCAGTCTGATCTGGACCTTCTTCAGCCTTTTTCTCCTCTTGCCCCTCTTCCTCATCCTCCTCTTCTTTGCTCTGACCCTGTTCAGAAGCCTTCATAAACAGCAAAAACTGGAAGTTTGGCTTTACCCGACAGTGAGCTGGGGGTACATAATGGTAGTACTGTGGCTCCTGTCCAACATATCCTTCCTCCGTTTTCATCATCATCTTCAGTTTGTTGAGAGTGGAGGCTAGTGACCCTCCATCATCAGGCTGCTGCACATCTTCTGTCACAGCTGCACCACCTCCCTCTCCTCCTCCAAATCCCGCCCTAGGGCTGTCTGAGCTGCACCCTGATGTCTCCTCTTGTCCTCCAGCTTTTTCTCCCTCCAGGCTTTCCTCCTCCTCCACAGCCTCCTCACCATGATCAGCAAACACAGCAGCTGCTGTCTCTAGCTTTACTGGGGCTTTCTTAGCAAAAGAGAATGAGACACTGACTTTGGATCCACTGCTAGGGGTCGGGGATGAGGAAGTGCTCTTTCCAAGAGAAAAACTAATAGTTGGGCCAGACTTTGGGGAGGACTGGTCCATTTGTTCTGCTGGTGATTCTGCTCGTGTAGCATCTAACAAAGCAGGGTTCTCAAGTGTCATGTTTTCACCATCTTCTGATTTCTCTCCATCAACAGCCACTGTGGTTGTTTTGAACATGGGTCCACTTCCAGGAGTACTAAAACACAAAAACAGGATACTAATTTAATGAGGTAAATGACAGAAATGATGACAATGACAAGATAATTGCTTATTATGGCACCTAATTGTCCCTTACAGCTTCAATATTAGACATGGTTACAGATGATTAGGAAAACAAATGAATGCGTAGGTCATATGATCACACTGTGCCATCACCATGTCCCATTCAGCCAGCAGAGGGCACCCCAGTAACAAACTCTTACCGGTCTTGTTTGTCTTGCTTCCTCTGCTCAGCCAGTTCATGCAGTCGGCGCAGCATCTTTTCTTGCTTCTTGCCATCCTTCCGAGAACGAGATGACACGTTCCGAGCAAATTCTCTTTGCTTCAGTTCTTTCAGCCTCTGTATGACAAACACAACACAGATCGGTAAAGACAGGACAGGATCTCATAAAAAAAATTTCCTCAAATGTGGGAGCTGACAATCAAATATACCTGCTTATGTGCATGGTCATAAGAATTAATGTGGTTGTCAAATTCCTGGTGTTTAGTGTACTGCTTGTCACAAAGCTCGCAGTAGAAATTGGCTCTTAGGTCTTCCAGAGCCTTTGCAATGGCTTTTTCCTTTTCCATCTGGTCCTATTTTTTGTAAAAGACAGGAAGAAATGACTTCATTAATATGTTCAAAATGCACAGAGAAAAAAAAACTGTTCTATAACAAAAGTGCTTGTAATATGTCATCTTCTACCTTTTGATAAATCTACTACTGCACACCCACTACTTCTGTGCTGAAGGAGCCCACCTTGTACTTTTGCCGCAGTTCCTCTGTATCCTCTTTCTCCACCTCGAGCACTCTCCTCTTCTCTGTGGCATCTTCTGCATAGTCCAGCTGAAAAGGACAAACACAGCAGTTCCAGCACTTGCAGAAAACAAAACGCCCAGTCAACAACAGCAGTCCAAAATAATCATAGGCATTATGTAGAAGTTGAAGGCTGTGCTAAGACAGTTGGTGATTAATTGACAGATGTTATCACAGTACGTTGTACAACAGCATGACTCCATGCTGCAGAGTTTCACACAAGCTGAAAGTTGTCATTGTACCTGAGGAGCTTTAGCATGTTTTTTTTCTGCAATGTAAATGGATTTCAATACTCCAAATGATTCTGGTGGTCTGCAAATGAGCTTTACAAAAGAGGGCAGATTAAAAGAAAAAAAAAATTAAAGAGAGAGAGGGGGGGGTTGACCTAGTTTGATCAAGTGACCCATAATGCGGCTGCTGATGTTGTCTTCACTGAACAGTAACAATCACACAGCAGAATGAATAAAATAATAATTTTACCTCCATCTCCATCCGTCCCATTCCCATGACATCATATTTAAGGATAATGGGCACAGGGTCTGTACGTCCTGTGGGAAAAGAGACAGAGAGAGGACTAGTTGAGTTTTTGACACTAGGACAGAGGACCAACTCGGAGACAGCCTGCTTTTAGAGCATAGGGTGCTGGGGTTAGAGAATTTTTTTTTGCCTTGAATTGCAAAGAGACCAGAAAGCTACAGTGAACCAAACACCAGCCATTCTCACAGCTTACTGCAGCCACCAAAAACAGAACAAATTTAGCCTTCATGTTACATTTCATCTGGCTGCTAGTTTGCAATTTGAATGACATCAACTGCCGATTTTATTTATTTATTTTTTTGCCTCAGTGGATTAGATGGAGAAGAGGGCTTCAGGATTGTTGAGCTACTTTTAAGTAGATGAGAAAAGCGTGATAAAAGAGTTTGAGTCAGTTTGTTTTTGTGTCTTCACAGTGTACCTGTCCCACCCACACCTTTCATTCATTGTTGCAGTCCTGTTAAACCAGAATGCCAAGTTTATCAAGGACACTACAGCTACAAGAATTATGTAAAGTGTTTATATGTTGTGTGTATATGGGGAACTGCCACAGGCCTGTGAAGCTGCTACATCCTCTATGAAGTGAGCAGAAATGACCTAAACTGCCTACTGCATAATTTCTTGCTGACCCTTGCAAATCCATTTCACTGTCCTAAACCAGAACTGTTCACTTGTCCCAGGCCCCCTTCCTCATCGTGACTAGAGGTTAAAGGTCATTTTCCTGTCTAGATAAGCTTTGTATTATGTAAGCTGTGAAAAGAGCTGGATCAGAAGAAAATTAACTGTAGAAAAATAAAACCAAAAGACGACCAAAAAACAGAAAGAAACATTAAAGATATAAAATATATCAAATCAAAACTACTTCGGAGATTGACACAGAATTGCTTAATCCACTCATAATCAGCCAAACAAAGCATAGATAGAGTAAAATTAAATGGGAAAATAAATAAATAAAAAGGACACAAGCACTGAACTACAGCAGAGTGATGTCACAGGCCAGGTGTCGCCATGGTGACAGTGCAAGGGATGGGAATACTTACCTGGTAAAACATGGGTATGAGTAGGAGGAGAAGGGAGGGGAGGACAGACAGACAGACAGACAGACAGGGGAATCTCAACACAAAAGAATAATAATTTGGACTAGTCTGCTGCTCCTGATGCCAGCCAAATACAACAACCAACCTTACTGATAGTGATTATCAATTCAGTTTGGTTTCAGTTTTTTTTTTTTTCCTCCCACATACTTTTTTTTTTTCTTTAAATCTACTTACACCATTGGGCATATGGAAAAACTATAGCACTGGGAATGGAAATTTTTAACTGTAATTCCAATGTTGGAATACCCTTCTTTACCAATTTACACATTCTGTTGTCTCTCATTATAAAAAGCCTAAACGAGATTCAAACTGGAAAAAGATATACTCTTAATCGAGAAGAGATTGGATGTGTAATGTGAAATACCAAACACAAATGCCTTTAAAGGCTTTTAGTTTGGCTTAAAACTAGGGAAGAACCGATACCAGTATCAGGCATTGGTCTCGACATGTACTCATACTTGGTATTCATAAAGTGTTCCAATACTACACAATCCAATGCCAATATGAAAAAATAGGGCTGACAAAACTAACATGTTAATGCGAAGAAATTAATTAATAATTTTTATCATTGTGTCCTACTGTCTTACAAATCCGAATTTGACATTGTCTCAGTGTGGGAAGCTGATTTGGGAACATAATCAATTAAAAACAATTTTATCTTCACTTTTTAATGACAATTCTGAAAGTTTTCAAGCCTTACATTTAGAGGATGGCCACAGGATGACCTAATTAATATATCACACAATTAACCATGCAGATGTTGCATCTGGCATTCTGGTCCAGACTTCTTACCAGTGAACTATAATGAGATTTATTAGTACTTATACTGGTATAATCATGGACAAGTACTCAAATACAAGTACTTGTATTCGGTTGGAAAAAAAATGTGGTATCGGTGCATCCCTACTTAAACTATATGCAGCTGTTTTCTCAAACAATTTGATGCAAGTATCTGTGTCATTCCTGTGCTTTGCTTGAGTAATTTATTCATCACAGCCCAATGACATATTAATTCTGAAATCATTAATGTATGGGCATTGTAACATGTAATGGCCTGCCTGGACTTTCAGTCCCACTGCAGTGTCTGTCAGCTGGGCGAGCTTTCAGCCTCATTATCACATAACTATAAAGGCCTCATTTAAGTGAGGAAGTGAGAGGAAAGGACTGTTTGTGTGCTATCAAGATCACAAGACTAGTCTACTCATAGATGACGGGTTCACACTCTTTCACAAACAGCAAAAGAGAAGTGAAACCAAAAACAAGAGTTTAGTGTGTTAGCCAGCCACTGCAGTGATCTGTCTGAGTGAAGTCACAAGCAAGGCCCAGAATTAAAGATTCATGAACAATTACAATCATCCCAAACTATCACCAATCTTTAAACACAGTGACAATACTTCCACATTACCCATTCCAGTGGAGAACAAAGAAACCAGACAAAAACAATGTGCATCTAAATCACAAGGTGTGAATCACAAGGTTTAAGAAAAAAAAACTGAAAACAAACAAAATGACAATGTTCTAAGAGTAATACAGATGCATGGTAATATACAAGCAGCAGAATGAGGACTAATACAGAGAGAATTGAAAGCCTATGTAGCATTTGTGCTCTGATGAGAGGAAAACAAAAATAATGGGAAAAATTAAAACAAACAAAAACAATTCAATTGGGGGATAAAATAACATTTACCACTAAGTTTACCATCAGCACAACATGGGCAGGATCAAATCGCTGTAAAAAAGAAACACCAATTGGTTAAGCAGGAAGATTGAGGCACATAGAGAAGGGAGGGTGGGGTTGGGAGTGTGGTTGTCAGGTTTAGGGGTGTTCATTACCAGAGAGGCTTCTGTAGTATCACCCCCCATCCCACCCACCCCATCCCTTCATTCAGGGCTAGGTGCTTACAGGGAGCTCCTCTCATCACTCTCTCCAAACCACTTGCCCCTGTCCCCATGTTGTCATGCTTTCTGAACTAGAATGCCCCCCTCCCCCAACCTTAAAAAAAAAATAAAAGCAGATTTCCATCCCTCAAAATAACTTTTTTTCCACTACAGAGTCCTCTAACCAGTAACTTTTTAGCCGCCTTCACAGGTTCTGCCTCTTTATAATGGTTGTCTCCCAACATGGTAAAAAGAAATTCTGAGAGTTTATTTTTAGGGGGTGGTAAATAATGGTAGAGGTCAGCTGTGTATCATTTTTCAAACAGAAACTAAAATAATTAAGTGCAATATTATTTTTTGCATAAAGACAAACAACCCCTTAGACTTCTGCCACTGAAGTACAATGGAAAGTATTTGTGTTATCCAGGTCTAACCTACTGCTGCATTTGTTCTCATCAGGGTCAGTTCATGAGTTACAAGTGTTCAGTCCCTGTAGTGGAAAAGGAGCTACAGTACAGCAAACATAATGTACTCCTTTAAACCTGTAAACCTGGGGAGAATACTGGTAGAGGGAATGATAAAAACAACCAAAGAAGCAAAAAAGATAAAAGAAACAGCTACATCTGAATTGACTCTGACAAGTGACAGGAAACCAAGATGTTTTTGTCTACAATTGTCTTGAATTGAAAGTATATGTTGGCCTCTTTTTTTTGAAAATGCTGTAAAATATCAAATGTGAGATGATTAATGCTTGTAGGGACGACCGCCATTTTCCCCCTTGGAGCCTTTTGCCTCACAGACACTTGTCAGCCCAGTTAGCAAATCTCCCCGAGATTCTCTCATTTACTTGCTAGACTAGAGCCAGCAAGCTCAGTTTGGGATGTCCTTAACCCCACAACAAGTAAACACATGACACACATAAAGATGCACCTGAGGTAAGAGCCAGCAAGGCTTTGAGCAGTGCTTGTGAGTGAGTGGGGTCTGCCTTGCTAATAAGCAGCCATTTAAAAACATAAAATAAAGAGCACTGTGCATCCCATCTGTAGTGCATTAACTTTATCCCATCAAAGTGTCTGTTCAGAGTGCTACCTCCAACACTGCTTAAAGCCCCAGGTGAGAGACAGTTTGAGGCAGGCAGGAATGCACTTCTGGGACAAACATGCTGTGCAGTAGGGGCAAATAAACAGGGGGAGGATGGAAGCCTGTAACCATGGGGACAGAGATATTTGGGGTGTAGAAGTGTGGAGAGGTTTTCCCTGTAAGTTGACTCTATGGCCCGGTAAGTAGCAGACACACACATACATCTCAGTCCCACTTAATGACCATACATACACAAGTTTCACAAGTTTAGAGGTAGAAACAGGCAAAACAAGCAGAGGGGAGAAAACTTGTCTACTCTGCAAGCCATTCAAAGTCTGAGCCGTGGTTACAGCCAACAGATTACCCAACAGCAGCCACGGAAAGTCAGAGGAAAAATAATCTAAAATATGTGGAGGTGATGATTCTAGGGGATGTGATGAATCATGGCTTCCTAGATCTACCTTGATTTCAAATGGATCTTTATTCTTGGTTCAAATCAAAGCACTTTGCTCTTAAGCAGATTGACATAAAGGTTTAGTGATTATGAAGCAAAGAGGAGGAAGCTGACAGAGGCCATTAGCCTATAATACACTGTAAAAAGGGGTGTTACACTGAGGTCAACTGCAGAGTGGGAGAAAGAAAACACACCCACACAAGCATACTGACATACAGAGGGGGTCCAACAAACCTTACCTAAAAAGGGGCAAAAGGGACAAAAGAAGAATAAGAACAAAGTCAATACAGTGAAAAAATTAAGAGGGGACAATGCTTTAACTTCAAATTTCAACAACCGTCTCTTCTGGCAAGGAGGACAGGAAAGGAGAGGAAGATTACAATGATTATCCAGCAGACTGCAATGAGATGTGATGGTGCAATTATTTTGCGAGCCTCTGAACAGAAATAGTGGGCCACACTGGGCCATTAATTTCTCCATAACAACTGGACAGAATTTGCTGCAGTCTCATCTGCCCACAAAACAGGATGCTTATATAACTGCATGAGTAGTGCCAGCGGCAAAAACAAGAGCACAGTCAGCCCCTGCAACGTGTTCTCTCCTCCACACAAAGCACACATCCTTATCACATCAAATAGATTGCTATTCAACTGTCAATGCCAGATGGAAATGAACAACTATGGACAGCGCATGCTAAGCTCTGAAGTTTCTGCTGTGGACTTGGCCTCCATGCACTTGTCAGCTTGCCTGGAATGAAGGAGCTTCCTGGTCTACTTTACTCTGCGTGGCCATGGCCAGGACGAGAATACCTCCAAGATGACACATGGAACCAAGGCCATATATGTACATGAAAGAGAGGGGCTAGGGTAGCAACAACGCAGCTCAACATCCACTCAACCAGACACTCTAACTGCAAGTCTCCGGAAGATCACCAGTTCATACCACATCTGAAACAATGACTCACACACATGCCTGGAAGACAACACAGTGCCCCGATGTTTATCATTAGTAGAAACAAGGCTAATTTTCTTCTTTTTCTCCCTTAGTGAGAAAACAACATTTACCATCCTTGAAGTAATGGACACTCTACTTAAAGAATCAGTAGATAAAACACTTGGGTTACAATGACAAAGAATACAGTCAAAGACACATTTTTATGCCTGACAAAAAGGCACTTTTTAAAGTCCTAATACAAGGAGCCAGCTGTGTATTCCTCAGCACACTTAAGTCTAGTAACCGATTGTAATGCACCTCTAAACTGGCTACTAAACTTCAAGAAAACTCCAAGTAGAGGGACATAAAAAAGAAGAAAATCAACAACCTGCCAGCAGGCTGAGGAAGGACACTGAGCAGAAATGTAGGAAAGAATGAGCAAAGCCAAAGACAGCCACAAAAGTGGGGGTTGAGACGGTAAATTAACTTACATTATCTTTCCAAATTGTTAAAGTACTTTACAAAAAGG
>JBAFTA010000023.1:20117168-20127592 GCA_036919975.1 Melanotaenia parkinsoni | reverse complement strand
ATGCCATTACTCAAGCATTATGACACAGACACAGAAACAACAAAAGTGGACCATGGGACCCATCGTTTCAGGCTTTTGTGTAAAACAATAAAATAAAGTGTAATTTAACAATATTAACAATATAAACAATATTGTAAAAGTGTAACAATGGCATTGAGTTGGAGGCAAAAAGTGAAGGAAATTCTGTAAAATAAAATGTGTAAAAACAAGTGTATAAAATGCAGATAGCTATATTACAAGGGCTAACATTAGCAACCCGTGAAGCTTGCATTTCCTCTGTGTACAAACAGGATTCAGAGCGTTTTGCTGGACAATAAACAGATCAGGTTCTTTTGTGCCAGAAAAAAACGGAAGAAAAAAAGGTGTAAGATGGTTAAAAGATATGCAGTAACATAACACTTAGCTTTTTTAGGGGTGGGGGTGTGTGTGTGTAGGGGGGTGTAGAGAGGACAGAGTTTTGCTAAACCTTTGAGCAGCGGAGACATGTGGCACAGCCAGCGCTTAAGCCCAGTGTTTAGAGTGCACAAAGAGATAAGACGCCCCGACTCCAGGCAGCACTCTTGCTGGTAGGTAGAAGAAACCACATTTCTGTTATACTGGCAGTCAGTCTATCCCTATTAACTGAATGCACATAGCAACTGATGATGCATTTTCATTATAAGTTCAACAAGGCAGCAGAAAATTACATTTTTACTTTCCTTCTCTGTTTATGTGAACTTTGTCACTCAGGCCACACTGTCCAACTTAACTTGGATGTACAGGATTCAGTTTTCAGAAAGATTTTTGATGTTTGAGTGCAATGAAAAGGAAGTGATGTGAGATCTTCCAACACCTCCTCACTTTCTAGGGGTACGTGTTTTTTGTTGAATCTGTTTGGTTTTTCCTTCTGTGGAAACCTTCAACCAAGGAACACACACACACATGCAAAGCAGTGACTCATAAGTGCTACTGAAAGCAAAAATGTGGCACACAATAGCATGACAAAATTTTTATTATTCAACGTCTGACACTTGCGTCTGTATTTCAGCTCTATATGTTATGAGAAAGACAGTAAAGGAGGTTTGGAAATTCCACATTTCACACAACAGAGACTCTGAGAACAGTAAGACTCTATTGTTAATTACATCCCCAGAGTAATCCTGCATCTAAAAGAGAAACGTACAGCACTTACACACTCCTCTCAGACCACTTTGCATTTTTGGGATTTTCATTCTTTGTATGACAATCTGCACAAAATAGTAATACAAATAAAGTACTGACTCATTTTAGTAAAGTTGATTCAACAGTTTCTGGTTATATGTCTCTACTAGCTTACTGTAAGTTCACATGCAGGTCAGGTGACCACAGCCCAACGAAAGGCTTCTGGTACATGGCATAGTTTTGCAGTCAATCTGGTGTAAATGCATTTTATTGCAACTTCAAAGGGATATTTTGGTAAATGTGGTTTATGTTGCTATTGAGAATAGAACTGATATATTGAGTGGGTCTGAATGAGGTAAAAAAAAAGTTTAAAATCAACCTAACATCTTAGTCACTTAAAAAAGAAACACGCACACGCAAAAAAAAAAAAAAAAAAAAAAAGCATGCAGATAGAGACTGTCTCAACTTGTACCACCGTTTCAGTCTTTGTGATGACCTAAGTAAATTCGTTTTTGGGTGTTCAGATTTAAAAACATTATGTTTTTAAGTTCCCAGAGAGTTTTATTTTGAGGTGTGTGGGGCACACATCCTCTAGCACATGAAGTAATCTTTCTCAGGAATACAGGGGTGGGTACAGAAGGTTGCTAATAACAGCTGCCAGATGTGCAAAGTCCCCAGAGCCCATGCACATTCTCACAGACAATGGAATGCTTGTGAGGACCCCCAACAGGAAGTGAGGTCAGGGCTCTTGACCCCTCCCCTAAAGTCTCAGTGAGAGACACAGCAGTGGGGCAGTTTTAGTGTGGCAAACACCTGAAAGTGTCTCATAATAAACTTGCCGGTAGCGAGCAGCTAGTCCATAAAATCTCCCTGCTACATTTCCATTAGCTCAGAGGATCTGGTAGCACTTTACCTGAGAACACAGAGAGCGGAAACAAAGGGATTTTAAGATTTGCTGTTATACTAACTTCCTCTCTGGAGATTGCAAGTTAAGAGATTTTCCATCAAAAGTGTTGAAAACTTGATTTCTTTATGACAGCAGTTGTTCTCTTTCTTTGGAGAGAATACTTTCAACATAGCTGCTGCGGGGGTGGCTGAGATGAGTGCGGTAAGAGTGGATTGCTCAATCTTCTCTCCCTCTTAAACAGCATAAGCATTATGAGTCAATGTTGTTGAAAATCTTTGTTAGAATCCAAAAGTACAAGAACTCATGTGGAAACTCTGTCTGCTATGGTTCCTTCACTGCTAAGGTTCAGCTATGCGTGACATACAAGCGTTTCGCACTGAATATATTCTGATGTCATTCATCCAAGTTTGACTAATAAAAACAAGCTAAAGAGTTTTAATGTAGTAGGCTACTACCTGCTTCCTACCTGCAATGGTTTTCATTTTCTGCCTCTATTGTTTGACAGAAATATTTCCTATTTAGTTCAGAAATCTTAAAGCTGGATACGGGATCTCTTGCAAGAACAAATTTCTGTAGCACAGAAGCTAAGCAGCTTTAGATGTTTTGCAAACAAGGTATTAAGTGGTATGATAACATTATGGAGCTCTTTTTCACAGACACATGACATCATAGCCACTTGGGATGACTTTGGCTTTTAAGATAATGACTAAAGACATTATGGCTTTTTGACTGGAGCCAGCACCTGCCTTCTTCAGACACAGCCTTGATGACTAACAAGCCCTGACTTTCCTTCCCCTCACCATCGTTATTACACCTACACACCCACATATGAGGAATGAATATGGAGATTGCAGCTCAGTCATCTGAAACAGACAAAATGAAAAAAAAAAGGAAGAAAAATGCCTTACTAGATTATTTTTTATGTTTTCTTCTCTCTTCTTCTTCTTCTTTTTTTTTTTTTTTAGCACAATCCTACACTACCACATTTAGGCTATTTCACTTTCATGCCCATTTCTCTCTTGGGAAAATGGGCCATGATGAGTTTAAATGTGTAAATCGTGGCTCGTGCGGCTGGGATCTGCCAGAGTAAAGGAAGTGAGGAGGTGGAACATCTGGAATTCATTTGTGTGCTGCAGAGTGGTGAAAACGTCCTGAAATAGGCTTATACAGGATTTTCCATATTAATTGCTGTCCACAAATCTGCACTGTTATTATATTCCGATAGTGAAACTCGCGATCCTTTATGGGCATATGACGTTTACACACACCCCACACCGTCTATACTCGTGCGTGTTTGTGTGTAGCGTGGCCCATTGTGTGTGCGCCTCCCCGACGCTTCACAGCGCATGTGAAGCTGTTGTTTCCAGAGAGCAGGACAATCAGACAGGCTGCTGGAACAAGAAAAGAGAAAGCAGTTTGTCTTCTGTTTTTTTTTTACGGTTACTCTACTTGTATCACTTCTCTTTCATTAACTTGGAATTGTCGCAATCGCGGATGAACCTAGGATGGTTTTTGACTGCGGTGGTACAAAGAGCAGTATGGATTTACCACAGACTAGACACGCTGTCTAGTGCTCCAAAGTTTTGATTGTCATCGTTTTCCCCTGAGCGGAGCGCAGCGCTGAACTTTGACGCAGCATTTGAAGAAAAACCAGCGAACACATGTGAGGACTTTTGGGAGAGAATATTCAGCGGAAAGTCTTCTGGCTGCTCTTTATTTATCTCTCATGGGGTAAGCTATAGCATCTGCTCAAAATATTAGCGTTAGACAGCATGTGGTGCCTTAAACCAACAAAAGGATCCACGTTTCTTTGTAATTCAGTCACACATTGTCATTGCTTTTTGGAGTGTATGACTGTTAAATGGAGTTATCTCCAAACTCTAAGAGGTTCCCCATATTGCATTTCGGCCAATCAATCGCGTTAATAATGAACAGGAAGTCATTAATGAGGTTAAAAAAATCTCTAAACGCGCCACTGACTCACAAGCTCATGACAGCATGATCGCCACTTCTGCACTTTCCCCAGGCAGAAACATTTTTGAAGTCAATATTTGGATCCCATGTGACAGCTGCTTTTGTTCAACATTCTGCGTTTTAATAGGTAACACTGTGTGGTGTTAAATATTAGCACAAGAGGCTACAGCTGTCCATCATACTGTACATGGGGGCAGTGCAGTCTCCTGCATCATGTATCTAGACAGTAGTAAGCTGTATGGATGGGGGGGCATTGCGCGCACAGCAGGCGCGCCGAGCGCGTACACATTCACAGCTCCTTGGAGCCGTTGCGCAGCCTGCTGTGCCCACCACCCCCTCCTTCCAACCCGCTCTGACCCCTTCAACGTTGTTGAGGCTTGTTCATCCGTCACACTAAAGAAGGCATTGTATTGAAAGGATGTATTAATAAGACAAAAGCCCCCATTATCCCAGTGTACAGGAGTTAATCTCATGGGTTTGGAATTGAGCTGCTCTCAGAAAGCCAGCACAGAGTTTTGGCAAGCAGTGACCTCACAAAATTCAGTTTGTTAGAAAAAAAACGTTACCTGAGACAAGACAAAATTTATATTTGCATACATTTATGTGATTCAAACTGCCGTTGTACGACAGACAAGAAGGTTGCATTGTAAACGGAGCATGCTTGATTCTTTCCAAACGCATAAATCCTGCAGGATGCATAGGTGTTAGCAATCCAGTAGGCATCATGGGAGAATCCTCAAGTCACAGTGTGATAAGATGATAAGGTAGAGGAACTAATGTTTATTGCCCTGATAAAAGCCCTCATCCCTCATCCTCTATCCTGTGCTTGGTCTGGTTCAGGCTGCACCATGGTGCTCAGTAGCAGGCTGTCTGAAACAGAAAAGCATTTTTTAAAGATTACATCTATGTCCTTAAGCATGGTAGTGTATGTGACGATAAGAAAACCAAACATAAACATTTATGGATGCTGCAAAGCCTGTCAAATAAAAACTAGCAGCTAACATCTTACTGCGGCTACACCAAAAGAGGGAGGAGAGGAGGAAGTGTGATCAGTAGTGTTGGGCTATCAAGTGATGAAGCGCCTGTCAACAGATTCACTGAAGCTGTGTTGTGCAAGGGCAGCTCAGTTTGTTTTGGGCATGCATGACCGCCAACAGACCCAGGTGCTTCCCCTGGTGTGACCTGCTGCAGCCACCCGTTCATTATTAGTGTTTGATTTGTGTAACCACATGGCTTACTGTATCTGAACACCCAGTACCCCACCAGGCCTGACTGCTGTCAGCCTTCTTCACTCTCCGCTCACTGTCATCGGCCTTGGCAAGACTCACCACAGGGTGTTGTGAACAGCTTTAACACTTTTGCCAGATACTCCACAGCTCCAGCCACAGGCAGCCTATCACAGATATGTAACACACTTAGTATTAGTCTTAGCAGTTTGCACAGAGAAGCTTTAAAATCTTTATGTTGTAGGGTAGGGATATTGACTCAGACAAGCTACACATTACATCATGAGTTTAGGATCTGTGAGTTGCTGACCCAGCTCACTGCGCTCAGTGGCCCTATTTTCCTCTAAAAGAAGACAGTTGTAATGGGACCCTTCTCAATGGGGACTGCCGGGGGTTGCGTGAGAAATGAAGACAAATAGATGAGTTGAATAAATAAATAGATGTATAAGTGCATGCATGGATAAATAAATTAATGGTAATTGAGCGGTGGGAACTGGATTTGTGGGACTTTTTTGTTTTTACAGAACAGTTCACAAGGGGGTTGGAGGCGGGATTGGATGGTGGAGGGGTGGTGTTCATCCCTAAAGGATGCTCACGTTTCAGCTCAGGCCTGGGAGCGGTCGGTTAATAGGAAGCAGCGAGAAGGCCTTTCCCTAGGGAGGCCAAGTTCACTTTTGTTGTCTGTACTGACCACATTATTCAGTAAGAACAGATAGTCTTCTCTGTACTGAGGCGCCCTGCTTCTACCTGGTTATATCAAACTAGTCAAAGCTCAATACATACAGAAAAAAGGCACGCAAGATAACATGAGATGAAGCATGTCTTTATGGATTCCTTATAGGTTTACTTTGTGATATTATTAGTCTTATATTATATTAATAGTCTTGGACAGTCTTCTGTGCTCTGTGAGCTCAGCGTTCTAGCTGGTACTCCCCACTGCAGAAAAACACTTTTCTTGGGTGTGGCAGCTGGAACAAAATAGACTCCTTCTGTTCACAAGTTGCCCAAGTGCAAGTCACAACACACAGCTGACAGTAGCTGTCTGAATAAGAGCTGAGAGCTGGGAGTGTCTCTGTTCAGAGATATACATTTAGGTTTTTACCCATGATTTAAACACAACTGATGTTTTTGTACTTTAGAGAAATAGATATGTACAATAACCTGCCTTATCTATCTTTCCTTTTCATAACAAACCTTCTGGAACGCGAGAGTTCTGCTCTGATTATTACATAAACATTTATATAAATGGATATTTTGTGGAGAAAGAAAAGCCCTTGGCTATTTTGGGAAGGTGTTTTACCCTGTGAAAGAACCCATCAGCTTTAAAGTCTTCTATTACATTCCTTTTCCACTTGAAGGACTTGAACAAACCATAAGACCCCCCATGACCAGGCACTGATGCTTGTAGCAGCATGCCAGGATTTCCTAACACTTTCTGATGTGAGGATAAATCTGTTCTTCCTCTTTCACGTTTCAAGCTTAGACCAGTTCATTTCCAGAAGTTTGCCAGTTGAAAGTAATGCAGAAAATGGTTTGAGTGGACAGATTTTTCAGTGTGAGACGCTGTTTTACAGACAAGAACATTATGTATTTTTCGGAGACAATGACAAGTAGATTGAAGACAGTGTTTCTGGTTACTGCTGTGGTTTTGGATGAGAGCTGCAGCACTTTGCAGCCTCTGTTTAGTTTTGCAGTTTGATTTATGACCTGCAAGGGAACAACATCAGACTGTCTGTTTTGGCAGCAGGCTTAATCATTATGGTCATGTCGGGGTTTTCTGATTTCTGGTCATTCTCAGAACTTGCTCCTGAGGAGTCATAGAGCAGGTACACATGAAGATGCTGTGGTTCTGTTGACCCCCCCTCCCCCCAACACAACCCACCACCACAATCTTTCCTTTTTTTTCTTTTCTATTGGAACCCTTTGTTATCCAATCAGCTTTGTTTGTGCAGCTGGAAAACTCAGCAGGATTACTTCAACACCCAACCTCCCCAGACTCAGAGGTAACTTGGAGACCATTTTCTTGGATTTTGAATTTTCCTCATGCATAAGCCACTGAGACCCTGCTAAAGTCATTTGTCTAGCTGGAACTGAAACTTTGCTTTGTTTGTCTTCCTCATGAGCTCTTTTAGTCATTAGAGTTTCCTAATGGCTGACAGACTTTAAAAATAAGTCCAAACTTCTGACTTTGGCATGTTTGGTTAGAAATTAAGAATGCTAATCCAGTAAAGATCTCTGTTTTCCAAGCTTTCCAAGCTTAAACATGATGGACTCGACTAACAGCCACACACAAGCCAGGTCATGATACAGGCCAGACAGCTCTGCTGGAACTGACAGAGTGTGTGGAAGTGGATGCTGTTTGCATAACTAACAACCGCTCAAACATGCCCATTTTGGATGAGCCATGTCATAAGATATAGTCAAAGTCAAGTACTTGCCCTGTCTCCCTTTAAAAGTTGCACTACAGCCATAATTACACTCTGGACTGTTAGCTGTTCTTGCTAAATATTGCTCCACAAGCCAAACCCCAAACCTCGAATGATAATCAATGCAGCTGCATAAAAGCTTAATTATTTATTGTTAAAACTTTTGTTTTCTTGTGTAATGTTTCCAGGAAATAAAATAGACAGGGTATCTCTCCAAAACTGGGTAAACTTATAAACCCATGGTCCCTTTGGTGTTTAACTGTGTATTGGCAATGTAGTGGCCTTTAAAAGAAAATGTGCCTTTTTCTTTTTTTTTACATTTTATAATGTGCTAAAATTGTGAAAAAATACATTCAGCTCTTTGAAACCAGAATTTTTTTTAAACTTCATAAAGTACTGGGGCTGCAACTGTGCGCTGTGAGGACACAACAATGTCTCCTCTCCAGGCAACTGTGTTTTACTCCAAAAACAGAACTGTGTTTAATGGATCTATGTTTGCCAGAGCAGTTGGAAATTGTTTTCCTATAATGGACCATGAAGAAGAAAAATGGAGGGCTTCATCAAGTCATCGTCTTATCAGTGGGCACTAGGCAGAGGCAATCAGAGTGGCTTGTGCCCGTGTATTTGTTATCATTTTCCACTGTGGAATAATTTACTTGATTGACAGCGGATTCTATTCTTCCTGTATTTTTTATTTTTATACACTAAAACTTTTCAGAGCACTGTTAATCACAGCAATATCAATGACACAAACATGAATGTCATAGTCACAGAAACTCTGAGAACTCCTAAAATACACATCCTTCCATATATGTTCCTGTGGGATTTTTTCCCTTTTGTTTTTTCATAGGCTTACCACACATCAAATAAGCATGTTGTCTCACGGCATCTTGATGATTTCCCAGCCCAAGCAAGAGAACATGAGAAGGGGTGGAGTTCAAGGTCTGGCAACATAGCAGAATAGGAGCAGAGAACCAGGACAAAAGATACCAAATGAGGGTTGAAACCATTCATTAAGAGAGATCTCACTCTAAAGACAAGAATATGAGAATATGTGACAGGGGCAGAGTTGCGGAAACTTAAATCAAGCACACTTGAGCCTGTCAGGTTTTTAAATGCAGGACAGTCATATGTGGGCTAACATCTATTTCCGTTTCATGAGAAGAGTCATGTTTCCGGCCCTGTTAAAAACAAAAAAATAAATATTTGTACAGCATGCAAAGTTGATGCATACATGCTCAACATCTCAAATGAAAGTGCCTTGTGGTTATTGTAACCTTGTTTTTTACACGTAAGCCAGACAAACTGACAAATGAGCTTTTTATGTGAGGTTTAACCTTTTACCTTGTGTTTTAAAAAAACATATCACCTTTTCACACTGAACTAACCTCAAAAAAGTTTTGTGCAAGATCTACATCCTGCATAGCTTGGTAATGCATGAACAGTTTACAGTAGCACTAGTTTATGAAATGATTATTTAGAGCTATATTAAAATACACATGTGTGCTGTTTGAAAGTGGTTGTTTGAGCTGCAAAGCTAGGGGGTTTCTTAAAGCTTTCTTAAAAAGCTCATTGCACAGTGTGTGCTGTAATGAAGTCTTTAATAGGGGCCTATAAGAACATGTCTCCTCCAGATGTGTGCTAAATAAATCTGTCTTGATGTACATTTAATCACCTCTTTGGGGTTCTGTCTTTTGATCTTTGTGGTGAAGTTTAAAATATACAAGGCAAGGAGGGGGTGTTAGAATGAGGATGATGTGGTTTTGCACATCGGGGATCAGCATTAAAGGGAAATATGCAAAACACAGTGATTTAAAAGCACAAATAATTTGGAAACAAAACTTAAGTTGACAGGAATAGTCTGAGGGTGAACATATTATAGTAATTGCCTCTCAGGCGTCACCTTTGGAGATCCCCCACCCCCATTTGGGTATAGTGGACAGAAGAGGGGGTGGGATTGGAAAAGGGGGTTATGGTTCCTGAGGCTGTATGATGCCCTTCTTTATGCAGCTCTTTGTTTCCATCTCCTCTCACTGCCACTGTATGGACCCCACTGCAAATGAACAGCTGCAATGAATAAAGCAATGCAAACTTGCAGAGATTACGTGACTGTGGAGGAACAGAGAATAACAAAGGTCACCCTGAAACATGGAGTGGAACAATGTTTTTTGTTCCAGACAGAGTTGTGTTGACAGATTGGAACCCTCAGAAGAGTCTGTGCCCAAACTGTCAAACTGTTTGATGAGCGAAAGGGTAATCCCTAATTATATGATGAAACCCTGTGTATTAGGGACACCCACTCCCCTCATGTCTTGCAGATTATATGCAGCCTAAGTGAAGGCTGACTGTGTATAATGGCAGACAAAGACAGAGAAAGGTTTGTTTTTAGAGCTAAAAATAAACATTAAACCATGAACATGTAGTAAAAAAAAGAAGGAGGAACTTTTCACATTTCTCAGTAAAAGGAAGTTCTTTGTTCTTTACGTTCGTCTGAGACCATGACGCAGGTACGACACTGATTCTAATATGAAATTATTTCTGTGATTTTTGTCTAAAATTACAAATTTTCTCATCACAGATTTCTTTTTTTTTTTTTGCTAAACTTTTTTTTTAATAATTTGCTAAAAAATATGCTAACCCTCCCCCCCTTCTAACAGAGTTCCTCTCTGGGTTGGAAACTGAGACGTACCAGTCAGTTCTTTTTTGATTGTGCAAGTTACAAGTTTCTAAATTACACTTCTCCTATAGCTT
>JBAFTA010000023.1:19789210-19802083 GCA_036919975.1 Melanotaenia parkinsoni | reverse complement strand
TATAAACTAGTGTTGTAATAGCCTCAATTACATATGATAACTTTGTATTAGAAAGACAATATAAGCTCTCAAAATGCAGTGGGTGTGCTTTTACACACTGAATGATCTTGGGCAATACATGAAGTCTGGTATTAAAATTTGTTTTATGTTCTATCTTCAGCTGTAAGAGCAGACCGTATGCGAGGGGGCAGGAATAAATTTGGCCCTCTCTACCGGTGGGACAGACAGATGAAGCAACAAAAGGCAAACACTGCTCCTCACAGAGTTAAGATGGAAACTACACAAACACACTGTCCCCAGTCTCCGAACGACCCTCACCTCATAAGCAGCCTCGCCAATGATCCATCATCTCCTGATGCTTTTCATATGTCCCACATGTACCCTTCTGAGATGGGGCAGTCAGATGAACCTATGCCTCTGGACTGCTCAATGAACAACCACAGAGTACTACCGCCTCCATCCCTACCTTATCCTGGACTTTACTGCACTTTTTCTGGATACCCCCAGGAGAATAGAGAAACATCTTTTAGCTGCAGCGCAGCTCCCACAACCTATTCAGAGCATTCAACCCCCAGCAATTTGTTCACATCAAGAAGCACACCAGCATCATCCCCCTGCTCTACACCAACCTCAGCCACTGCTCCCCTCCATGCTCCCACCCAGAACCCAACCACCCTTCCATCAACCACTCATGCACCAAACCTCCTAAACCAGCTACTAGAGGGTGAGATAGAAGAGAGCCAGCTGTGTGCCAAAGTCCTGGCCAGTCTGCAGAGAGAGCAGGCCAATCGAGGGAAACATGACTGTCTAAATACATTCAGTATCATGTGCAAAATGGCTGACCAGACTCTATTTGGGCTTGTGGAATGGGCTAGAAACAGCAGTCTCTTTAAGGAACTCAAGGTGAGGAATTATAAAATAAGGGACATAATGTTAGAGTCACCATTTTGCATTACTGGAATGCTTATGCTTCTGGCAGGTGGAGGACCAGATGGTGCTGCTGCAGAGCTGTTGGAGTGAGCTGCTAGTCCTGGATCACCTCTGTAGACAAGTCATGTATGGCCAAGAGGGCTGCATATATCTGGTCACAGGTCAACAGGTACAGTATGAAATAAAATGCTGTATTCTTTGTGCTTATCAAAAACATCTGTTAATTGTAGCCATGTTTTCAATGTGTATGCTCACTTATACACATAAAGTTAATTATTACCCCATATGCTTCCTTCTGGTGCAGATTGAGGTGTCAACCATTATTTCCCAAGCTGGAGCAACACTATGTAGCTTGGTATCAAGGACCCAGGACCTCGTGTCTAAACTTAAGGCACTCCAGTTCGACAAGCATGAGTTTGTCTGTCTTAAGTACCTTGTACTTTTCAACCCTGGTGAGAATTTTCTCGTGAAATTTATTAGATTGTTCTTCACGACAAATTTTGATTTAGTTTTATATTTTCACCAATTTTATCCTCTTAAAAGGGTTTATTATATAAATTTCTTTTTTTTTTTCATTTTAGATGTAAAATCAGTGCACAGCCGCAGGCAAGTGGAGCAGACTCAAGAGAGGGTCAACCGGGTCCTCATGGAGCACACCCAGCAAAGTCATCCAGGACAGTCAGACAAGTTTGGCCAGCTGCTTCTCCGGCTGCCGGAGGTACGAAGCATTAGTTTGCAGGTTGAAGGCTATTTGTACCAGCGCCACCTTCTTGGGGATTTACCGTGCAACTCTCTTCTTTCTGAAATGCTTCATGCCAAGCATAATTAAGAGGACTTTACATATTAAGACTGGAATTGACTGAGCTGAAGATTTTACTCCTATTTTGGATACTAAGAAAAGCAATGAACTCAGAAATCTTAGGAGAAATATGTGCATAGCATGTTTGACAGAGTTTGTATCAACAGTATTACCGTATCTAAAAATGGCTCAAGAATTCTTTCAACAGTAATAATGAATGAACATTTAACATGTTAATAAACTGTTCAACAAAACAAATTCATTTAAATATGTCTATATATAACTCAGCAGTCAGGTGCCTTTTTTTTATTTTTTTTAATCTGTGCATTCTCACTTTGCAAATAATTCATCTGCAGATATTAAACCCACGAACACTGCAGCAATTTCAAAAATTCTAATGACAGAAATTATGCATATGATAAAAAATAAAAATGAGTATGGAAAAAAAAAAATCACATGTGGATGATTTAAAAGACTTTATTAATTTTTTTTCTGGTCCAGTTGCCAAGGGCAGTCAAATAATGAAATGAACATACACAATGTGCTGGCACAGATAAGAAAACAGAGGAGAAACAAAACAAATGTTATGACAACTTCTATGAAATGAATATTTGACTCATAACCTTAACCGATAAAATGGGGGGGGGGGAACAGAAAAAGTAGAACCAGAATCTAAAACAAATGTAATCTACTGTAATTCAAAAGCAAATAAATACACCTGCATATGATGGGACTTCTAGGAGAGAATTGCACTGAATCAAAATAAGCCTTTTACTATAACATTCTAAGTTTAACATACAGATAAATACAAACATCCACTAACTGAATATGCACTCCCTCACAAACATTTCTAATCATTTAACCATTTCTTCTCATTAATGCTCAATATCATTTCACATCTGTATTACAATCCCCTTCAAACATTTCTTGGAGGAAGTCAGTGATTTTGAAAGAAGACAGCTGCACTGCAGCAGCTGCTGTAGTACTAAGGACTGCAGAGGAAGAGCAGACAGCTAGTTTCCTACAGATTTTATGGTGATACTGACTTTATCACACTCAAATGTGTGGTCAGATTTCGCTCAAACGCACGGATGCTGATTTAAAAAGAAAAAAAAAGTTTGGCATTTTTTTTTACATTCCCCCATTTGTACACGAAGGAGTCTCTAGAGACTGTGGGGTAGATGAGGGCTGTTACAGTCCACAATGATCCTTCATTAAGTAACCTACTGTTTATATGCCGGGACACACAAACAGGGAATAATATATTAGAAAACAGACTTTTAGTGACCTAAAGGATTTATTCATCCCAGACAAACAGTTTCAGCAATTTCAGCCATTTGACAATTTCTATTCATTCACTCATTCTCATCTCAAACATACATCTCGCTAATGCTTAAGCAGCAGGCTAGCTTATTTGTAGCTTACAAAGGTCAACTTACTTTTTACAAATCATTGTCAAAAAGAAATCAAAGTAATCAGCATTCAGTATATATTAAATCAGCATTGATTATCATTATCAGAGCTTTATCCAAGTAATGATAAACATGATCAAGCCCTCATTCATGTTTCCATGATTCATTTTCAAGACAAGATTTTCAAGAAATCTCATTCTTCTTTCAGCTCTTAGACTTAATAAATTTGCAAAAAACATGTGAAAAGATTAAATATAAAAAACAAAAAAAAAACATCCAGATGTCTACAGCTGCAGGAGAGTTGGAGTGAAGTGCACAAACCATGGGGCACAGGCAGTTTCTAAGTATGCAAGTCCATCTGCAACCACAGTATCCGCAACCAGTGCAGCCCACAGAGGGACCACTCACTATGGTATTTTATGGGCTTGACCACACAGTGAGAACACCCCTGAAAGGACTAAGTTGTTAGTGTGTGCCCTACATTCATATGAGAGCAGTTTTACCTGCCATTAAACTTCAGCTGAGATCTCCAATGGGAATTGAGAGCTGAGCCACTTGTCTCAGTAGCCTGAAGAGAAAGTGAGCCCTGGATGAAGAAAAGGCAGCAAAAGGAAAAGCAAGCAGAATTGAGAGGGAAGGAAACTACTTGTGCCCAAAATGCTGTGTTTCAGGCAAAGGCAGAGTGTTTTCCCCTCTTTTTCTTACCTAAGAGTCAAAAAAATGACTCAGGCATGGCAGGGTAAGGCAAGGCATGAGGAGGCAAGGGAAATTATTCTTCATAATAGAATCAGTCACATTAGGTTTTACAATCTGAGTAAATCATGCAGAGCCTGTCGGAAGCTCTGAAGATGTAACTACTCTGAAGATGTAACTACCTTAAATACATTGGCTGATTGAATGAAAAAATGGCTCATTCTCTTGGCATGTTTAGTCATCTGAATCATTCTTCTGGTTCAGGTCGATAACTGGGTAAAAACCTGAACAGCTGCGCTGTCCACCACTAGTCTGACTTAATCTGAAGTGCCACACTGGCCAAACTAGAGGAAAAAATGTCTAAATGGGAGTGAATTCCCTGAATTTGTACATCCTTATCGATCTTGGGTAAGTCTTTATTTTGGGGTGCTGAGCTTTTTGGGAGTTCCTGGGCGCTTTTGCCAAAAGTGGCCGGGGATGGTGAAGGCATCAACACTCATGGACATGGTTTTGGACGGGATGGCGGTGAACTGTTTGCGGTCAGAGCTGTACTTGTAAATGGACTCTACCATCTCAGGTGCGATGACTCGGGGACCAATGCCAGTGAGCCGTACCATCTCCTCAGTTTCAGGGTTCATGGTGTAAACTGCTCTGAACTGACAGCTGGAATCTCTGAAGAGGATGAGGAAGTGATTGGCTGTGCTCTTCTCCATTTCCTAAAAAGCCAGATGCAAAGAGAGAAAAGCAAGTCAAGGGTGTAATTCATAGTCATGTTAGCATAGGTACCTTCGTTGGACCATGATACAACAGGATGATTTACCTCTACAATCTTGTTTTTCTGTGGTTCATTGACCTTGCCAGCCAGGCAGCAGCGAGTAATGGCATTATGGATGATGAACTTATTGGACTTAAAGCTAGGCTCTTTGTACAGCTTTGGTCCTGCAAGATACAGCATTCCCAGATATCAGATAACTAATGAAACAATGCTTTCATTGTTTCATTTTTACAATTTCCTTTAGTTTGGAACATATCACTGACCTGTGTATTCTGGTATTGAGGCAGGGGAAGATATGGTAGACCCATTCTCCCAGTCCTTCTCTCCATTCTGAGCACTCCTTCGTCCTGGTGACATTAGCCGTGATCGAGCGGGAGAATGTGAACGACTAGAAAAAAAAAAAAAAAGAATTTAAAGTTAGTTCTGCAAGTGATAACACGGATAAAGGGTATAACAGCATCTTCACTGAACAACACATACTGAATCATAATTAACAGATCATTTTGCACTGTATTTCTTCTTTTCTTACAGGTAAGGCTATTATTAAAGTGCAAGCTACCTTGGAGACTTTCTGATGGTCATTCCACCAGAATCATTAGCCATAGACGACAGGTTCATTGTTGAGTGGGAGTATACTCTGTTCAGTTTAGTATCTGCATGAAAGACAAAGATGGAAAAAAATATCCAGAAACAAATACATACAAGTGTAGGCAGAAGAAAAAAATAAAGCTATGAATTTTAGTGATAAAAGTGAAAGATATCTACCCATGAAACCCTTGACAGGGCTGTTAGACAGGACAGAGTCATCTCTAAACACACTCTTGGGTCTTTGCTTCTTGACACCACGGACTGTGGTGGGTTTCTGTCTCAGCACCTTGTCCAAGTCTTCCATGAGCTTCAGCTGCTGTCGCCTCTCATACTCCTGCCTGGTGAAGTCTCCTCTGCGCTGTGGAGTCCCCTCTGCTGATGGAGTACGTGGTCCTGGAGGTGTGCCTGGGGTCTGGGGTCTGTCCTCACCCTTATTACCCCACCCTTCAATAACCATCCACTGTGGCTTGCTAAAATTACAGGGAGATACTGGGTAAATGTTTCAACGTATGATATCAAAATTACAAGTTTATGAAGATTAGTGTAACAGAATAAGAAATGCTGCCAACAGCAATGTGAACGTCTTTGTTAGGTTATGAGTCCAGGTATTAATGGAAAACTCTCACTTTGATTCTTTTTCTTTTTCCTGCTCAAGTTTGCGTTTCTTCATCTCTTCTGCTCTCTTTTGCTGTTTCTCCAACAAAGCTGCTCTTCGCTGGGCCATTTCATCTTCTGATCGATCTTTGTCATCCTACATGAAATAAGAGAAACAAAAAAGCATGAATGTATACACACACACACACACACATACACATAAAAGCAGGTTAAAATGACAAAAACTGAAATAAATATCAGCTGCCAACCTTGAAAAAGAAACCAACTCCAGCTTTTGCTTCAGGCTCTGTTCGGTCACTCATCGAATCAGACAAAGCATCAGGCACTTGGTCATCCTCTTCTCCATCCCCTCTCAGGGCAGAGAGTGAGATCTCTATCAAGCTGCTGCGTTTTCCATTCAACATCCCTGCAGGGGCATCACTCTCAAATGAGCACTCTGATGGGGCTCCAGAGCTGCAGCCCCCACTTGCAAGGCCCTCCCTCCTAGCCAAAGGACTATGTGAAGGCCCTGCCTCAAGATCCATGCTAAAAACACTCTGTCCATCATTTGAGCCTACCTCTGACAGAGCATCATCAGCTGCAGGATGGGGAATTGGAGTGGGTATGGGGGTCGCGGGGGGTGTGGGGACTGGAGTTGATCCAGATAAGCGCAGCTCATCCAGGCTATCAGAATTACCTATAGAGAAGGAGGATGAAGTTTGAACTTGGGACTGCCAGGGATTTGCTCGACGAAGATGGGGAATGCGGTCGACGTTTTGAGGTGGATTAAGGACCCTTGATAGGGTTGGGACCTTAATATCCATTTGACGACTGTGTTTGGGGCTTTTAGGGGGTACGGACTGGGCTCTTCGATGAACCTGAGGAGATTTTGGAGGGGTGGTATGGTTTGTGATTTTGCGTGATGGAGACGGAGAGGAAGAGGTTGAGTTTAAACCTCGAGTGGCTTCTCGTGAAAGGCGTGCAGGAGGAGGAGCTGGTGTGGAGGTTTTAGGACTGGCTGGAATTACCCAGGATTTGTTACTGGAAGCTGTAGCCTTCTTTTTGATCAGCTGATTTTGCTGCTCAGATAGCCGCTGCATGTCACTTTGCAGGGAGGAAAGAGCTGCAGTTAACTTAGATACAGCATTGTTATAGTCTCCTAAAGGAGCAACCGATTTCTCACCAGGGGTCTCAGCGCTCTTCCCTCCAGGTGTACATGCCTTTTCTTTGGTCTGACTGACCTCTTTTTTTAATGGAAGACCTCCTTTAGCATTACCTTCTTCCTCCACAGAGGGGTGCTGTTCATCTTGTTCCTTCTGCTCCTCTTCCTCCATTCGAGCAAGCCTTTCCTCCAGAGTTAGCCGTGAGAGATCTTCTTCTGTAGATGACGTGCTGACCTGGCCATCACCTCTACCATCTCCGTCATTCTCATGCCTTTCCTTTTTTAACTGCAGAAAGGCACTTTTCCCCAGTCTTTGCCGGTGCTTTTCAAAAATGGCCTCAATGCGTTTTTTCTGGGCTTCTATAGCTTTGCGCTTTTCTTCAAGCCGAGCCCCCAGCTCAGACACTTCATTATTAAGTTGTGGGCTCTTGATTGGGCTTTCTTCAGATTTCTGCGCCCATGTAGTCATCTGAGGGGAAGACTGGTCACTGGCTTTAGGAGAATCCAGATTTAGCTTCTTTTTACGTTCTGCAAAGCTGGTCATCTTCACACCACTGTCAGGCACCTCTTTATTGTGGCCTTTAGCAGAGTTGACACCGGCAGCTGGTGTGGAGGGAGTAGAATGGGTCTTCGGCAGGTCTTCTGAGGCATCTGAATCTACACTACCATCTCTCAAAACTGAGTCATCATCTCGTGAACATTCAGAGGCATTTCTGGTGTGAGCTGGGTCCCTGGACTCTCCTGTAGTCCTGTACATCATTCCTGAGCGTGTTGGGGCAGAGCAGCTGATGGGTCCTAAGTTGTTGTTATATCTGGAACTAGCAGGATCATCTGGATAGTGGAGGTAGAAACCATCAGGAGCACCATCAGGGTGTAGACGAGGCTCCATCTTGCTCTCATTATGAATAATTTGGAGAGCCTCTTCTATGGTAGGGAGCTCTCCTGTTTCACTCGTTTCATGGCCATTCTCCTCTGCCAGCCTTGGTATACTGGGAGCCTGGGTGGCCCATGATGCTCTCTGTGGACCATTGGGTCCAGGTGGTTTGCTGAGCAAATGGCTCAGATCTTCAGGAGGAGTATAGGGCACTCGGGTCATGTTTCGGCCCATGGGGTTGAGCTGATCAGAACTAACAGAGCGGGTTATTACAGGGTTTCCCATCACAATGTCCACATCACTGTCCAGGCCAAAAGGAATGCTGAAGGATACTGCTGACAAGGGCCGGCTGAAAAGAAAAAAAACAAAACAAAAACAAAAAAATAACAGGAATAAGTACAATATAAATAACCTCATATGATGGTTAAATCATTTAATATGGATCCCACCTTAGAGGCTTTTTGCTCCATGTCTTTCCAACTCCTTCTATATGAGACATTGAGGTAGACTGAGTCAAAGATCCTGAGTACAACGGGACACACACAGACATGTAAAGGCATGCAAACCACACAGGGATGCACAAATAAACCCAACACAAATGGGAGGAAAAAATATTATATGAAAAGTTTAAAATGTCTATACAAATAAGACACAAAACACCACTAAAAAGAAAAAAATAGGTGAGAAAAACAGGTGAACTACACCATAAAATGATTCTGTAGTTTGATGACAAAAGTGGTCTTAATCTTACCTGATGCAGGGGAGGAAATGGGAAGGAAAGGCCTCTTGAAAATAGAAGGGGAAGTACTGCAAAGTGGGGAAATAAATGCAGTTAATTCAAGCAAGTGCTTCATTCAAAGAATATGAGATTTGTAGATTTTGTACCTATTACTTGGTGTTACTGGTGTGGATCCATCTGACCCAAAAAAAAAGCATCAGTTAAAATATGACAATATTACAATAATAAGATATTAAATGTTGTCATATTAATAGTAATGTTGCACAACAGTTACAAGGGACCACAAATAGGTGAGACTTACCTAATGTATCTATTGGCTGAACAAAGTCTGGCTTTTGTACTTCAAACCAGCAAAGTAGTTCCGACAGGAAGCTCAGCAAGTTGAGCTAAACAAATTACACAAAATGAAATTAGATATTTAGAGGATAATGTAGTATTTTTTTGTCAGTTTATGATTAGACTTAGATTGTAGAAGTACCTGAAGCTCCTGTGGTGTGTAAAGCATGTCCTCCAGTGCCAGGTGACAGCAGCCCTTCAGACAGCTGTCGCAGAATTCACGGATGACCTGCAGGTTGTACAGGCTGTCTGCTACCGACATGGACTCCTTCATACACACATCTTGCAGAGGAAGAGATAAGCACTGTAAAACTGACAAACAACTGCTGGGAAGACCATAAATGTAGTATATGGTAAAGACTTTTGTTAGTACCTTCAAGTCTCAGTAGGCCAGGGCAATAATAATGTATAACTGCAGCAACAGCACAACCAGTGGACAAATCTTTCACTTTATTTACTACCGGAAAGATTGGCTTTAGTTTTGCCTGAGTTTTATCCTTCCTGTAGCGCAGCTATAAAAAAACAAAACAAAAAACAAACAAGACAATTAAATTCTGCACTCTAACCATAAATGTGCCTTTATATATTTCATTTATTAGTTCATGTTATCATCAGTGGTCAAAGTCAAGCTTTTAATAATATGAGTGGGTTGTCTTTAGTTAACCACACAGTGATACACAACATAAAATGCGAAGGATTACAGTAAATAAAGTTTCATGCTAAGGACATGTAAAAAGGAATGAGTATGGATGAGGAAGTGGCAGATTCAAAGTGAATGACTAAATCAGAGCAGCAAGGAGGAGGGTTTTTCTGGGAGAAAGTGGGTCAAGTGAGGGTCTCGAGAGGCAGGGAGAAGAAAGAGATATGCAGTCTTAGAAAGAGAGAAAGTGTTTCAGGTAGAACTGCAGCACACAAAACAAATGGCCCACTGTCAGCAGGGACCATCTGACTAAAAGCTTGTCTCTGTTAACTGCTGTACAAACACACAGCTCTGTCACATCAGAGCAGTCAGTTGTACGTGACAGTTTCACAGTCCGGCATGAATAAAAGTGATTCATGCACCATTTATGTTAAAACAAACATGTTCCGCAACATAATGTTGGAACTCAAGTGCAATTTAATTATAAATGTGCAGACTAGGATGCGTGAACGATGCAGTCTCACACCAGCATATGGGGAACTAATACAAACAAAACACAAAAAGAAAAACAGACCTGGTCACCAGATATTTGCTGATAATTTAGATGAAGACACTGGAGGGATGGAGGGACAGGGGAGAAGAGGCAGAGGAAAGCAGGGAACTTACAGGAACAAGTTTCCAGTACCAGCGAGTAGGACACTGTCAGAGCAGGAGGAGGAAATAACACAACACGAAGAAAGAGAGGGGAATGGAAAACAGGGGCACAAGGAGAGCTATTAAGCCTACAGTGGAAGAACTAGACAAACAGGAGAGAGGGCTGTGATGACATGCTCTTCTTGACAGAACAAAAAACAACCTTGTTGATACAGGAGTGACACTGGCCAATGTTTTAATGTGTCACCTTCAACTCATTGGGCTTGTTGAGTAAGAAGCCTGCAAAGGCCTCCTGCTAAGATCTGACAAACATGCAAATCCGAACAAGACTCACCCAGCAACAGACAAACTGAGCCGCAGCATGTGCAAAAATAGCTCTGAACTACTTGCACAGATTTTACACTCAAGTCCTTTAGTAAAATCTTAACATGAGGGGGACACAATGACAAACAGCAGAAAATCTTTCAGGGAATTTACTGCCTGTGTGTGTGTGTGTGTTTTTTCTGGCTAGAGCTGCATCTTTATTCATGTTTCTGCTGACTTGTATCTTTATTTCTACACACTATTGTGGATATAATCAGATACATGTGCTAGTAATATCAACACAACAAGGAGCCTCGTCTACTTGTCAACATGTTATAAAAAGTACAGCAAATTCAACAACAAATTTCTGCATCATGTCCTGCCTCTTGTGTGTTTTTGACTTACATTCCCATACAGCCCTTTCATGGCCTATGTGCAATACCTTCAATACATTCTTCTAAAAATATTTGCTGTTTGCTTGTGCAAACAGCTTACAACATAGGGTGTTTCAGATGAACAGAGAAGAGGATCTATTCATTCAAAATGGTACCTTACAAGGATGGACCTTTTCTGTTTTGTGATGTCATCCTCTCTTGCTTATTACTCAAGCTCAAAATAATTTCACCTGATGAGACTGTATTCCTCCCACCATTTCCCCTCATGTAGCCCCTTCAAATGTAATACAGTACTTGAATCCACCTCTTTAAAAAAAACATGGTAACACTCATTACTGTTTATGTCTGAGCTTTGGTTTTGCAACTACACCCTGCTGGAAAATGAAGCATGAGGTGAATAATGCTAGACACATCAAGTGTGTTAGATACAATGATTGCATAATAAATACAAAAGCAATGCATGGATGCAACACTTACAGAGGTCTCAACAGGTTGAGGCTCAGTAATTGCCTGAGTTGAGTCATTCTGTGCTCCTTCAGTAAGCTCTCTCAACTTCTGGTTTAACTGAGTAAATAAAAAGTAGTAAGAATAGAGAGAGAGACAAAAAAAACAGTCAGTCACCAAACTCTGATAAGGGAAAAGTACAGTGTCTTCACATATAGAAACATATTGTTGAAGTTGAGTTTTAAGAATAACACAGTCTCAATTTGTGAGGCTAAACAGATGCCAAATCCTCAACAGCAGAGGGCTGAGGACAAGACACTAGTGACTAAATACAATAAAGATGTGTGCATGAAACAGGCTTTGCTTCTCTCTAAACTGCTCCTCACCAAGTTAACCCAATAAAGCAGAGCATCCTCCCAGCTGGCAGCTCCACCCAGCAGCTCAGCGGAACCACATGTCTTCACCGCAGTCACCGTTTCCATGGCTCCCACAGCCATCAAGGCATCCAGTACCGCCAGGTGAGCGTTCTGCACCAGTCACAAGGGAGAAAGAAAAACAACTGAAGGACAAAGTACCATTGTAATATTAATCAATTACAGTTAACACAATCAGACGGTTTTATTTTTACTGTTTGGCGAGAACAGATATCATCTCTGTCTGATGCAGCCCTGCTATTGTTTACCAGCAGCAACCTCTAGAGGTCACCAGAGGCCAGTTGTAAGTCAGCAGAAACTGACAGGAATTCTCAGCCAGCAAATGCACACATCAGTAGACGTGGGTGAACTTTGGACCCATGTTTGTACACTCATTAAATCATTAAGAAGGCAGTGGACCTGTAATATGATAACACAAATGTCCTGGGACTTTCATTCCTCAGCTGCTTTTCTTTTATTTGCTTTCTCTCTCAACCACTCCTCTGTTGTGCACAGTGCAATATTTCTGTATGACTCGTGTTAAGAGCCTGCAGGATATAATAAGAGGCTGTAACTAGATCACCAGAATACACAGCAAAGAACATTATAAGAAAACAGGTGTCTGCTATTGAATGCATTTCTCTCAGACAGCATAATGGATATTCATCCTATTTCAGACAGTTTTAAATACAGTATACAACAAATACATTACTATATAAACATATTTAACATTATTAAGCATTTTTAGCCAGAAGGCATTTCCTTTATACCTAGCAGATCATTACAGAGCCCATTAAAATGCACCACCAACATTATCAGCTCAGTCAAAGTGAGCACCTTAATACTTTAAAACCTGTTAGCTTACAAGTTGTGTTGATTGTGCCAAGAAGCTACAACCAACAGTGTTTCTTATGTCTCACCTGTGCCTTATATACACACATACACACACACAATAAAAATGGCAAATATATATTCACTTAAAAAATACAACATATTGCACATTTATTAGGTATGACTATACTGTAAATATTATTTGTTTCGTCTTTAGACATTATCTACTGGATTATAGCTCATACATAACCAATACAGCAGAATCATAAAAGTAAGTTACAATAAAAAAAA
>JBAFTA010000023.1:19361633-19384813 GCA_036919975.1 Melanotaenia parkinsoni | reverse complement strand
CTGTGACTCTCAACAACATTGCCCCATCCTCACAGGGTAGGTTATATATTAACATGAAAAGAAATATATATATATATACATATATATATATATATATATATAGAAAGAGAGAGAGAGAGAGAGACAGAGAGAGAGAGCGAGCGAGAGAGAATATGCTTCATTTATTGACTTCATGTACATAAATTCCTCAACTTTGTATTGATCCACTGAGTTAGCTTATAATGTGTGTAAATTCTTGTTAGTTTCAGTGTTCCCTGCAGCTGGTCTGATCGGGTTATTGCAAATGAGGATGTAATATTTATAATGTTATCTATGCGATGAAGGTTGTAAGTATATTGACTTGCTGACCAGGCTAGAAATGCTGCCCTTGATTAACCAAATCGTCTCTTACAGGAGACAGAGTGTGTGAGCGAGGTGGAAAGTGCATGTGAGAATGTCGATAAAATTTCTTGTCATCTTGATGTCAGTTGGAGCGTGGCAAGTGAATAAGGGGGAATCCGTGCATGTAATGGTGCCATATGTGTGACCTCTTTGAATGTGCCATGTACCATGAGATATTGCATTTTGTGTTTGTGTGTGCTGGCTGCTGTGAGCCTGGCAGCAGGTGACTTGGTTGGACTGAAGTGATGCTGGAGGGCGTGTATATGTGGAAGATGTGTATGAGAAAAAGGAGCAGGGATTTTTGGGAGGGGGAAAGGAGGGGCTGTTAGGTATCCTGCTAGTGGCCTGCCACACAGATAGCAGCTCACCATCTGCTGTATGTTCTCAGTCAACTGTGTGCCAACTAGCTGCTGGGTGATGGACAGCTAGGATGAGGAGGAGGAGCCCTAGTCAGACATGGTCACCACAGGCAGTGGTTAGTGATGACGAAGAAGGAGTTAGAGCATATACAAGAAAGACAGCAAAGTTAAAATGTGTTTGTTATGACTTGTCTCAATGTCTGCTCAGCAAAAGTTTTCACTTGCAAGGTGTTTCCAATTTGAATTGATGCTGTATTTTTCTATCCAAATTTGGCTGCTTTCATAACATTAGATTTGTGTATATTTGCTACACAGATTTGGCCTCTTGGCATAATGTTGCTTTGTGTTTGCATGTGTGTGGGTGTCCATATTTCTATAAAGATAAGCCTCCAGCTGTCTGTTTGACCTGGCATTATTAATTATGCATTAATAATCAATTGACTGTTTTCTGTTTTTAGCTCCAAAAGCACAAGCAAAGCATTTGGTTTGATGAATTTTTCTTTTCTTCTTTTTGCAAATGTACACTGACACATGCTTATGCACACCCACACTGTTTTTTTATTCATAGTTTTGGCAGCCAAAGTTGGCAAAAATCATTCTCTCTATTGTAATGTGACCAGAGGAACAGGAGAGGGAAAAGGAAAGAGAGCCAGGGAATTAGATCCTAAAGGAAGGGTGCAGAGTTTTGATGTGATGAGAGCTGCGAAAGTCAGTCTCAAACTAATCAAAGCTCATTTGGAAGCCTACATGAGCATCACACATGGTTTCACTCTCTAATGTGTACTCCTGCTCACCCTCAGTGTGCCGACTAATCTGCTATGCTTTAACCTCACTCTGCTCCTGGCTGCACATTTTAATATTTACCCCTCACTCTCATACATTTATCCTCCTCTTGAAGTGGCTTTTTAGTGCAAATGTTCCTAACCAGTATGAGCTCCGCACACATTTTTCTTTTCTGCTTTTTCTGACAAATCTCAGTTCATATGGTAATTGTCCCCTTAAATCACCGTGTCACGCTTTTTTCTTTTAAATGTGATAGCATCATGAAGCAAAAACAGTACTTTATGTAATGAATAATTCCCTCCACTCATGTTCTGGTAGGCCCTAACAGATCGACACACATACCTTGACAAACATAATGTCCCGCTGATTTCACAGAACGCATGAGAATGCACCACCCTTCATACACAGTGCTGTTGATCTGAAAGCCCATTAGGCTTGGTTAATGTGGCAGGCATTGCAGGCAGCTGTGCTGTACATGATGAAGCCCTGACACAGAACTTTCATTTAGCAAAGCGAAAGCATTGGTGTGTGCATGAGTGTTTGTATTTATGTGCACTAGTTGTGGCAGCCAGACCATTACAAGGCTATTTGTAAGTCTTTCCTTTCAGTCTCCAAATGATAAATCTGCAAATATTAGAATGTTTGTAAATGTGCATGCATGCACATGGGTCTTTAGTGATACGTACATCTCAAGAGTTTTTGTGGGTTTGGGTGTTTACACGGTATGAGCATATTCACGTGTTCAGTTGGTATATGTTTGCATGTGTGCCACTCAGATGTGAATGCCAGTGTCAGCTGACTGGTTGAATCTGTTCTCATCTTTCCTGTGTTTAAGCCTTTGCTCTCAGATCAGTGACGTGGAAAGGCCCCTGGCCCTTAAGTGCGCAGGCAGACATTTTTATCTCTCTACCCCTCTTCTCCAGCTTTTTTCTTCTGTGCCTTTTCCCCTTAAGAGTAGTTTTTATTTAAGGATAGGGGACTAGCTGTTTTTACACATCTTCTTAACAAAGTGCCTAGTCTCTCAGCTGTCCTTGGACGGTGACGGAATGTCTGAACACAGATTTATCTTTATGTATTTTCTTGCTCTCTGTAAGGCAAGAATAGCCCGCTGTTTCTCACTGTAAGCCACATGAAGAATTTACCAAGCCTTTGCAAGTCTGTTCAGTCTTAGATTTTAAATTCAGAGTGAAGATCTGAAAAAATGTCGACCTGAAACCACATTCAATACTGAATTTTATGACAAAGGGAGAGAAAGAACACTTTCAGACTTTCAAAACCATAATGCTAAAGTTATTATTTCAAAACTGCGACCTACTCACTAATTCATAAGAATTGATTATCCGACAGGCTTGTAGCAATAATACTTTGAGTAGACGCAATAAAGCAATAGTGCCGTTAACTTGGCTACATGCACTTGGGCTCTGGTTTTATAATTTGCTGAACAGCATATTGCATTATCTCAGTATGTGTTTTGTGGGCTCGTAGCTCTGCGCTCTTCTTTGCTACAGGCAAGTCTAAAAAATTGAGCACATGTCAGCCAAAGCACCGGTGCTCATTGCATTTATTGATCAGTCAGGTGACACCATATGTAACCACCTTAGATCCGTTAATACAGTAATATCTGATTCTTTAGATATAATGTGTGAGTAAGAATACTTTTTAATCATATTTATCAACTCAGTACATGATTTTATTCTCAGGAAAGGTTTTCTTAAAATTAAAGAATGTCTCCATCTACTTTTAGGAAAAGGCACAATCTGTTCCAAAGTTTTCCTTTTAACCTACATCTAAGTACAGATGACAGTCACTGTTGTGAATAATGTTGCACTTCATTATTCAAAAACACATCACCTCTGAGCATAATACAGCCAGCGATTACAACTGCCTCCACACTGTAAGTGGAAAAACAGTTTAGTAATATATGAATGTAATTTCTCAGAGACAGGTTTGTTATAACCTGTCAGCTTCCCATTTTCTTCTCATTGCTCCTCCCTGCTACACCTGCTACAGGTAATGTTGTGCTGATTTATTATTTCTAATTAACCCTACATGGTACCTTTAGTGTTATAATCAGGTTCAGTTATGTTTATTTTACATCTGTTTGAGATATGAGTTCACTGTATTGAATTCATATTAAAAATATTCTCAAATTCACATCTGATTTTCCCCATGGCTTTTATTGTGTCTATTATAACTTTACAAGTTGTAACTTATGTAAGATCAAATTAATAAAACCTAATATTTAATACAAACTCATTTTCTATAATTTAACAGCCATCATATACAGACTGACAGGTTGAAGGGTTCTCATAGAAATGACCTTTTAATATGTTTAAGTATTTTTTCCTCTTTCATAAAGCAGAAATTCAGGCTTCATTCACACTAATTACTAATCCAGAGGTTTGTGAGTACTGCGACTCATCTCAATTTTAGCTGTAAAGCCTTTTTCTCCCTTTGTTTCTCTCTGTGCCGCTTCTTTGTGTTTTCAAGCCTTTGTTGCTTCCACATCTTATTAGCAACAGTCATTGCTTCTCACTTCTTAAAGTCCAAACACTCGCCTCTCATTTTCATCCAGTCTCTCTTCTGTTTCTCCCCTAACACCTCAGCTATTACTTCCCCTCTCTATGTTGTAATCCCCTCCCCACTGCCTCTTTTCCTTTTTACTGTCCTTTTATCCCTCTTGTGGCTCTTCTTTCTATCCCTTCCAACTCTGTTTTTGCTTTCCTTCTTTTTTTTTAACTATCCCCAGCCCATCTCTTTACCATTCTATCCAGACCCCCTCCTCGAGATTAACCCTGCTGCCTTCTCCCAGCTGCTGTGTTTTCCTTTCCTTACCCTCTGCTTACCATCTGTTAACAGCACAAATCTCTTGTTATTGTCATTCTTCTTTCTTTTTTTATTTTTACTTCTTTCTGTCCTCTCTCATCCCTCGCTTGCTACCGTCTCCTTCGGCCACCCTGTGCTTGGGGTTGCTGTGCTCTTCAAAGCCCTTGGGTGAGAGCAGTAGATCACAGAGAGGCCTGTGTGAGTGAAAGGTTAATGGATGGCCTTTGAACATATATTGGGAGGTGGGGGTGGGCGGGCAGAAGGATAGAGAAATTGCACCAGAGTGGCGGTGTGTTATCTCCAACTTCCCTTTGAAGATGAGGCAGGTCACTCTCATGTATCTGCACACGTATACGGGGGCTGTGTATTTTTGTTTATTCATTTGTTCACAGTGTTCTTGCCAGTGTGTTTGTGACCATTTTGTTTGTGTTTGCTTGTCGTTGTGTGTGTGCAGCAGCATGTTAGCTTGTGTACATTGATTTGTGTACTGGAAACAACATCCTACAGAAAAAAAAAAGTGGAGAGTGTGTTCCTGTTTGTGCAGTCGTGTGATAGGCTCTATTCTCTTAGGCCTTGCTGTGTAACTTTGAGGATTTGCAGCCGTGAAGGACTGCGTGTGTGTTGCAGACTGTGTGCATAAGTGCCTGTGTATGTGTGTGTTAAGAGTGCCATGTGCCAAAGAATCTGTGCATTAGCTTTTCATGTTTTTGTGGACTGCAGATTGATAATTACCAGCAGCAGCTTAAGGCTAACTGCCAAGGGCAAAAAGAGTAGAGAGGGAGAGAGAGATGCAGGGAGAGGGGTGGATGAGAGTGGTGAGGCTGGTAAAACAGTGAGAGGGAACAAATGAATAGAATAGTAAGGTAAAGGAAGATGGGACAACTGGAGCTGGAGGATTGGAAGAGAGGAGATATTAAGACACAGGGAGAACAAGGGGAGGGTGCAAAGAATGGGTAGGAAGGTTAAATGAGAAAGTACGCGGGCGAAATAAATTGGATGAGGGAACAAGGGATGGTACTAAGGTGAAAAAGACTAAACACAAAGTTCATTGCACTGCAGGTGAATTAGACGGCATACAAGTGTGAGAGGAATTCAGTGGGGTTTACAGCCAAATACATTTTTAATTTACACAAACTCCCAAAATGCTGTATAGTTTATGTAACCACATGCAACAGCAGATCGATCAGCTCATGTGCACACACACACACACACACACACACAGTAACAATACACAAACATGCACCCATGTTTCCAAACCTTTGGCTTAGTGTATAAGAAGGTTAATTAAGTGTCTAAAGTAGCAGCAGGGCTGAGCTTTGACACTCATCTTTCCTAACAGGTCTCTAGATGCAACTTGCAACTTTTCCAAATGCACCCTCATCTTTCTGACAACCATTTCACCCTCTCTGCTCCACACTTTATTTCTCATTTTCCCTGCTTATTTTCATCACTTTCTTCTCTCACCATCTTCTCCACTTTTCTGTGCCTGCCTCTGTTTCCCTGCTCCATTCCTTTCCCACCCCTCTGGCCATTTGCTTGCAGCACCTGCAGTTTTACTCCACCATAGTGTTTATATAAATCTAGGCCTGACTCACTGTCTGCTGACCTGCCTCCTGTAATATCTGCTGGAAGCACAGAACAGAGTAGACTTGTGCTGGTCCTGTAGCATTGCCCCACTCCCCTGGGAGATGGAAAATGCTTTACACCCAGTGAATTTCCTACTTTTTTTTATTTTTATTTAGGCTATGCTGTTTCCTCCCATTGAGACACTTTTATTGCATAATTAGATGCTAGGTCCAGTGATGAATTGGGTTGACAGCGTGAGCACGTCTCGTCTCGCCTTTTCTCTCAAGTTTCTGTGTGTGTGTGTGTGTGTGTGTGTTGTTTTTCCAAGTCTCAGTGGCTTTTTAACTGCTCATCTTAATCTCTGTTTTGCCTGCAACTTCCCCCTAGAGCAAAGTTTGTCAACGCAGACTGAGAGTCCTCGAGGTTGAGGATGAATAAGGTTAAGGGCTTATGTGTATCTGCCTGCAAGAGTTTCTGTGTATGTGTATGTGCATCAATGCAAATGTAGCAAAAGTGTGTTCCATGAGGGGGTGTGTTTCCCATTTCCACTTGGGGCTTGTTTAGTTATTTTATAAGTGATGTAATATTATGGACCCAGCTGAAATTCAGATCAACTAGAATACTGGGTTGTTAAAAAGAGAGCCTGTCTGTGTTGAACAAGTCTGAACAAAAGAAGATCTTCTCCACTACCAATTTGTCTGTCTCATTTCTTTCATGTCGGTGACCTTGTGCCTCCACAAAGAGCAGTCGCTATGCTCATCCTCTGCCAGTCTCTTTTTTGAAGGTTTCGATTTTTTTCTATTGTTACCCAGTCTTATTTGCTCTGCCATTCCATTTCTTCCTCCCTGTGTGTTTAGCTTGACTCAGCTCTATCAGAGCAGATATGTGTCATTTTGGCACTGCTTTGTGCTCTGACCTTATAGCAAGGCTGGTGACTCCCCATACAGTCACTCCACATCTCATCTTCTTTCTCCTTTGGCTGTAGCAGACAGGCGGAGGAGTCAAAGATGAGATAGGATTCTAGCTTTGAGGCCAGCCCGGCACCCTTCCATCCATACGCACAGACACGCGGACACCCGCGCACACACACGATCCTACAAGCTCACTCAGCCCCTAGCCCCTGCACCGTCATGTTAGGCCTTTAGGTTTGTCTCAGTGTCACTTTGTCACAACTTCTCAGCTTGAAGGCTGCCTGAGTGTGACAGTTCTGGCCGCATTGCCTCAGCTTGTCTGTGGTGACAGGCTATGCTCTAGCGATTCATTACGCTAACTCGCAGTGCTAAGTGAGTTGCTAAGATGCAGTGATAAGCTGATAAAGTGTTGTAGAAATTGGTTAGGATTATTCTCAGCTAGAGAGGGATTCCTATCACTGAGACCTCTCAGCTCTGTCCATTGATTGTAAAATGACTTATTCTTTCTTGCCAGCTTAACTGAGAAACCTAAAAGTTGTGAGGGAGTTAGTTCTTTTAGCTAGAGCCAATGTGTGTGTATATATATATATATATATATATATATATATATATATATATATATGTGTATGTATGTGTGTGTATACCACCTTTTGGTATAATTACCAAAACTGCTCGGCAAAAATGTTATCTGGCACTTTGCTTCTGTGTTGTGCTAATGGTTGGCATTAAGGGATGACTGCTGGAGCAGACACAGGGGCTAAGAGACGTTGATCACATTTTGGCCCCCAAAAGACAGTCTGCCACTTAACAAGTCAGCCATGGGGCCACAGAGCTCCACTTGAATAATCTCCTTTTGTAACTCAATTGAAAAGTCACTGGCAATGACCAAGGCCAACTATAGCTCAGTTACTGCTCAGAAAACACTCTAGAGTTTTAATAATAAGACAGACTAAAGTCAAATTCAAGGTACTTGGAGGTTTGAAAGCATTTTGCTGAGAATGGAAGGTTTGGGGTTATATTTCAGTGGAAAAAAAATAGGAAAACCTTTAACATCTATTCATATTTAACTCACTCAGAATTAAAAATGCCATCTTTTTATGTCAACCTTGAGAGTGTATGCTCAACATTTTTAGACCTTTTGGAGTTTTTTATGTTTTATATTTATTTTAAGTAGGATATTTTTTTTTCTTTCATTGAAAGAAAAAATCTTGACAGTAACTAAGCAAAGCCGGTTTTTGATGGAGTGTTAATTGAATGGAAAATGGAGTGGTGCAAGCTTGTAAGAAGGTACTTCAGTGATCCTCAGATCATGAGAAGCAAATCTACTGATATGATTTTAAAAAGTTTCAGCAGGCAGTGAATAACATCTCTGCAGTTAAACATGGTAATTATGTACAGTGAGAGTTGTCATGATAAAGAATAAAATGTGTTGAAAAAAATCAATAATTTGGGAATTATCCTCAGGTCCTCAGATCTTAAAAACAGAAGTTGAGTTAGGTAAAACAGTGGTAATAAACTGGTAACACGAGTGTCCAAAGGAAAGGAGTGTAAAGCTAGTAGGTTCAATACAAAAAGATTTGAAGCAGTTATTACAACCAACGATACTATAGTTAAGCACTTAGTGAAGAGTCTGAATACTTAAGTTGATGGGATATTTCTGTCTTTTGTTATGTATACATTTTCAAAACACTGTAAGAGCTTTGCTTTTGGAAGGAAGAAGTGAACTGAATGAAGTATTAATATGAGCCTGAAATAAACAAAGCGAGAAAAAGTTAAAAGGGTCTGAAACGTGTTAATGGTACTTTAACCAGCATTAGATTTTTTTCTGACTTTTCTCTGTTGATTATAGCCCTTAGTTGCAGGTCACTGTTCTTTTTTTTGTATTCAGTCTTTAATGTGTATGTGTACATCTGTATGCATGAAAGTCATGTGTAGAGACTAATAATGGTAGAAAAAGACTGAGTGAACAAAGAGTAGTCTGGCTTGGGCAAAATTATGTTCTTGTCTAATGGTCCAAGTGTCTATCCACCCTCAGGCTTTAATTACTCTGTGAGGATAATGAGTCAAATCCAATCAGTTCTCTCTCTTGCTCTTAATTTGTATGGAGCTTCTATTTTGAAGCCAACCACTTCATCCCCTCACACCAGCTGCCCTGGAGTGACACCAGGCTCCTGACAGTGGTGTGTATGTGTGACCTCTGTCTCTTGCATGCTGCCTCGTCCATGCAAATAAGCATGTATAATTATTGTATTCAATTCACTCATGTCGTTATCAGTTTGTGTGACGATTGGCAACAATTTCCTGTGGATGACGGATATTAACACTTTTATATACCATGGGAGATGAGTCATAGTCTCCCTGTAAGGGGATTTTATGCACACATACATATGGCTGCTGCTGAGAGAGACACTTTGTCGTTTAGCTATTATGAGTCTGACAAGTTAAACTAAATGGCCATGAGTGTTTGTGTGTGTCTGTGTGCCAGTTAAAGAGGCTCTGAGACCTTAATGGATTCCTGCAGAGTGAAGGACAATCGTAGCCCATGGCCAGTCCAAGCTTATCCTCTGCTCATCTCATCTCAGCTCAGAGCCAGCCGCGGCTCCAGCTAGGCCTTGGGCCATCTGGCTGACTCTCTCCAAACACACACACACACAAACACACACACACATACAAAGAATTGTTCAAGTTAAGTTCCATACTTGTTTATGAATATACCATTCAAAAATCTTTGCATAAATGTAAGGTGCTTACTCATTTTGTTTTGTTTTGTTCTGTTTTGCTTTTTTACACTGTGAAATCCACCTCAGTCCTGCAACTTGTCAAAAAGTGTTTGCACTGGTGTGAAAAATGTAGGTGTGAAACACGATACAGTATCGCAGAAGCAGGGATTTGCAGCACTGCCAGAAATAGGCTAGTTATCATGGTTGGTGTCACCAGTCAAGTACAGTGGCTCAATAATGGATGTGCTCAATTATGGCTAAATATATGCTTTAACTGCTGAGCCAGAAAAAGAAACGATAATGGATTTTGTTCTATACAACACATTCTCCATAAATCCAAACTCATTATTTTTTAAGAACGACATAAACATCATTAATACTCAATGACTTCATCATATTGTATCTTGTTTTAGCCTTAACACCAAAGCACATATGCCATGAGTTAGCATCTTGACTGAATAAAAACTTTGAGTATTGGTGCCCGAGCACAGGAACTCTGATATCTGTCTGACCATCTTAAGCCTCCTGGGATGACAGGAGATGGCTATGAGGAGCTAAAAATATTTATCATGTTTAATTTGTAGTACAGTATTACCTCTCATTGGTACCAGTGTTGCTATTGAGTTGGTCCATAGTGTAAGTGTGATCATTCCTGGTGGCCACCTTTGCTTTTGCTCTCCTCTTGGCTCATTGTATGGCTCTAATCACTGGCCAGCTGTACACTGCTGTGTATTTACACTGCAGGGTGGTTAAGAGAACAAGGCCACACACTGATACTGCGCATTGTAATCCCACTGTGACACCAGAACTTAGTATGTGTCTATGCATGTATGTGTGCTTGACTGTGAACATGCACACTCATCTGCCTGGTTTGTCTGCGTGTGTGTTAATTTGCTTGTGTGAGTTTTTGCATTTGAGTGTGGACTTGTTTGTCTGGCCTCGCCTGCTGTTTGCATCTCCGTGTGCTTTAATTAGTATGCGATTTTGCATCTAGGCCTTTGTGATTTGGCACAGGCACTGCATGCTGGCGAGGCATAAAAGATCTGTAGTCTTTCTGTGTTAGTCATTCAGCCTTAATGGCGTTATTTACACAACTGAACTGAAGTTCCTGCTGCATAAATGTGTGGCATTTAGAAATATGAGCAAGTCCAATGGCAGTGAATCACGTTCCACAGTTTCATGTCTGAAATGAGTGACATTGACATTGACTCCTATGGGCACTCCCTCTGAATTGATAATGTCTGAAACTTAAGCAGTGCTAGCTCAGTGTCAGGAAGGGAAACGAGTCCCGCTCTGTGGGTTTCAGCACTAACGGCAGTGGGGGAGAGGGGCTGACTCAGTGCCCTTGTCTGCTGCTGAGCCTGTCTGGCAGGGGGAGGTGCTGTGCAATGAAAAGCTCAGTTTATAAAGAACTTCCATCCTGTTAAGGTGGAGCTAACCATGCTCTGTCTAGATTTAACAGTATGCCCACTGCCACCTCAGTATAAGCCATTGCCATGTCCTCCCTACTGACATTACAAAGGAGATCTCAGTCAAAGCCCTCTGGTTCTTCAGCACAGCGGACAGCGCCACACCTACCATCTCTGATGTGGCTCCAACTCTTGGGACGCTCTTTTCCCAAAGAAATTTAGTTTTTTCAGTACCATGGACAGCAGCTCTTTCAGCCACTGTCAAAAGATTTGATGCAAAGAAAACTTCTCATCCCTATCATTCTGTTGTTTTTTTTTTTCTCTGCTCTCCTGTCACCTCCTCCACTGTAAAAAGATGCTTATAACCATCTGCATTTTGTGAAGCTGAATGTAGGAGCAGTAGGAAATGTATGCAGTTATGGAGAGAGCTTAAGAGACGAGTGTCTCTCTTAGCACCTCTTTGGAGCCCTCTTTCATGCCTCTTAGTCTGGCACAGCGATTAACCCTGCATACCTCACTGTCCCTGCTGACCCTTCTCCTTACAAAGCCACAGCAGTGCATTGACATTCCTCTCAGAGGGCTGATTAACAGCAGTAAGTATGCAAATGGCATACAAACTAGGGGTAAAAGTTTGGAAAGACACTAATTCTCTCTATCTCTTTTTTTTTATTATTTTATTTTTCTTTGCTTGTTTTACCATTACTTCCTCTCTTGCTCAGACAGAATGTAATGGTTTTGTTCTGATGCCATTTTAAGGTGGAGTAGATAAAAGGGTCCAGGAATGGACATGCTGTTCCTCTCTGGTGAGGGGATGAGTATGATTAGCTATTGCCTGGTTGTGTGTAGGAGTTTGTTAACATTTCAAACTCTAACAGTTTGTTTCACAAGTGGTGCAGTATCTCATTGGAGAAGCTGGTTTGGCTGCAAATTCTTTCATGCCAATATGTAATCTGTGATGTTCCAGTGTGGAAACTGAATGGCAAGGCTGTGCATCAGGAGTACTGAAATATTTTTACTCAGTGAAGGCGAGTCAATAACAGACAATTTGTATTGTACATGGGGACAATAGGCACCACTATCCTTCCACCTGCTCATCTTAAACACTATACGTAATATTTACAATAAGATTGAATAATAAAGTGCCTCCTAAAAGTATTAAGGTTCATTGAATAATCAATAACTTTGCCTCTCTCCTGTTTTCCACTCTAGCTCTGAGCCGGTCAATGATGCCCTTCGGCTTGATGCGCCGGGAGCTGGCATGTGAAGGCTACCCAATCGAGTTGCGTTGCCCGGGAAGCGATGTCATCATGATTGAGACAGCAAACTACGGCCGCACTGACGACAAGATCTGTGACGCAGACCCCTTTCAGATGGAGAATGTGCAGTGCTACCTGCCCGACGCCTTCAAAATAATGTCACAGAGGTAACTATTGATCTGTTTAGATCTTGCACATGTGTTTGTTCGGATTCAGAGCCTGTTTTTCGCAGAGGAAACGAGATACTATTTCACAGCATAATCCATCCAGAATTTCCAGCTTTTCCATGCTGTGGCATATTGTTTGGACACTTCTTGAGCGTGTTGTTTTTTTAAGTAAATTCAACTGCTTGAGCAAGCAAATAGTAAATTGGCTTTTTATACAATACAAAACTAACTTTTTTTGTGTGTGCATAATGCCACTGCATTTTGGCAAAACATTTATGTGCATGGTAGTGTAGGTGTGTGTCTGGTTGTGTGTACTTTGGTGTGTAAGAATGAATATGCTTGAGGATTGTTGCAAGAGTGTTTGCTGGGTTTCCTACTGTTGCTCTTCATGTTTGTGCTCAGCATCTTCTTCCTCTGAGCTCAGATCAATGAGAGCCCTCTCTCAGCTATCCATCACCCATGTAATGGAGGCACAAGGAACTAGTTTGAGGAGAGCGCTAGAGAAGCAGGGAAGCAGCAGGGGATGGAGGAGAGAATTGAGGGGGTAAAGGAAGGAGAAAGACTTCTGGAAAGGATGGGATGATGGAGTTAATGCAGTAGAGATTCAAAATATGAAGGGAGAAAAAGCTGCACCAGGGAGAGATGCTCAAAGCTGGATAGAGAAGGATTTTATGTTGAGAATGAGTAAGTGTATGCAGGGTGTATGTGTTGCTCATGGTGTGCAAACACGGGAAGGCATACAGAAATGCAATTCAGATGTAGAAGTAAGGTGTATATGAATGTTTTCCCAGTGTGTGTAGTGTGGAGTGTTTGCCTCACCACCCCCTTCGCCCTTCCCTGTTCTCTCACCTCTAATTGCTCCCACTCACAATCCCCCTGGAGGGAGGCTTTTACGTCACTCGCCCTCTCTGCCTCTTCCCTCCCTCCTTGCTTCTCTTTATCCTTGATCCTTCTCCTTTCCCCCAGTCTCCCTCCCTGCCCGTTTCCCACCTCCCCTCGGGTGTAGCTGTCACATGATCTAGTGTAGTGTGAAATTACTCCCTTTCCTACCATTCCCTCTGTCTTTCAGAGCCTGAAGATGTTTTTCTTATAACCACTCCTCTTTGTCTTTCTTACAATGGCACTCATCATTTTTTATCACTTACTTCCCCTCTTTTCTTCCCCCCCTACCCTTGTCTGTCTCATCTCACAGGTGTAATAATCGCACTCAGTGTGTGGTGGTTGCAGGGTCAGATGTGTTCCCAGACCCCTGCCCAGGGACCTACAAGTATTTGGAGATCCAGTATGAGTGTGTTCCCTACAGTGAGTACTGAGACCCTGTCACCCCACTCCCACCCCTCCCATCCCCTCCTTCACCCCATTCACCACCCCTCCTATCCCTTCTTCTTCCCTGACCTGAACCTCTTATTCCCTCTTCGACTCCCAAAAACCCTCAAGAAATTACATTACACTCACGTGTACACACTTGCTCTCTCTCAATTTTGTCAACACAATCAAGACAAAACAAAACAGACGTCCATCCTCCCCTGCTCTCTCTGCCTCTTCCTCTCTTCTTACTCTCTGGTACACTGCACAGACACAACATCACGGAGCACTAAACCTTTTTTCTCCATCAACAGAGTGATGCACCAGTAGCTGAGGGGGATTTTCACATGGGGGAGAACGCTCCACAAACACAGGGTCCGATAAGCACTTCACACACACCCACTGTAAACATGGGGTCAGCCCTTATTGGCAATCACAGCGGTGTAACACACACTGCCCTACGCTCACGCACTGATTAACCCTGGGGCATGTAGCTACCTTTATCTGGTGCCAAACACCTTTGCTGTCCCTCTGATTTCCAATAAAAATTAAAATTGGGCGCAGTGAGAACTTTGAGGCAGGGGTGCAGTGTGTATGCCACACCTCACAATAGGAATGCTAACACAAACAGCAAAGAGCTTATTTTAGAGCGTATGACCCGCAGCGCTGCACATTTTAATGTCCCCATGGTAACGGCTGACTTTCTCGCTGCACTGCTCAGAAGTGTGTGGCAGGTGTGACCTGCATACATGCCTACACACACAAACACATGCACACATGTGCCTTACACTTTCCAAAGGGGCCCACAGTTTCCCTCTTCTTTTGACTCTGAGCACACTCACACAGCCCAAGGAGCAGACACAGCAAGGATTATGTGGTGTTGTGTGGATCGTTGCTCATGTGAAAATCTCTGCTCAGTCTCCCCTCCTCCCTCTCATGTATTATTACGCTCAGCATTGATCCCCTCACTGTGCAGGACTGCCTAGCTAGAGGGGAGGAGCAGTAGCGATCCCCTCCACTGGGCAGAAGAAGCATTGGGGTGCAGGAAAGAGTGGAGGGTTTCATGCAGGTGTTGGTATCATGGAGGGAAGCAATAGGACATAGGTGTTATTGAGGAGTGGGTTGCTGTTTTATTTATCAGGGCAGGGTATAGCATTATTGTCTCTACTTTTTCCACAGGTGCTGTTGTTGAGGTGAGCCAAAAGACTGGGACCAAATCAAGCAGCTAACTTCCTTCTCTCTTCCTTACTCCACCTTATCCTCCATCTCTTCTCCCTACAGTTACTTGCTTATGAGCTACCACAGTCAGCTCGACCTGTTTTCATCTCCTTTTTTTTCTGTTTTATTCATTTCTCTATTTTTACTTTCAGTCTGCACTCCAAGGCCATAAATCTTCAGTCATCCTTTGACTCGTTTTTTTTTTCTTTTTTTTTTTTCCTGTCCATTAATCTGCCACAGTATCTTATCATTCCATTCAATTCTGTTCAACTCTACTGTCTGCTGGTTTTATTTATTTATTTATTTTTTTTACTCTTTTACAGGTGGGAGAAATCTTCAATGGCAACCATTCAGGCACATCTTTCAGACTCAGCCCTTATTCTGCTCAGTGCTTTTGTACCCTCAGTTTACCTTTTTAGAGACTTTGTTGAGTCAGGTTGTGGCCCCAGTGATAGATAAGAAGTTGCAGTTCTTGCATTGAAGATTATTCTTTAAGAGAAAATATTTTCTTCTAAGCTCTAAATGGTAGCAAGTGTTCTTCTCAAGTCTTTTATATCCTCTCTCTCTCTGTATAGCAGCATGTTAGGATGCTCCGTAGTCCTCTGCTGGTGCTGCTGTTGGTTGATGTCCGGTATTGTATTATCCATTTAGGGTCAAGGTAGCGTCCTTTGTTATGCCTGTTTCCTTTTTGACATGCATTCTAAGCATGTCTGTTTCCCTGTGCCTGCATAAGTAAGCTTTTTTTGTCTCTTTGCCAAGCAATCAAAAGGATGATTAAATAGCTGCTGACTTGCATTTTTCTCCAACCGTGTTTGTTAAAACTTTCTTGATTGGGTATGAGGTATAGTGCTGCAGTTTAGAAAATTGGAAGCTGATCCTTTTAGGATGAAAAGTACTGCCTGTTTGATACGATAAAGTGGAACCAGCAACTCCTGTTCTCAAGTGTGTGTATATGCAATCTCACAAGTTTGTGTTTGTACTCTTCTGACAAACTAAAGTGGACCTGACACATTAAAACTCAGAGCTGGAACTGTTCATCCCAAAACCTAGTCACCATCACTCCACACGCCACTCAACTCGGCCACTTTTAATTACCAGGAGAGAGGGGGGAGCGCGTCACTCTCTTCAGTTCTGCCTCAGCAGAGATTTGTCAAGATTAATTTAATTTGCTGCTGCTAATCGCTCCAGTAATGCCCCATCGTTCACGTCTGGCTGGGAATGCTGGGCACTTGGGTACCATCCAAGTCTGATGCATGTTTTTCGTTGGTTGTCTCAACAAAAGGGTGAACAATAGAGATGATATGTAAAGGTTGTGTGTCAGAGCAGCTTAGATGGTGTGTAACCAAGTTGATGGCTGAGTATGATTTTGCATTTGACAAGGTCTTCTTCGTGAGTGGCGCCCGTGTCACAAAGGCGCCATGTTGCCAGTCACCTGAAACGGCAAGGTGACAGCAACAGCTAAGCTGACACACATACTCACGCATACAGTTACACATACACATTACTGTCCTAGCTGAGCTCAGACAAGAGTTCAGAACATGTGTGTGTGTGTGCTGATATGTGTGGGATTGCCTTGGCAAAATATAACATCCACCAAAAAGTCAAATCATATCTCATCGAGCTAAAAAGCCCTGCAGGGGCCTCCCTGCCACGTAGCATTGTTTTTGCCATTTGGAACAGAGCAAGACAAAATGGCTCAACTGAACTCTCATTTCACACTGTCACAGCCTGCTGTAGCCTGCTGGCTTCCATTAAGACATCACAGATCCATGAAGACAACTGCAACATGTACTAACGGGTGTTTGCAGAACCAAAATAAAACTAGTCTATAAGCGATCTATATAACTTCTCCCCTTTCCTCTCCAGGACACTATACTATCATTATTGATTCATAATATCTTCTAGTGAGACCATCCATACTAACCATGACAGAGCCATATGAGATTTATCTCACTAATATGTCCAGTGCATTTAGCTGTACAGGCTGTATATAAAAATTTTCCTGAGTATAACTCCATATTCTCATGATTTTTAATTCATATTTTGCTGCTCTGTCACTGTTTCACTATATAAAATTGATTCCTCTCTACAATTGTATTCAGCACTGCCTATTCATTACAAGACATTGCCTTTTGGACACAAAGCTGCTGGAGATGATAGTTGACTTGTCGGGAAGAGTTTGTCAGTAAAGGGAATAATGACACTGTAATATGACAAGTTTTCAGGGGAGGAGAGGAAACACTTTGATGTAGTTAAAAATGAAACTCTATTAATATGTATAGGGACACCATTAGATGTGACACTCATAAATGTTTGGTGAGTGAGAGGCAGGAGGTTTTACTCGGGCTTTGGGAAAGGATGACTTTTTTGTGAAGTGTGAAGAGAAAACAGAGAGCAGCGAGGACAGAAGAAGCTGGAGCGTGGACACAGTCTTTCAGCACTGAAAAAAAGAGACTGAGAAGGCAAAGTTGTCCTGCCTTGCTCCAACAATATGTGTGTGTTTAGCAGTGTGTGTTTGTAGCTGTACTCATTAGTGTGGGAGTAATTGATAGGGTTGTAGAGAGCGCTGAGCAGAGTGATTAACGGGAGAGAGGGCAGTGGCTTATTTCTCAATAGAGCCCTGAAAGAGAAATGCTGAATGAATCAGACAAACAACCAAGATGGCCTTAATCTAACCTTCAGCTCACACTGAGGACACTTTGATGAGTTTGTGCCTCTTCATTCTATTCGTTTCTCTCTGTGAGTGTGTGTGTGTGTATGTCTTTAGAAATGAGTGATGACATTGTGTGCATTTGTGCTTTGCGCTCTATTTTTCAGGATAACCAAGAATAGAAGAAATGGAGTCAACAAAAGTCTTCTGTCTCCTTTGTTTTTTCCTCTTTCTCTCTGCAGCATTGAAGAAATTTTATTTCTCTTCTGTCTCTGTCTACATGGCTCCATTGTGCATCACACGCTGTTTTCCCTCTATTTGGAGAAACATAGTCAGTTGAGCATTTATAAAATTGCTTTTTTTCTTAGGATTCTGGCCTCATACTTGCACGGAGAAGCTTTGCAGTCAGCAGTTTCCTTAATCATATAGAAAAACTCCATATGTACAAGCTCTAGCTCTGCTGTGCACACACACACACATACACACTACCTCCCTTGCAGCTGGTTCAGTGAGGATAAAAGCTCTGTATTCTCTGTGGCCAATTTCTTCCTTCCCTATCCTCGAAGTTAATGATTGCACTGACTGTTCGTGGCAGGGACACATCATTTTTTCCCCACTGCTCTAGCTTTGCAAGACTTGCACCCGTGATTTTCTATGTTTACCCCTCTAGGCTGAAAACAGCTGCCGTTCCCCCGGTCCTCATGGAGGGTGTTTGTCCAGTTTGATCTTGGCATGAGATGATAAATGATCTGCGTGGCTGCTGATACTGATCCTGCCTGTGCCAAGGTGCAAGGCCATCCCCCACACAGCTCAGGCCACCGCTGCTAACAGTCTCCTTTCCTCTTCGTTTTTCCTGCTATTTGTCTCTGTACTGTACATCTCTCTCTTTCTTTCTCTTACACTTCTTTTCTGTCTGAATGGCCAACACTGAGAAGTGTTGCAGCAATTTCACAGGATCCCCCAAGGACATCAGACTTCCCATGGCACATACACCACACTCACAGTGGGGATCCACCAGCCATGTGCCTTTTGACAAGTCTCTTCCTGAGAAACACAGAGATCTACTCGCACAACATTTGTGCCTGGGTAAATACAGAGGGGAGGCGAGTACCAGTGCTGGTACGTGAAAGGCGAAGCTGAGATCCTTGCTTGCACTTCTTCTAGTCTCCAGCTGCTCACAGAACGCCCCAGACACTGCAACGCATTCAAGTTCCAAACATGGCCATGGATATTGAAGGAACCAGCCTTACCTGCTCATGTCAGCTGACGGCTTACTGTGATTCAACACACCAACCTATTGATTTGTGTGTGTGATGAGCCTGCCATAGACATCTCTCTCATTCCTCTTTCGTCTCTTCCCCCTCAACCCCCTCAACAGTGTCTCCCGGTCTCTCTCTGTGTTTCTGAGGCGTTCCACTCTGTCAAGCCCTCCCTTTTCCCTCTTGTTTGTTCTCTTCTTCTTTGATGAGCCGGTCTCGGCCAGGCAAGCCAGCAGCTCCCCATTGATTGGATGGTCGATGGGTTGAGTGTTTTTGCTACCTTTAAAAGCAAGCATCCTGACTCTGTAAACTGAGCAAAGCCAAAAGAACTGCTTTCTTTGGATCAAGGGACTACTCTAATGTCAACACAGCCTGAACTTGGAGAGGGAGGAAGCAAGAGGGATTCAATGATCTCTCAGAAGACAACTGGTCATTGATAGAGATATTCATCATCACCTTTTCCATCTACCATTCCTCTATCTATTTCTCTGCTATTCCCATGCTTTGTTTCCTTCCACAGGTGAAGAAAAACTACAACTTGATGCTCTTCTCTGGTTTCTCCTTCCACCAGGTTCCTTCCAGCAGGAGCTACACTTTGGGTATAAGGGTATACCGGGAGGGAGACAGGGAGGGATATGGTGATAAGACTGGTGGAGAGGGTGGGAGGGTTGAGTGTGGTTGGGGGTAAATTGTCTTGTTGGGGGATTATTGATAAAACTGCAATGAAATGAAAATGGATTTAAACCCAGGTTAGGCCATTTTCCCCTTCTCATTTTCCATTCGAGCCACCCTTTCTCTGCGTAGCCAACCATAACACAGATAACTTGCTTTTAAAAAAAGAGAGAAAGAGAAAGGACAGCATTTTATTTAATCTCAATTTTCTCTTTTTTCCTGCACCTGTTTTTCCTTTCATTCTTTTTTACTTTCCCTCTCTCCCTCTTACTGTCCTTCTCTTTTATCTTTCTGTCTCCTTCTTTCTCCTTCTTCCGATGCTTGAATAGAAGTGGATCAAAAAGGTAAAGACCACAATGAACATAACAACCACAGCTCGCCCCTTCCTCCCTCCTCCTACTCCTCCTCCCTTGTTTCCCCTCTTCTCCCCATATTCCCTCCTAATCCAGCACCCTGTGTAGTGGTCATGTTTGATGTTGATATCCCTCCCTTTTCTTTCTTGATCTCTAATCGCCTCCTCTTCCCTTCTCTTTCTACTGGTCTTTGACATGTAACCAAAACTCTAAAATCCCTCTAGATTTCCTCCTTGGTTCTGATGACATCAGCCTGACCTGCACACACACTTTCACATACACATTTGCACAGACAATAAGAGTCAGTCCAGTTTATATGAGAGATAAACATGAAATCACCTTCATTCCTTCCAATACAAGCAAATCCCAGTCTTAAGGTAACATACATTCATATCATTTCAGGGATGGCAAATCTTTTTCCATCCCATTCAAAAAATCATTTGCCTCACACACTTTACAAGAAAAAAAAATCTCATTATTCAGATTTCATATTCACATTTTTTAAAGTAGTACTCCACTCATTTTGATATTCCGATTTATCTGTCTCTGCAGATCCAAGAAAAAAAATCATCTTCTCACGTTACATTATTCATCTGCTCCTTTTCTCCATACTGGGTCTCTTTCCCTCTTTTTTTTATTTCTCAGGAAGTTTGTCATAATCTCAAAGCAAAAATATTGTGTTAAGATCACAGTAACTGGGCAAAGTTGATCATTGTGACAATGTCCCATTTCCAGGTACTTCAGTGTCTTCTCATTCTCTCCGTATTCATTTTCTTCAGTTAATATCACTTCCATTTTACTCCCTCTTTCGCACTTTCCCTTTGTTTACTGCTTATTTTTCTCCCTTTCTCTTGTTCTCCTGCCCCGACTTTCACTGATTGGTTTATCTCTCAGATCACATCTGGCCATCACAAGAAGCCACAGGGCCTTTTGAGCATGTATTAAACCTCTCTTTCTCCTCATTTCTCCTCCCTCTCTACCTCTATTTTCTTTATTATAAATGTATAGAAAATATTATACCCCTTGCAAAATATCTCTTCTGCATCACTTGTCATCATTCCTCCTGTATTCATGCTGAGGGGGGAGGAATAGAGGAAAGGAGATGTATCCCCCATAGGGAGCCCTTCAGTTGTGTGTAATGGCTTCTGCTGCCTGGGCCTTGCCACAAGCACTTTTAGAGAGCCCCAATCAGCATGGTGAAGCACCTCCATCACAAGATTCTTAAAGAGCAAAGATATACTTGACCAGATTCAAGGTCAGGACAAGAGTAGCTGCCATCAGTTCCAGCTTTCCAATGAGACATAACTCCCCTCTCGGGTCCCCACCATGGTCAACTTTCTCTGAACCCTTTATTTCTATCTGTCTCACTCTGAGCTTTTCCTCTTCTCTGATATCATTGCTGTATCCATATGTTGGGAGGAATTAACTCTTACTGAGGTTGCCATTAAGTGGTTTATGGGCCTTTTTGTCTGTCATTGTGCTGGTGGCTTTCATTAACAGGGATTGTTGTCTCATATTCCCCTCCCACCCCAAGTGGCCATTTTAAATCACTCTCCCTGCTTGTATTGGGCTAGAAAACTACAAAACCCTTCTCCTTCTGCTTCCACCTCACGCAACTTATTATATTTTTTTCCCTGCACTTTCTCACTAACATTAAAGTGAAAACCCTTTTCCCTTTCATGTGTTCCTGCCCTTTTACACCTTTATTCATTCCTCCACTCCTGCTAAACATGTTACTCTGTTTAAGACCTGTGTTCTGCTAATTTTTGTCAAATTAATCCTCATCAATTGATCAGCTGATTGACAGTGAGGTTTCAGCAAGATGTACACCATGCAGAGATGATGTCACAGTTCAAGGAATTTCCAAAGCTCATTCAACCTATTGTCAGGCTATTTTAAGGCTATGTTGGCATCAGCTGCATCTCCCATCCCATCACTTCCTCTGTCCCTTTTCTCACCCTTTTTGCTGACAGTCTAGCGGTGTTCAGTGCCCATAACATCACAGTATTTCCTTTATTAATGGTGACAGTACCAAATGAGTGTTTCTCTTTCCTCCAGTTTGTTTACTTCTAAAGCAGAAGAGGCAAGAAAAGGAACCAGTTAGACAACTGTGCACAATTCCAACATTACCGTGGAGGGTGGGATTATGGATTGCATAAAGACAAAACCTTGCCTAATGTAAATAGCTTTCCATAATTCGTTTGAAAAAGTTAGAGGGAATCAGTGAGGAACGAGTGCATTGTGTGACAGGAAAAAAATTACTGTGAATGGCAAAAGAGAAGAAAAAGCAGTTGCTATAGATACGATGAGTCAGTCAGTATCCCCTCATTAGGAATGACCCACCATACACAAGCACAGTCATGTGACCAAGGCAGTGCAGACACGTTTTTCAGAGGCATAGGGAGATAGAGAAGAGTGCAAGGATTGACTGTACATGTAGAAGTCATTGCAATGTTACATCAAAGAACAGGGAGGTGAGCAACTGAAGCAGGTGGTTATGAATAAAAAAGCAGCTGCCGGTTTCAGGAGCATTATGTGCAGACAGCTTCTCTGAGAGATGAGACTTAGAGCAGGAGGGAGGAGGCTTAGCTAAGGTTACAGCCATGTTGTTACCCCACGTCCCAAGCCTCAGTTAGCCAGTATAGGGTATGCTCCTCTGTCTCTTACTGTATCTGCAACCTGTAGCCTCGGCAACCATGTTTTGATCAACTTTCCTGTCACGCAGTGTCAGCTTCACACCGAGGTAGACAAGACTTTTATTTCAATGGACACTATCTCTTGCTTTTGTCTCCTTTTGATCTCAGTGAAGGGTATTCTCTGGGGTGAATGTTTGGGTTGATAAAGGTGCCAGTTTGATACTTGCCTCTTGCACTGTCTGGACAGTGTGTGTGTGTCCTAAGTGTGTATGTTTGTGTATGGCTGTTTGTGTTGTACTGTGTTTTTACTTCCAAGACCAGACCCAGTATAGTCTAAAAGGAAGCGGAAACACAGTGGGAGCCCCACCCTCGTCTTTCTTCTTTCTGTCACTATTTGTCAATCCTCAGCAAATTAACTCACTCCTACTTCTGATTTCACAGGAAATAACCTATTTACTCTCTCTTATTCAATTCCTCTTTCTCTTCTTGTTTGCACACAACAGAACACACTCATACCAGCTTTCACAAATTCTCCTCTGTCTTTGCTTCTGTATTTCTGAACTGCAAACATGCATCCCCCACACATACACATACACACACACACACACACTAACCTGTGAATGAATTCACCAACATACCATTGGGAGACTCCCTGCTCACCCAGACATGCATTATATCCCAAAATCCCCATTAACTGTCCAGCATGGAT
>JBAFTA010000023.1:18666369-18678717 GCA_036919975.1 Melanotaenia parkinsoni | reverse complement strand
TATGTATCCTGGCTAGACAGCATGTGTTTATCTCATCACAGCTGACTGTGCTGTGAGAAAGTAAAACTGGCTTTTTTTTTCCTCAAGAAAGGCAGCAGTAAAGGGAGATAGAAATGCTGCATCCTCCTTTCCAGTGAAGAACACAGAGAAAGTGTTGATTTGGCAGATGCATGGCAGTACCCGCTGTCTTCACATCCAGATGGAAAGCTAGAGGGCAGTGCCTCTGGACCAGAAACTGCAGCACTATGACCAGAGATGAAAGCCAAATGAGTCGGCAAATCTAGTGAAGACCAAAACGTACATAGGAGGACCGGGAGGGATTTTAATGTGACTGCTGTGCACAGCGGCTGCCCCCAACAGCCAATCTGTGCTACGGCAGCCCATTCACTACAGATATAAAAACACCTTATTCTAACCTGACAGCTGAGGTTGAATGGTGGCACGACTCCAGTCGGGTCCCCTGCTGCATGTACAGAATTTTAATGGCTGTGAGACAAAGACCACAGGCACTGGGGCAGCTTTATGTACCAAAGCCCATTGTGTTCTCTGCTGCACCATGCTGGCATGCAATCACACACACGGTGTTCACATTCAGCTTTTGTCTCGTTTTTTTTTTCCTCATGCTTATTTTGTGCTTCACCTTCCAACCCCAGTTGAACTTTAGCAACAGGGAACTCTTCCTGCCCTCTGTTTAATCCTCGGGCACCTGTGTTTGAGCCTTTGTAACCACATCCTAGTGGGTACTTGGCACTGTATCACTGAGATTCAACAATGGTGGACAGTGGAGGCCCTGCCTGCTTTAACATTTGAAGGTCTCTTCTTATCCACTCTTACTCTCTTTCACTATCCTCCTCTCATTCTGCAATGTAACCCATTTTCTCCAGCTCTTTTTGTACACACATATTCATGCACATACAGTGACTTTCCTGCTTCACTGGCCCATTCCAATTTACTCTACAATGTGTAATGTCATCCAGGAAAATGTAGAGTTGTCATTTAGCCTCTCCAATTGGTCTTTAACCTGTAAGATAGGTCACGGTTAGCATCTCTGATGGGGGTTATGCAACTGTCATGGCAGCGACCTTGGCCTAGTAATGGGTTGGTGAAAGCGTGAGGGTTGAAGGGTGGACAGAGGGGCTTAAAAGCATCTTGAAATCTGATGAAACTCTTCCCTTATGAATACACTCTTACAAGAGGGAAGCACTCTCATACCAATATGTTATCCTCTTTGTTCATTTGTTACTTAAAAGTTGAAATAAGAACATTTAAACATTTTTAAACCACAGAAAATATATACCTCTGTTCTGAAGGTCAGGCTGATCACAAGCTGCTGTCACCGTGACAGCAGGTACCGATTTACACTCCATCTCGTAGGTGAGTCAGAAAAGAGGGTGACATGAAAGGATGGATTAGGAAATGGGGTGAACAAGAGAAGACAGAGAGGAGAAAAAGGGAGTGACAGTAAAACAGATGGTGAGGGAAATGCCGGGTTTAATGGTTAAAACAAAGAGAGATTGAGAAATGATGGAGAGGCAGGGTGATATGACAAACTGAGATGTGCAGAAAGAAAAATTAAACAAGTGAGGGGGTGTCCTCCAACAACAGACAGCAAGGTGAAGTGACCCATTACAAGAGAAGCCAAACAAGCAGGCCAGGCCTGAAGACATGGTGGGGAGATGGAGAGTCGCTATGTACCCCTAGATTCATTTGAACAAATGGCCCATGGATCAGCATCTGCATGCTTTATGTGAGTGCCCGTCTATCACAGTGTGATGTATCCCAGTGGTCCCCCCCAGCTGTATTTATAGGCTCTAAATCATGCTTGTTGACCATTCGGGATACATTGTAGGAGAACTTTTGTATCTCTGTTCTGGCAATATAGACTTTCACACATTCATGCTTTCTGCTGAGATGAATAAATGAAGAAGGAATATGGATGTTTTATGTTAAGTCATTAAAAATGTTTTTCTTTTTGATGCTTCATCTGCTTTGATGTTGCAGAAAAGTCCTCGGGTCGATGCAGATGAAATACTGCCTGCATCTCAGCTGTGTTTAGTGGATTGCCATGGGTTAATTGATGTGTAATTGATGAGATTAATTGAGGTGTAATGTACCTCAGTGATGTGTCTGGGTATTCCACTCGCTGCAGGGCTTGTGTGTGTGCATGTTTAGGTGTGCCTGTGTGTCTACATGAGGCTACAGCAACACAATTAGAAGCTGTACTGTAGCATCCAGCCAACAAATGGAGATTTAATTAGGAGTGAAGACAGAGCAGGAGGCCAGTCAATGGGCAGCAGATAGAATTATCTGGACACACAGTCCAGCAGGCAGCCAAGACAAATTCAGTCGTGCGCATACTCAAACACACACACTGGTTCTGTTTGGAATTCTTACCTGTTTACATCGATTCTGCTGTGAACGCTGTCCTACCTCTCAACTACACTCTGCCTGTCTCAAACTATCTTCTTTTTTTTGATTTGATCCTCTTTATTTTCTCTTTCTATTCTGACTTGTTCTTTTCTTTTTTTCGTATTTTCCCATCACAAAAACACTTTCCTCTGTGGATGTTGTGGCACTTGCTCTTCCTCAGCAGCCTTGATCTCTCCCAATACAGTAGTTTTCGTATACTCTCTCCATGCCCTCTCATCAGCTGTCATCTCATCTCACACACTTTTACTCTCCATGTCCCTTTCCTCTGAGCTCTCTGCCAAGATGTCTCTCCATTTTTACGCACAACTCCTGAGTCTCAATTGTCTATCTGTTAGTCCTGCTCTCACATTCTCCGAAGCAGTAGCAGTGTATTGTATTGCACACCAAGGGACATGTCTGTGATATCCAGAAGCCTAATTAGCAAGTCCAGCTTCTGGCAGAGAGCACAGCACACAGAGGAGCGCAGGCACAAGGCCCGGCCTCAATTAATGAGACCTCGCACACCCACAGCCACCATTACACGCCCTATGCAGCATCTAGTCTCTAGCCGGCTTAGTCCTGTCCGATGAGCAGCAGCAAAAACCATAGCTGAACAACTGTAGCTAGATGTAAGAAAGTTATGTCTTTAATCATCAAGGAGTAGTCACAAATTAGCTTTGCGAATGATAAAGCAGGGATTCTTGTCAGGCTTTGTGGCACACAAATAAGATTTATGTCTGGTGGCAGTCGTGAGAACTGTGAATATAGTCTTGGAACCAACACATCAAACCAATTCTTGCTTTCTAAGGATTAGATATATGAAAAATCTCTGTGTTAAGGATGTGCAGTTTGGAAAGCTCGTATGAGTAGAAGACTATAGGAAATGATCCACGCTTTCACCCTGGTTTAGTGACTGGCATTATTGTGTTATTTCCCAGGTGTGAAAGACAGCTTCAACGGTCTGGGAGAAGAAGCAAAGGTTTGAGTGCCAGATCACAGGTCTCCTCCTGAGTTTCCTCTGTTCTCTTTTCAGTCGGGAGGATGCAGGTGGTAGCAGCTGTGGAGGAAAATATGGTGGGAAAAATATCCATTTGATCTTTGTGACAGTTAATTGACATTGTTTAAGATAAACAAATCAAGAAAGGAGCAGAAAATAGATAAATACCAGGAAGCAAAAAAAAAAAAAAAAGATTGAGAAGAACACCAGTACGCTTTTACTCAAGGCATGAGAGGACTAGAAAGAGGCCTAAGTGAATTTAGAAAAGTAGGGCAAAGACTAACAGAATAAATAAATAAAATAAACAAACGCGCTGAAATGTGAATTCCACAAGGCCCTGGGTCATTAGAGTTAATACCGTGCGTAATGCCATCTGCCATGATTGTTTACACTACGCTGGATAATTAGATCCTAATTAGTGGATGGTATGGTGGGGGAACGTTATTTCACACGCGCCGAGATGGAGATAATCAGTTGCACCTGCAACGCTGTGTTGCCTGTCCATCCTGGGACCTGTGGGTAGCTCTGTGAAGATGTAGCTGTTAGACAGGCCTTGATTTAATTGCTTGATGCACTGAAAAGAAACAGCATCTTTTTCCCCCCTCCTACCATCATTAACATATAGATAGACTTTTAGTTATTTAGAGTCATCTTTTCTCTTGACATTACCAAAACCTGTTTGCTGCGTGTTCATCTTTGTCCCTCGTACTGTCATATATGTACAGGTGTACGCCTCTGCATAAAAACAAGTGTGTGTATTTTCTCAGCCTCGTGGGTTTGCGAAAGTGTGTGTTTGAGAGATCAAAACATTATCAGGCAAAATGCATAGACTCAAACTGCCATGTCCCATCCGTGCCTCTCTCCCCAACTGATCCCTTTGAACCTCTGAATGGAAGAGGTGCCACTGGCATGCTAATAGTGTTTTGCTAAGTGCGAGGTATCACGGTGACTGCCATTATAATATATGCGTATGGAATAGCTGGTGATTGTGATTCTTATCAGTGTGGCAGAGTGCATGGGCGCCAAGCAGTGAGTGACAGGGGCTGGCAGTAAATGCTAATGGCACACAGCAGCTGACAAAAAAGAATTATAACCTCCTTTCATTACATCTATACGGCCTACCTGTCTGCCTCTCTTCCTTCCGGTGGGCTGAGGCGTGAACAACAATCAGCGTTGGCAATGTTTTATTTACATGTACGATGTGAGTAGACGAATACACTCTTTGGCATGAACTGTCATTCCTCTCAGGGTTTGAGAACTGAAAAGTTTCTCACATTGACAGTAAGTCACAAAGATTTGATTAAATGTGAAGAATAACCGACCTGTGGCTAGAAACAGTTAAAGGTGATATATGACTAGAGGCTTAAGAGTGTATGGAGAGAGAAGTGGATGTTTTTTTTTTCATCTTCTCTAATTTCCACAGATGTGTAAGAGTAGCAGGATCATCACCTTTGTGAACATGGCAGCCTGTGGGAGCAAAGAGTCCCCGTTCCTAATTGAGACCTCAGGAGTGTGAGAGCTAACAAAATGGAGCTTGTCATATTGCTGACCCTCTCCACCACATGAAAGAGAGGCCCACAAACATCATTTTCCTCCATCATCCCTGCAAGACCACCAAGTCCTGCTTTGCGACGATGTGAAAGCTACACCATCACTTCCTTCAGATGGAACCTCAAAGCTTCCTGCCTCCTTCCAGGACACGATTCTGACCTCTTAGGCATCCACACACTGTTCTTTGCTGCTTACATGTCTCTGAAGTGCACATGCAGGAGGGAGCAGAGGAGGAACACAACTCTGAGACATTGTGTGAAGACAGGCGGCCAGCACTGCGCCAGCAGGCAGACAAAGATCTGAACGCCCTGACATAATGCTTATGGTAGCGTTTGGCTGGTTCTTACACGATTTCACACCACATTGCTCATCTCAATTATCAGATTAAGTAACGGGGGCTGAGTGAGAAGCATGCAACTCGAACAAAGCAGGAGAAATTCTCATTCAGAGACACTAATTGTTTTGCTCTCTTTGCATGATCCTTTAAGCTGGTTTAGTGCAAGAAACATGACTTTTTAAAATTGGGTAAGTATAATTGCATCCTATGTGAATACTATATAATTCTGCAGGCTGGGGAGTGAAAATACTAAATAATGATTAGATGCTAATTCTGACAGGCCACACAAGAAGATGAGAAATGATCATTTCCATTTTCTTATTAGGTAAGTGGAGTAAGTGGAGCCCAAGCAAAGTGGAGTAACTTTCCTTTAAATGTAATTACATATTTGTTATACACATAGAATTAAATTCTGTGTACTTAAATGCCCCCCTTCTTTTAATAATGCCTGTCGTCTGTTCACTTTACGATTAATGTAACAAGACCACACTGCTACTTGAAAAGATTGTGTCATTTTGATCTGCACATTGCAAGATGTCTTACAAGAAAACCACAGCCCTCAATCAATAGTCCTCATAATGCTCACAACATAACTCCGGCTTGGTGCCCGTTGCCAACAATGCTATCTAATATATGTGGTTGATGACGGTTTTACTAATTATATTCTAAAGCTTGCACTCAAAACATTACTCCTGGTAATACTGCAGTGATGCAGGTTCGGTTGTTTTCTTGCATTTCGAATAAGATTAAGAATTAAAATCCACCTTACCTCGTTTTAAACTGAAGCCTTTGACTCTCTGCGCCTCAATTACATATGCAAGAGAATGTGAAGTAAGCAAAGGTGTAAAGAACTTCTGAATTTCTGAAAGTAAAAACCAAGGTTAGCTCTATTTTTGACAGTCTTATACATATGCAGAAGCTCTTTATATACAAAAAGAAATTACAACCACAGCAATTTTCATCCTCACACAATGTCATGTACTGTATATCCCGGAGGTTATCGTTCAAAATTACATAAACCTAAATTGGAACACCAACATCTATCAGGTTAATGTATTCAGAGAGCCTTTTTTTCCCTGTTCTCCCGCTGTGTTATTGAAGCGTTCCTACCACTGCTCTTAACACACCAGTCTAAAAAAACTTCATGTTGTTAATTCTCTGAACTTTCCCTGCCTCTAAAGACCTACAAAGCGGAGGGACTGACTGTAGCTGGCTGCAATCGCACACTTTAATTTGTATGGATGATCAAGCAGATACAGCATAAAGCTACTAGCGCCCAAGCAAAGGCACGAGTGATTTGAAGGCTTAATGCAGCCCTCCACACCACACAGAGCTATAGCCTGTGATTTGCATCATAAACGTCTGTTAAATTTCCACTTTTGGAAATGAATATCACTAAATGAAAACCTGAGGGGGAGCCAGATGGAGGAGGTAGGAGTGAGTGACACTTTTTTTTTTCCCATTTGTACTTTCCACCCATGATGAGAACTAATTCCATATTACTACATCTATAAGCCGTGCATAAATACACATCAAATGGCATTTTTTTCTAAACATCATAATCCCTGGATAATCTTCATCTACACTATGAGCAGTGCTAAATTGGAGTGAAGATCCTCAAATGAACATATTTACATCAGTCCCATTAGTCAGACACTGAGGAGATACTGCTCAGAGATCGACTGCTGCTTTGAAATGCCTGTAGGCACTTTGGAATTTTATTAGAAGCACTTTAACTTAGCGTGCCATGCTAAGTGATGTGCTTTAATACACATATAATGCAGTGGATTACAACTCTGGATTTTAATAAACCATCAGTTTTATTTATTACTGGTCTTTTGCCATAACAAGTAAATGACATAGGTAATCTCTGCCATGGATTTGAGGCTTTTGTGCTTTATGCATGTGTGTGTTAATGTTAAGAATCACAGTGATAATAACTCTTGTATACAGTAAATACATTTGATTCTGACAGTACAGAAGGTGTAAATGTGCAGGTATGTAATAATTTAGTCAGTATCTCCCCAGTGAGATGACCCAGGTATGAATTCTCCAACAGATTAAAGAGACATGTGTGTGCTCCACAGCCCCTTAATGACAGAGAGATCAAAGCCCAACATGTTCCTGGCTGATTTAAGGGGGATCATTAGTGATGGGTCAACAGGTCATCATTAGCAGACATGCTACCCTTGTGGTATGCTTACTCCATTCATTGTGTGTTTGCATGATCATCAAATGCATCCATATGGACATCAGATCTCTCCACAGTGTGTGGGAGGTACACAGGTCTCTCCTGTGGCCCATTTCCCCACAGACAAATACTGCTCCATCGGCGAGAGCCAGCCTCATCTATTGTACCTCCTGCCTCCATCAACTCACATTCCATCTATTACGACCCAACAGGATGATCTTCATGGCTGAAGCTTATTGTAAAACCCTAGCCTTGCTGATTCAATAGGCTCTAGAGGGTTCTGACAATGACCAATTCACTCATGAGTATTATTCATCACAAAACCTTTCCAGTGCTCCAATAAAATCCACCACCCACCTTTCCCACTCTGTTTGGTATGCTGTAACAATCCATCACTTCCAAATGTTCTGGTTCTCCCACCAAATGTAGCAGGCACACACAAACATATGCTCTCGTACACACATACATTTTTCTTTTCTCTTACAACTCCAATGAACAAACTCTTTTTCACCTCAGAAATTGCTATTTTAGTGCAGGGCTATTCCTACCCTCAGCAGTTTCACATTAATTCCTTTCCCTTCACAAACATTCTTTCCTGATTTCCCTTTACCATCCACCCATCTCAACAACAAACTGCTCTTTTGCATTGCCAACTCTGTCTTTCACCTTCCCTCTCTCACCCTCAGATGCCACCCATCTACTGCCTCCATGCCTGACTGCTTTGACAGGCCCGCAACTCAAGCAGGGGGGGATTTGATCCCCTTTGTGGAGTGAAGCGCCAGCAGTGGGGTCCACTCTCAAACCACCGGACGTAGATCCCTGAGCCACCAATTAAAAAGTCATGAAGGCTTTTAGGGGCACGCAGGGCTGCAGTTTTCCTTGCTTCTGTGGATTGGCTGCCTGAAAATAGTCTTTGTGTTCCTGAGACAACAGCAGAATATGCAGGACGGTGGGGGTGAGGAGAAGCAGGTTAACAGAGCAGCAGTGCGTGGGCCATTGTGCTCTCCCCTGTGCTCTTAAGCAGCACTCTCCCAGCCCCTCACTCCCATAAATTACATGTAATACTTACTGTCTATATGCATGGCTAATGACTAGCTCCTATATGTGCATTAAAAGTTGCCTTTTAATTGTGTGGAAAAAAAGCTCTTCTAAAGCTAAGACTTGATAACTTTCCTTCAATTGTGCAAGTATCAGATTTGGTTAAAGAGGTAGAAAAAAAAGGTCATTTTCTGCAGTCCATGTTTGGTGTAATACAGAGAAACATCTGACTGTGAATGGAGGGTCTGCATCTTCTTTAAAGATGAATATGTAGACTAATGACAATGACAGTGAGCTTGAATGTAATCTACCTGAACAGCTTGATTTAAAAAACACAGCAAAGAAATTAAATAGGTGACCACTGGCTTCAGAACTGTCAGTATACTGTGTGCATAGTAACAATGAAGGTGTGAAACAAAACTTTAATAAGCAAACAAACAAACAAACAGACCTCCCAGCATTAGTTTAGTTGCACCAACAACCATCCATAGCAGTGTCACAAACAGCAGCCAGTCACTAATGGAATCAATAAAGCCTTGCAAATATTTACAGGACAAGAGAGCCTCAAGGCGATCAATTGCAATCTATAGGACGATGGAGGGTTCTACTGTTGCTGTGTTTCAGGTTAGAAAAATCAATAATGCCAGCTTTGGAAAAAGAGGGAGTGAAAAAACAACTCCACAGTGGCACTCTTCAATCTTTCCCTCTAATGCTCTCCTTCCTTCCATCATCCTGACCCTTGTGTTGATTCGTCTTTTTGTGAAATCCAAGTTTGACGTTGCTTGGTGCGTCTCCCTGCAGGTACTGGGAACTGCAGGGAGTGCATGCAGCAGGGTAGCAGGAGACAGCTTTTGAAGAAGAAGTCAGCTAGTGGATGTGACAGGCTCTCAAAAGCCAGAGAGATAACTGCATCTGCCTGCGGAAGTCTTAACAGGTAGAAAGCTAAAGTTAGGGGCTAAATAGAGGGCTGCAATGGCTCCGCAAATTCTCTGGATGATTGGATGTAAAAAAAAAAGAAAAAAAAAAGGCACTGCTCAGTTTTTGCACACATTCGTAGGCAACACGAAAAGCAGCCTGAATAACAGAAAGTGAAGCAGGGCAGAGAATGAAAATTAGGATATATTAAAAACAGATTGCTTTTTTTCTCTCTGGGGGCAAATTTTTTTCATGCACAGGGTTGTAATCCCTAGTTTATACTCTGTAGTAACTAGCTCAATAAAATACATCAACCCAGCACATAAAAGGTGAATAAAATGGAGTATATAAAAGTGTGTCAGGGTGGCAGGAAGCTATAGAAGTCAAGACCGCCCAGAGAAATGGCTGATTTATTGACGCATTGGTAGTACGCTGACGAGTTCAGCAACTTCTGATAAATAGGCAGTAATGGAAGGTTTTCTTCTGGCAGGCTCCTTGGTCGCCTTCCTAACAAACAGGTGTTTGGAGGAAGGAAAAAAGAAGCGAGGAGAAAGAGACTGTCTCCTTCTGAAGCCACTGTGATTTCGCTCCCTCCTGCACAACGCTACTAGAAAGAACAATCAGAGGGAGATGCAGCTTCTGCCAGCGGCCATTAGCATCTCCCTCCCTCTGTGGTAACATTCATGTGGGAAAATTGTGTGTACATTAAACAGCCAAACAAAACCCACTGGTGGACAGCATTAGCATAAGGGGATCATTCTGAAGGGAGCTGGAAGGCTACACAAACAGTGGCTCTGTAAGGGCATGCAAACAAAGTGAAGCCACATGTCGCTGTTTGTATCACACTGCAGCCCACTGGCCCCAGGCCTGAAAACTTAAGTACCTGGTTGACTACTTCATCACCTAAAGTGCCTGCCTAACTGTGTGCGCTTGTGTGTACGATACAGTAAACAAATCAGGTACATCTGTGCATAAATCAATTCTTACCTGTGGTTTATGTTTTGCACTCTATGCATCACACAGATATGAAAACTGCATGGTCCATACACTGAAAAATGATTGTATCCTCATGTGATAGATCTTTCACAGCATGGCTCAATTAACTGAATTTTTCAACTGAGTGGAGTAAGAAATCCATAAAACAGATCACACTGAAAAAGCACTGCACAGACAGAATTATGTGTATGTGTCTGTGCGTGTGAGAGAGAAAAGTGAGACGCAAAGAGAAAGAGACTGAGCGCACAAACTCGAGAGTCCACTTAGCATATGTGGTTCTGAATGCTAACTTGCAAAAAAATGTCAATTACTCTCTCTACATCTGAAACTTTTATGAATGCATCCAGGCTGTTTCAAAGCTTCCCACCTCACCAGCTCCCTTGAAAAATGTTTTCTCTCAGAGAAAATCAGCTTTAATTATTGAGAGCGTGGCTTCAAGTTTATTAATGTTTTTTTTTTTTTTCTTTTTTGGACTTCCTTCAAATTGTTGTCCAAGACGCTGCCAGTTGCGCATACCAAAATGAACTTATTGATTCAAACCTACTTTCTTTGTTGCAAACAGACAGGCTGTCAAAACGCTCAAATCTGTTGCCATCACCGAAAGACAGCTGTTCACAGACATACAGGAAGCGAGTAACAGGAGAAAACAGATATGATTTGGAGAATATAATGAAAAAGAAAGCGGTAAATGGGAGATGAAGGCAGAACTTATATCTTCCAAAGTCTTCCCTTAGTTCACAACGAATCTGATATATTGGCCTCACCATGAACTAAAACAGCCTAAAACTCCACCGCAGAGTGTTGTATATCTTTCCCAGTAACACATCAGATAGACAGTAAGACAGACAGCTCTGATCTTTACTTCCATAAGCAAGAAGTTTAAATCCCTTCTGGATCAAAGGCAGCAGCAAGCTTTGGCTCGCTTTCATTAGGAGAGGATAGAAGACTGCATGGAAACCCTCCCTTCTCTTCAGGTTTGAACGGCCAGGTTTGATCAATCAATAGTGGTCCACTAACTCAGGCCTAAGTGCCCCTGCTTTAATCACTCTCCTTTGAAAAATTGAGGATGGGGTGGTGGTACCAGACATGCTCCTGCACTGTTTCATTAAAACCGTCTTTGGTCTGGGTACAAGTCAAATTATACTGTGCTTTGTTATGTTCTGTTCCAGCAGAAAATCTGCTGCGTGACAAGCACAGCCCCAAAACTTAAGTCCCATCGCTCAAAACATGAAAGTCTAAATGCTGCTGAGAGGATGGAGCAGGGATAAGCCAGGCTGATGGAGTGGCTAAGTACAACTGGGCTACTGTCTAACTTTGCCATTGTTGCTCACTGGAGGAGTGTAATCTTCTTAATCACAATCTAAACCTGCAGAACAATTGACCCATTTTATGTGTGTCTTCTTATCTTTGCATGCATGCCCATATCTAATTTGGAAGTGTTAGAAATCCCTCTTCAATCTAGGTGATCTGTTCTCACCAATCTGCCTCCACATTCCTCTAATCCACTCTGATCCCATTCAGTGCATATCAGCTGGAGGATGTCATGTTTGTAAAATGGACTATCAGTTACTACTTCGGTTTGCATGCAAAAAAAAAACAAAAAAGAAGAGCAGAATATTTTTTTTTCAGAAAAGTTAAGATTTTTTTTTAAAACTTAAATAGTTCTCTACAAAAATCTCAGTTCTCGGTTTTTCTTGTCAAGATTGTGGCTGGGCCACAGACATCATTAGAAAAGGCTAGCTGATGCCACATCCAAAGTTTTCCAAATATTTTTCAACCCAAGTTCAGCAATCGGTATTGGTGTGGTCCTCTGAGCAACAGTGTGAAAATTGAAACTGATGGCCTTATAGTAGTAAGTCTATAAGAACATTACAATCTCAGGTGGCCATTAACTCGCGTTGTGACAGAAATTAA
>JBAFTA010000023.1:18489801-18500223 GCA_036919975.1 Melanotaenia parkinsoni | reverse complement strand
CTAGGTGAGTTCCTCCAAAAATATAAAATTCTGGACCCCTGATTGCTTGATAATCTAAATACACAAACTCTGATAAAGAAGAGGATAGTTATTTCATCCAAACAACCTAAGACACATCTAAGTACCCTACTTGTGTAGATCAGATAGATGCCATTAGCCCTAACTTTCAATTAAATTCAGGTTTGTTTGTATAATGACAATTCACAACAAGTATAATCAAAAGGCACGTTCAGATACAGTCCACTATGATCTAATTATTAACCAATTAAATCAGTTGCATTTTAATCTAAATGTAATACATATAATGCAAATTCTTTAAAAAAAATCCTCACTAACGAAGCCACCAGATCACACTGAATCAGTCCTCCATCCTGAGCATGCACAATTTCGCAGGCAACTACCTTTTAAGAGGATGCCACCTCCATCAGAACCAGGCTCAGGAAGAGTGGCCATTTTCCTCAAACATGACCACACATTTTATAAATATTTTGTGTCAATCTTAGTTGTCTTTTTTTTTTCTTCTTTATTTAAGCAGATAAGTCAGTTAGGAACCAGTTCCTATTTACAGTGACAACCTGGGCCAGGGGCAACAATAAAACCTACAGTAGGTCTTAAAAAAATGTTGTGACTTAAATTACAAAGTATTAAATACAATATACTTAGTTTTATAATGTTAGAAAAAAATGCAATAAAACAGCAATTCGAAACATTGAGGTGCAGTTAATAACGAGCAATGATGACCAGCGATCACAGACATTTTTTTGCAATAAGTTTGTAAAAGTTTAAGAATCTACTGTAAAAGGGTTCAGTCATTAGAAGCTAAAAATTAGAATGTGAAACGACCAAAGGCTGTGTGGGCTTTTAGAATAATTAAGTTAAGGTAGTTAGTGGAGCGTAACTTGCAATCACTGTTAAAGTAAAATGAATAAAGAGTGAAGGTAAGCAGGGGTTTTTGCAAATATTAAGGTTTTAAAAATAAACAGATGCCAATAAATCAGCTTCCAGGAGTGAAGCGATGGCCAGTTGACATGAGAATATAAATCACAGTGATGCGTTCTGAAGGGAACTGGTATCAAAGACAATATGGTACCAGCTTAATGAGGAGGCTCTTAGCAACATGTCTTTAAAAATGTATCACCATAATCAATCAATGGGAGAACTGACATTTTAACCAACAAGTATTTTGCAGAGTTTGTGAAAGAAGTGTAGGTGTTACGAAAGCAAAGCAATATATAACATTATGTAATCAGGATCTAGTTTTTTATAGATTTATGTTACCCCACAGAGATCACATCTCACATCAGGCAGCAACTCGTATCCAATGGTGACAGGATCTATTATATTGAGTTGGGTATCCTCAATGACAGCTGTGAATTAGTTATAGGTTAATTTATAACCACAATTTTTGCAGCTTTCAGTGTTATTTATGATTGTACTCCCTGAGTGGCTGTGTAGTTTTTGGTATTTTCTTTAAAGAAAGAAAGGAAAAAAAAAAAAAACCCACGATGAATACTGTCCTTGTAAAATATTTCCAAAAAATAAAAGCCTACTGATTAGTTGAAGTGTTTATATTATGCATGCTGTTGAGCGAAACCAGAAAATGTGACACTGAAAATTGACCTTGAATGTATGGTGACTTTTTACAAAGGTATTCTCAATAAAACATCTCTATATATTAATAAACAGTCTGGTCTGACAAAATCTGTTTTGCCAGCCATGTGGCATTTTCAGTTATTTAAAAGTTACAGCTCTGAATTGAATTACTCAATTTATTATTTCATTTTACTTCAATTACTTCACATAAACCCTTTTGTGAATCATTTGAAGTCACGTGTCCTGTGCATGCTGTTTCATCCCTGCCCTGCCACAAACACCCATAGCATCTGTGTGCTTTCATTGTGTTTATAACAAAGTGTGCGAGGTGGTGTTTCGTACAGTATGAATATTGTGAGTATCTGAAATTTTATTGCCTGCCTTTCTTCGTCTTTGGTTGTGTCTTACTTTTTGTTTGTGTTTGATTTATATTTAGGTCAGAAAATTAACACGTTTTTACAGATACACCTTCTTGTGTAGTTTATTGGTTTATTCCAATTTGTCACTGTTATGGCGTGTAGTTTGAAAAGGAGCACAGTTTTGCATATGGCATGTTGAGCATGAAGTGTGTACTCCCTGTTTTGCATCCTTCATTTTTGTGAATTATTATCAACCTATGGTATGGTCATCTTACATCAGACTAACAAGTGTCCTTACAAATTGTGACCCATGCATGATCTGAGAGATGAGCCATTCAAACCCAAAGGTTCTTTTTACCTTCCAGTTTGGGTCCAGAATTGTCCCGGTTCTGAGGGAACAGGACCTCCGTAAGTCACCAGTCTCCATCGCCTCTCAGCCAATCACTCACCTTTTATCTTCTCTCTTTTAATGCCTGGTCCTTTCTTTTGTCACTGGCTGTTTGGCTGTGGTTAGATGCTGGAAATCACTGGTCTTTTCTGTCATTTGGCCTCTATGGATGTGGCAGCGTATGATTGTCAATCCAGCAGGCCTTGGGTTGTGCTTCGGATCTTGTCTGTTTTTTTCTTTTTCTTTTTTTAAATCACATAACATACAGAGATGACACTAACTCTGCATGCATGCATAAAAACTATACAAACTGTTTTTCCATTTTATTCTACAAGTTTTTTCATCTCGTGCTTGCTAAATCTCACAAAAGCCCAATTATCTCCTTGACTTACTGTAAGATATTAAGAGGTTTCTTTGGGTGTAAATACATATAATTGACCGTGTGTGTGTGTATAAATCATCTATGTTCATGCTAACTGCAAGTGTTCCTTGTCTCACCCCTCCTCTCCTTGCAGTGACCGATCCTTGGAGGTCTTCCTCCGGCCTACCTTCTCTGATGACCGATCTGCACCCATCTACTACTAGCAGCCTGCTGTCCACTTTATTTTTTTCACTCATGGGCACTCTTTTTTTTTTTTCTTTTTTTCATTAAAGGTAAACAATGGCCGTCACTGGCATGTTTCATTGTTATTGCAGGCGGGCCCATATGTGACTTTGTGTAAATGAGTCACTTCAATGAACATTTTACACTATTAAGAAATTAGTCTCTTTGCTCAGGAAATTAACTCCAATAATTTCCTATTTATGTTTTGCAGCCACTTTCATCATTATTGAATGTATCAGCCCGAACATTCAAAAGCAAGTGTATCTATAGATTTTTTTTTTTGTTGTTTAGATGAATGAGGAATTTGACTGGTGATGAAATCAACACTACACTTCTATTATGGGATTAGTTTGTTTTCTTCAACGCTATACACTGTAAATTGTATTGGGAGCAAAGTCGCGCTCTGCATTGATTATGTGAGAGCTGAGGGTGAGCGTGAGATGATTGGTTGAAATCAGTGCATCACTGGGATGTGAATGAAAGATTGAAAGTTTGTCAGTAAACTATAATTCTGCTTTTGTTAGGTTATGTAGAAGTTTATATTCACTAGTTGTGATACAGTACACCCAGATTTTCAGTGTGGGAACTGTGCCTTCTACATGTTTTTTTTTAACATATGATAATATTGTTAAACCTATTGTTCTATAAACTGCTTTAAGGGGACACACAGCACGGTTCTACATATATTTTTTATAATCCTGAAAGTGTTAAAAGGATTATTTCACCTTTATTGTTTTTTTTTTGTTTTTGTTTTTGTTTTATTGCTTAAGCAAGCTTTAATACTGAGCAGTTGCAATCCCACAGAAATACACAAGTATATTTTGAATTGTCAGTCTTTTATTCTTTTTGAATTTCAGCAATATTTAAGCTGTCAGAGTTTAAGTAGAGGTGGCAAAGAGTTTAGAGGAAATGCTACATAATGTTTTTTTTAATACATTTAGCTTTGAGGGAGTGGTAGTTTATCAGATAAGGTACAGTATTATCTTAGCTTTTGATCATTCGTTCTCAGTATTATGCAGCACATTCATCTGGGAAACGAGCTGAGGCATCTATATATAGGATGTAGTGTAGGGTTACATTTGAAATTTAAAACAAAATGTGTATGAATGTCTATGTGAATGAAAAGTCATCCTGGAAAGTCTTTTTTTTTTTCTCCACAGAGAAGAAACTTACACTGAGTGATGTGATCTTGCTTATTTTAGTGCTCATCTAGGCTTTTTTTTTTTTTTTTTTACTTTTATATAGCTCATCCTCTCCATTTCTCACCTTTGTCCTGTTTATATTATATCTGTACTGTACAGAAAATGCAAATAAATTATCTTGTCCAAAATAAATTTAAACATGCACAAATATTATCCTTTACTGGTTATTTTCAAGAAAACTGCCAATCTCTGACATCTGAAGATACAAAAATATCACAGACACAAAAGGAGAAAAAAAAAGGGACTTGGATTTATTTGTTTGGATAATACAACAGCCATGAGTGAGGGACCAATGGAAACAGAAATGGTGTTACAACTGGTGCATAGACCAACCCACCTCATCTTCTCCATTAGCTGTCTGCCACTTAAGCCAATGGGCTCTGTAACATCTCTTTGGCAAATTTGAGAGGCCGTCATCCTGGATTGTATCTTTTAAAATGCGCATATAAAAATATGGCAATGTTTTCTTGCTTTGCACAACTTAAGAGGCAAGGTGAGAGAGAAAGGCATTGGCACTTGGAACTACAGATGGACAGAGAAGGGGAGGGAGCTGGCAATGCAGCAGTAGTAATTCAAGTCAAGCTACCTGCTACATGTAGATATAGAAGTCATACAATAGATACGTCCTTTTTTTGAATGACTGTGTTCTTACACCTCACTAGGGTATTCAGCACAAATATAATTATATGAGATAATTTGTAGAAAAGATACATAAAGATGACTGAAATCTCATTTATGACTGGCCTGCCTAGTCTAACGCTACTGAATTGTGTGGAAACACCTTTCTGTTTATCTGATGTCATTTTGTTGCTGGATGAATCTCTTTTTAATTAAACAAATATGTTATAGTGAAACAAATCTGTCACTGGCACTATCAACAGAAGCAGGATCTCGTATGTTTGCCTATTCTGTTCCAGAATGGATGGGGGGGCAACCAAGGCTTCACAAAGTGCATAATTAACCAAGATGAGTGGTGGTAGTGATTTATTAGTGGCAACACTGATTTCCATAATTATGTTTCCACTCAAAAATCACACTGAAGCCACAGAAACCCACAATCGGTAATATTTAAATGATTTGGATCATGGGGGAAAATAAAGTTAAAGCACCTCCAGCTTTGAACAGCATCAACACCAGCCATGATTGGTTCAACAGTCTTTTTTTTGTTTCTTTGTTTTTGTTTAGAAATTCATCACAGCTTTTTAAGCAGCAATTATCAAGCATTGTTTTCTACTTCTGACAATGAGATGTAACAGTCTTAAGTTGCAAGAAAAAACCAGATCAATGGGAAGCAGATGTGCAAATGCAGCTGATAAGAGGAGCAGCTATGCAGCCTATCATTTCACTTTTTTTGTTCTTTTATTCTTCTAATTATCTTAAAATATACATAGTAAAAGAACTGTAAGGTCAGTTAAAGAATTTTGTTGTATTGTTGTGTGTTCTGCTGGATAAAACTACAGATATAAGATTTATATTTCTGCAAACAATAGGAATTGACTTTGTATTCACCTCCTGGGGGTCCTTACAATCAGGTTGCCATCCCTACAGCTATTGCTCTTTCTTTGTGAAATGAAAAGAAGCGTGTGCAAATCATTCAGAGTACTTCACTACTATATGAGGCACTGTCTCATAAAGGGCCACCTTGGTGAGATGCCCCAACATTGATAAAAAATAAAACTCTGTAAATCATTTAAATGTAATAATGCTGTTTTTCTGTGTAGAGGAGGACCAGGACCCAACCTTCTCTGGTCTCAGTTAGAGGGAACTCAATCCTTTGGATTATCTTCAGTGTTTCCTGTCGGACACAAGTTGGATGAAATTAGTTAAATAACAGAATACCATATATATCCTCCAATGATACCATTATTCAATCACCTGGTTGCACCTGGATACATTTCTCATCTTCTAATAACTTTTCACACCTGCTGAGTAATATTTCACACTATGATGTTAATGATGTTCAGAGAATAAATAAACTTTACAGACCTGCTGCTGAGCCCATGTGGGGGTCGAACACATGTGTGATAGAGAATCGTGAGACCATGAAACGATTAAGTGCCACAGGGGCAGCTTTAGGAACCTCAGGGCTGTTGGAGATAGAAGTAGGTGAGGAGGATGGAGGCTCAGGGCTGTTGTGAGGTGATGAAGGATGGGGTTTAAAGGAGTGGTCATCTTCCCATTCATAACTCCCACCTGAATCCACACAGATCATAGACAAAAGGTAACTATAGGGATAAATCTAGGGTAAAAAAAAAAGGGGGAAAATAATATTAAAGTCAGTAGAATTCTGTGTCTTCACCTTCATCCGAGTTGTTTCCATCTGTTCCCTTAGTAACACAGTGAGCTTCACAGGACTGAGGTTCGAGTTCTGAGTCTGAAGATTCCTGAACACTCGTCTCTACTCCTGCGCAGAAGGAATAGTCAGCTAGTTCTCCAGTGGGGCTCTCCTGTAAGACACAAACACCAATTAAATAATTAAATTGTTAGAAGACTACAAATTGAGTACAAAGTGTGCAACTTTGATCAATTACCATGTTCGATACCTGGTCAAAAAGAAACACCGTGACGTCGTCAAAAAAGGACACAGCTTTCTTCTTCCTTTCCAGCTCATCACAGAAGGACTGGGTGAGCAGGGTGGGCATCTTCAGGAGGCTGCGGAGGTGTCTTGCCCGGCTGCAGTCACTTACCACCACTGGCACTGTGGTGAAATCCTCCTCACTTTCCTCACTGTCTTCATCTTGAATGTTGTATGTTCTCAGCTCTTCATCAGATTCACTGTCATCTGAGTCCTCTTCATCCTCCGCCTGCTCCAGCGGAGCTCTTACATCTTCTCCACAAAGCTCCAGCAATGACGAGGAAGTGGAAAGGTCATGAGGACCATTGGATTCTTCACAAAAGCTGTCGCATTCCTCTGCATCTATGTCCTCAAAATCTTCCTCATTTATTCTCACACCCTCCCTTCTGTCCTCTGTGTCTTCGTTGACATGACTGTACTCAGGCAGCTCCTCCTCCTCTGTGGATCCATCACCATTTTCACTTTCTTTACGGGTATCATCTCTGCAGTCAGTTAAAGTGCAACCAGACAGCAATGACTGTATGGGGGAGCAGTCTTCTGGTTCGTGGTTTGCAGAGGCCTCTTGGACAGCAGAAGAGGGTTCTGACCCAATGGATGAACTGATCTCTGAAGCGGGCTCGTCCCCTGGGTGCTCTGTCTCCAGCCCAAGATCTTCTTCTGCAGGTGCAGATTCTTTGGTCAGACAGCCACCCATCTGTGGAGGAAATGGTGACAACATGGACAACCCAGGGTTGGGAAAAGAGTCAGGTGAACTAGAGTCAACCTCAGAGAGATTCACGGAAACACAACTTTTCATGTGTCTCAGATTTGTTACATTTTTCCCACAGTTGAATTGCTTTTCAACAGAATCTCCTATAGAGCTCAAAATCTCAGCAGGGCAGTAATGGTTAGCTGGACCGGCAAAGAAATTACTGCCTTCCTCCTGGGGGCTCCTTTCATTTTCAGTATCATAGTCAGAGAAATAAGCTGAGTCCCTGTATGGGTCCTTGTCAGCCAGGCCCTTTACATGGACTTCTGAGGTACTGGAAGTGCAGACCCCTTGCCCTAAACCTACCTGCAGAACAATATCAGGCTCTCCACCCAGCCTAGGGCTCCTATCACCACTGATAGGATCTCCGAGCTCTTTGAAAATAAACTCAGGGGATTCATTGTTCTCTGTGCCATAGCCACTATCCAGAGATTTGGGCAGGATAGGCAAATTGAAGGGGTCAGGGCTGAATGGCTGGTCACAAGAGCCTTCTGCTGATGACAACAGAGTGATCGTATCCACAGGTTCAGGAGTCCCCTCTGGATTCTTCTTTGGGCTGAGGTCTTCCTCCTCTATCTCAGCATAGTCAAGGTTGAAGTCAGCAAAGATCCCTGATGTTATATCTGCAATATCATCATCATCCTCACTGTAGTCTCCGAGGTCAACCAGGCAACTGCTGAAGTCTCTAACCCCAACTTCGTGATTTAACCCTCTGCTGCTTTCAGATGTGTCTGTGTAGTTTAGCCTTTTGTCTCTCAGTCCAACAGATATTCCAGCTGAAACTCCTGTTTGATCAGTCTGAGAGTCTTTCAAACAGGACAGGGGCTTGATATAGCTTCCCTCAGGGTTCATCTCAGAATACACCCTCTCTCTATTTAGCAATGAATGCATTTCATGTTTCGCTTCCATTTTTTCTCCTTCTGTACCTGTGGGATACATCCTTGAGCTGGTGAAAAAATCAGTGCTTTGCAAGTTATCGACATTTACACGCCTCTGCATTTGAGTTGGAGCCACCTCGCTTTCTTTGTGGCATAAGTAAATATATGAGCCTAATTCAGTGGATTTACAAGCAGCACCATGACCAGAGTCTTCTCTTCTGTTTTCCATTCTTTCACAAGGCTTAGAGCTGTGGAAGGTTTTTGTGGTGGCCTTGGTTAAAGACCATAATTCTGTGTTCATTTGAAGATCCAGATAGCTGCCAATTCCACTGCTTGTCTGCCTGCTGTCAAAGCTCAAGCTGTTATTGTTTGCTGAATGGTTTGAAATCCAGTTAGTGGCTTCTCCCTCAGAGAATAAGCGATTCTCAATTTCTCCACTTCTCTGTCGGCCCAACAACAGCCCATCATCTGTTTCTACATTAATGTCAATGTGGTTAACAATGGGTAGTGTCTTTCTGATGGGGGCTACCATATTATGGCAGTTTTCATTAACCATACGACCTATGTTTGCTTCCAGATAAGGATCACAGAACCCTAAGCTTGGGCTGCTGACAACTTGTGATAAACTGCGTGGGTTTTCTAACCGGCTTTCTGGATGCAAAAGGTTTGATTGGGACTCAGGAGAGGTTTCCAGTTCAGACAAACTGGACTGGTGATGTGTCTTGCATGCTGCTGAGCCCTCCCTGTAGATTCCGTCATTGGGACTAGATGAGATGCAGTTATGAGAGTTTACAGGACTGGTGCTGGATGGATGTCTTAGCAGTGGCTGCATGCTTAGCTGGATAGTGGGACTTGAATCAGAGTCATAAGCATTTGATTTGGCGTTGTCATCAGTGGACCAGTAAGCGCCAGGCTGTACCATGGACGAACTAGTTTGACTCTCAGCAGACAACCTACAGTTGCTTGCTTCCAATCCTGGGCTGTAGTCCTCAACGCTCTCATCCAGCTTAATGCTACACTGCACTGGCTCCTCGATGCGAATGTAATACTCACTGCTGACAGAGGGGCTGTGGGCACTTAAAACTGGTACAACACCTGAGTGTTCAGGTTCATAATAAGATGGCGACACACTTGAGGTCAGGCTGTTAGTTCTACATTCCCCTGAGGAACTTCCTTTGCTTGAATAGTAGATATCCTGGTAGTAGGGGTTCCCTTGGCCCAGTGGCCCACTGGTGGAGGAGGAACAGTAAGGCTGTTCAGCTCGTGCCTCCTCCCACTTGTACTCAAAGTTGAGACCATGGCTTGTCTCTGTGACAGTCAGTAGGTCATCGACTGTGTCAGAGTGAAGGCTGTCTGAGAAATGCTCCAGTAGGGGGAAAGAGGACGACGCAGAGGAGGCCAGCTCCACTGCCTGAGTTTGGTCTGCACTGGGGACGTCGGCGGAAGCAGGTGTGAGGTTCAGGACCAGGGATGCAGCTGTGTGAGAAGTGCTGCCAAGCAAATTGGGTCTTAAGGCATTCCAGCGTTGCTCAAAGCCTTCCTCAGCTTCACTGGCGCCTTTGGCGCACAAGTATGTTACCAGAAGGTGTATTTCCTCACTGCTGGGTCTGAGATCTGGCTGCAGCCAGCAGAACTTCATAACCTCATACCTGAACAAAAAAAAAGAAAAAGACAAGAGAGGGTAATAGATACAAGTTGTAACTGGGTTACTTTCAATTAACATTTACATGAATAAGTCAAAGATTGTTTTCTGTTTTCAACAATAAAGAAGAAACCAACAGGCAACAGTTAAATAATTAATTCTACCCAACAAAGCAATTTAACGAGAACTTCAGAAGTCAGCACTTTGTAGCAACACCTGGCACATAAAAGACAATAACACATAGTGTGTATAAAGGAGGCGTAGTGCAGATGCTGACACAGACATTTGCTTTGTGTGTCAGTGTAGCCTATGTATCTTGGTACTGAGCATGTTTACTTCAGTAAGGAACAACAGTAAAAAATTAATAAGTATAAACACCATTTGGCTGGCTCCCACTGCAAAATTGAATGAGGTGATTCAATTCCTATCGACG
>JBAFTA010000023.1:18249091-18260722 GCA_036919975.1 Melanotaenia parkinsoni | reverse complement strand
TTGGACAGGGTGGCGAAGGCCTTTTTTGATGGAGGAAAAGTGCCCTGCAAAAAAAGGTAACCAGAAAACACTTTTTTTTGCAACAAGGCTGGGAAACAACGGGTGAAAAAAAAAAAAAAAAAAAAAAAGTCCTTCTCCAATTTTGAAGAAAGATTGAAACCCCCCCCTCCTCTCCAAAAGGGGGGGGGGGGGGTGAGAAAAATGTCTTGCTTAAACAAAGGATCCCCCTCCTCCCTCTGTTGATGAATTGGCATAAATATGCATGCTTATTAATCATGACAGCAAAGAAAGCAACAGAGACAAAGGGAAAGAAGGGAAAAGAGTAAGAAAGGTAGAAAAACAGGTGAAAGAAACAAAAAGTGAGCGTATGCAATTATCCCTGTGTTGCCCTGTTTAGAAAGGTAGTGTTATTGCAGGGCTGTTTGCCCTCTTTATGCATTTCATTAATTAAGATGGGAGGATGCACAGGCCGCAATGAGACGAGGTCATTAAGCCCACCACAACACTCTTCCCTACCCTGAGCTGGCTCAAAGCATTGGCCCTATTGTTCCACCAGCAGAAAAGTGAGACATTCAACACTCAGAGCTGCAGTAAAACCCATGCTGCTGCACACTTACACACAAGGTCCAATGAACCACATCTGTGCTTTCCTGGATCAGGTCACATGCTTGCCAAAACAAATATGTCTGTCTTTCATTTAGCTTGTACAGAGCTATGTTTTCCTCCTTTCTCCCTCTCCTTCTTCCTTCACTCTGTCTGTTAGTTCTGTTAGCTAGAGGGTAAAACAGGTGCAAAAACAGGAGAAAGAAGTTGCGCACCACCTGGGCTTCTCTAGAAGGCTCTGAGGTCACAGAGAGGCTTGCATGGTGAAAGGGAGTTGATCATCTGTTTGTCCTTCTCACAGCCACACTTTTAAGCTCTCTTTTGCAACATGCCTATCAGATAATAATCATATCAAATGCAGTTAGTTATCATATTCTCTAACACCTTTTTCACCATTAGATTACGTAAATTTACAGCCATTTCAACAATCGAAACTTATTCTATGTTGTCCTGTTCTGTCCCTATGTGTAGTTTGTTTTCCTTTATCATATACTCTGTGTATGTGTACCTTACAAATAGTCCCTCAGGGACAAATAATTGTTTGAATTGAAGTAAATATGTATTAAAAAAAAAAAAAAAACATTTCTGCTGTTTGTTTTTCCTACCTTATCATCTTTTCTTCCTTTTTTGCATTTTTTCACTAGTTATTATTAGTGAATATTAGTTTATCTGTGTATAGCTTGGTTGCATATGGTTTTTTTTTGTTAGTATTACATTACATAACATGCTCAGCAGAAAGCATTCCCTGTATTTTTATAGCATTGTGACCATACTGGCATGTTTTCCTATTCCTATTATCTATTTTCTTTGATTTTATTTTTAAATCACTTCCTTCTAGTTGGTTGAAATAAGCAATTATACAGTAGTGACAATAGAGTAATTAAATTTGCATAGATCTTTTTAGATCCTATAGTTACCCAGATGCAGTGGTTTGTGCGTTGTCATAGTGATACTGGTCCTAATATTGTGATAGTCTTTCATCTCAGTCCATCTTTTCTTCTTTCCTCCACCCTCAAAGTCCTTTGTGTTACTCAATGTCCCATTTTTTGTTTGGTTTTAGTATAAATGTTTTCCAGATGGGCCTGAAGTAATGAGCCCAGGTGTAATGGCTTATAGGCCCAACATCCCAATGACCTTTTAACTTTGAAGTCACTATGGGTTAGCCATCAAGCTCTCTGTTCTCACAAGCTTTCAATCCATCCTAATCAATTCATTCAGATGGATAGAGGTTTCACTGACACTTCTAAAGGGGAGATAAATAAAGAACTATGTGTTTAAAAGACAAATGTCATATATTTCTACAATCCCCAAGCTTGTTGTTTATTGTTTTCTATTCTAAACTCAGCCAGGAAAGTCAAACATTAGAGGCAGAGCCAGTACTTATTTGCGTATGAAGACCCCCAGCTGCATTGGACTTTAAGGATTACTATGCATTACTGCATCACAGTGGCTGCTGTCATGTCTTGTTAACCCTCTCCTTCCCTCTTTCATAACAGGTCCGGGATATCCTCGATTCTCAGGAAGTCTGGCCCATACTTTCCTTCCAATGAGCCACTTGGACCACCATGCCAACAGTGGAGTTCTTTATGGGCAGCACCGTTTCTATGATACACAAAAAGGTGAGAAGTGAGAAAATAAAATCTCAATAAAATAAGACATTCAAATGCAACTTCAAAAATATATTTTATGCTGTAATGTTACAAGGGCTACCGAAATAAAGACTCTGGAATGCTGTCATGAGCACACTTTCTTTTTATTTGCTTTAAATAATATGTTTATTTTAACTAACCAACCTCATTTCCTCTTGTAGAGAACTTCTATCTGCGGGGTCTCCCTTCCCAGCCACCTCTCATTTCAGCCAATCACAGTCTGCCACCAATGTCCAGGGCAGGTTCAGGACACCCTCAGGGGTCCTGCAGTCGAGACAGAGATCCAGGAATAGGGTCAGGTATCCATAAAGGTCTCAAAGAAGGATCTGTGGAAAGGGGAGTGGTACCTGTCAAGGACAAAGAGAGGTCCAGCAGCAAACAAGAAGTGAAAGAACGACAGCAACAGCAGCAGCATCATAACCACCAGACATCCCAGACCACACACCATCACCATTCCCACACCCATCAGCAGCACCCTCACTATTCGCAGCACCCGCTTCCCCTGGAGGAGGTCAATAGTCGGGCCCTGGAGAGGCACAAGGTATCACTCACAATGGAGTACAACAAGGAGTTGAGTATAAGCAAGCCTCTCAGTGCCTGCTTGCACAATGGCAAGATACAGAATGGAGATGCAGGATCTGCAACAGCGGCAAAGGTCTCCATGTCCAGCTGTGGTGGGGAGGGTACAACCCTCCGTGCTATGGGGGGTGGGGGGACCAGCCAGGGCAGACATATGGCGTCTAGTGGCAGTGGTCGCTGCACCAAAGAAGGAGTAAGTGGGGAAATGAGGATCAGTGAACAACCTTCAGACTGTCTGGAAAGGGGTCAGGCACCACTTCACCACTCTCTGCCCTACTCTGTACCCCCACCCTTACACATGGGCTCTGCTACCGGAGGTGCACACCCTCATCCCCATCCTCACGCTCATCCTCATACGCATCCGCATCCAGGAGGCTTCCACTGCCTTCAGCTCCACCCCAGCCATCCACACCACCCACATCATCCCCACCATACACACCACCATCCGGACTTTTTCTGCCCACCCCCACCTGCTCCTCTAGCCAATCCTGCCTCACAAGAGAGGGGCCCCGTCAATGTAGGGCGAGAGCCTAAAGTCACAGGGCCGACATTTGTGCCATCTGTGGCAGACTTAGGGGACAAATCTAGTGGGCCATTCCAGCTTGGCAACCCTGACTGCCAGGGTGTGGATAGTGGAGGAGGAGGTAGTAATGCCAAAGACAAAGCATTAGAAAAGAATGGTGGTGGGCACCATAGTAGTTGGCAGAGAAAGCAGCAGCAGCAACAGCAGCAGCAGCAGCACCCATACAGAAAAACAGAGAAAGCTCCAGACTGGATGCAGTCCCACCACCAACACGTTCAACCCTCACAACTTCCACCTCCTTCACAACAACAACAACAACAACAGACGCCACATTCTCAACAGCAGCACCAAGTTGTACGATCACGCAGTGCTGAGTGTATAAACAGTGGTGTGGACATGGATGTGTTCAGATCCTCACTTCCCCAAGGGCCTAAGACAGGACACACCATCCCTCATTCTGTAAACACTTCTCCTTACAGAGACTGTTCCCATCAAGGACCCCCGCCTAACTCCTCCCCACTTGGAAATAAAAACATGGGCCAACATAATGGGACTGCAGCAGCCCATGGTCCTGGAGGTAGCTGCTCCTTACAGAGAGATGGCCAAAAGGTAGCCAGGATTCGCCACCAGCAGCATGGTCGACCTGGCGCAGATGCTCCTTCTCCAGCTGAGTTAAACCAGAGTTCTGGTCAAGAGCTTAAAAGAAAGATGGACATGTCACCATATGGTTACGGCAACAGCAGTGGACAACACCACCACCAGCAGCCCCCAGTGCCACCCTGGGCTATGAGGCCACCCCATCACATGTCACAACCTGAGGAGGAGCAGAGGAAGTCCTACATGGAGCTAGGGAGCACTGGTGGGCAACATTCACAGCAGCAACAACAGCCAGGAATGAACCTGCCTCCCCCCCAGCCTCCCTCTGCACCACCCCTCAGTCAGCAACAGCAGCCACAGCAGCAACCTGATCCCCAAGGTCCAACTCAGGGTGAGAGCAGTGCCATGAAAAACCTACTAAAGTACAGCAACCAGCAACAGCCACTGCTCCTCTCTCAGAAAAGCCCATTTGGGGGTCTGGGAAGTCTTAAATCAGGTCTGTCGGGGGGTAGCTGTGCCCTGCAGGGCAACAAACAGACTTTACCTTCCAGAAAGGGCCCAACCAATGACAGTGAGCGCACTGATTACAGTGGGCGAGGCCGGGAATTGGGGGACACAAGTCATGGGGAAAGCGAGGTGCGGCAGCCACCGGTGGGAATTGCAGTGGCAGTGGCCAGACAAAGGGACCCTCCATGTCGGTCAGCAGACAGTCACCACAGCCGGCAGGGAAGGGTACATCCCTCTGTGAAAGGTGAGAAAGAAGATCATGTTTGTGGCCTGTCAGTCTTAACACAAATATATTATTAAACTTAAATATGAAATGATAAGAAGAAAACAGGAAAACAAGCCTTTCATAACCTGGAAAAATATAGAAATTTTAATTTTGTGGTGATGAGACTAGTTAAATTCGTAAATATTGTATTGTGTATAGCTCTTCAGCTTTTAAATACTCAGAGGATTCATATTATTTACTCTGCAATAATCCCAAATGATGCAAGTGGTGCAAGCATCATGTTAATATAATTTGATATTACTTATCAGTTATGATACCCATAAGACAAAAGTACTTAATTTATCCCTAAAGGGAACCAAAAAACAAAAAATCAGACAAACATAAACTATTGTGCTACACAAATAGTAACAACAATTTACCTAACAATGTACTTAATATCAGCTTCTAACCAGAACATAAATAATGTTTTAGCTTTGTCATTATTTTATAGACACTCTCTCAAGATTTTTTTTTTTTTAATTCTAATATCAACTGTTTTGTCTTTTTTTGTGTGTCTTGTCCAAAGACTTAAGAGAAGGTTGAGGGTGAACAGCTGCAGCCTGGCGAGTGGAAGAGATAGAGCAGGATCTAATTTGCATATTCATAGACAGTGCATATTAAATGAGACAAAGGTGTCGAGTTCATCTAAGCCATTGTAAGGCATGAAGGGATTATCTTCATGGAGAAGAGAGCGAACTTCTAAATATGTAACTGGGATGAACAGAAAGTCATTGTCAGAGGCTTAATCAATGCCAAGACAGGGTGGTGGAGAGGGTAGCTGCTTCTTGCAGAGAGATGACCAAAAGTAAGGATGGAGGGGTTTGAGGTAGGGGTTACAATATCTGTGCAAACGGGGACACACATCTGTCCTCCTTTAGATCTGGATTCGATGTCCATCTATTTATGTTTTCATTTTCAGTACAATGGAAGGTTATATCTCCTAAAACGCCATGCAAACATTTTGCATGTGGGACTGAATTCCATTCATATACGGCCATATGTCAAGACCTGCAAAATTACAAAAAAAAAAAAATCTGTAGTTTTTAAGAATTTGAGCCAATAAATTGTCTTTTTTACACACTGTACACACAAATTTATTGTTTTATCAATTTTTTTCTCTTGTACATAAAGCAATTTTCACACTAACTGAATCATTTGCAAGTTAAGGGCAAAAGACTTATGAGTATGTCTGCACTGTGAGACAAAAGTGAAAGCTGATGGTTAGGTTGATACTTGTCTCACAGGACCACCCCGCTCCATGTATCCCTCAGATCCCGCTGAGGAGGAGAGGAAGCGAATGAGTGAGGACCAAATAGGTCTCCCTTGTCTGGACAGAGAGAGAGATGCATATATCAGGTGAGCTAATGTAAAGATGTTGCTGTGCATCACCTGAATTCACCTGGAAAACATCTGCATTGTGATCTTCAGCTGTGTATAATTGTCTTTACTTTCTCATGACTACAGGGAAAATAAAGAAAGGGTGGAGTTTGCAAGGATCCACCCCTCCAACAGCTGTCATGGAGACCTCACCTCTCATCTCATGGTCCCTGGTGGGGCTTCTCTCCAGTCTGGGCAGTTAGGAGATCCTGCTGCACATTCTGCTCACCACCATTGGATGCCAAGAACTGGAAGTCCATCCCTCTGGATGACAGGACACTCTTACGGTAAGAGAATACTTTTGGAAATAAAGATACAGAAATTGATCCTACTCATTTTGGTCTTATAAATCAGATTTTTTTTTTGATTATTTAATTTTATGTTGTGAAAATATAAAGGATGTTGTGCTGTCCATATTTGTGATTTTTTAAATATAAAATATCATTTGTGATTATCAAATTAAATCCTTTTTTATAAAGCAGGTATAGGTCATACAACACTGCACCAGAATCTGCCCCCTGGTTTCTCTGCTGCCATGCCAGGCCCCCTGCAGCCAGTTCTTCCTCTGCCTCAGGATCCCTCTGCTCAGCTGGTGGTCCTGCCCTCTGAGCCTCCCAGCCATCCTGCAACCCATCACCTGGGTATGCCATTACATTGTGTCCAAATTCACTTCAGCCTTACCACAATGCAATTTTAGGGTTCATAATCTGAGCATAATGTTAAATCAGTTGTTGGTAATCAAATTGATTTTGTGAAGGTTACCAACATGCTTCTTTGTCCAATTGCAGTGGTGTTCTCAGTGGGTCAGAGAGCTCATATGAGGCTGTATGCACACTACACTAAACCATCCCAGCAGAAGAAGAGAAAGTGTTAAAGCGAGGGAACTCACAGTAGACACATATTCAGTTAACAAGCAGCACAATTTAATTAGCTCACAGTCCTTGACGGTACATTTCCTTCTGAGCTCCACAGGAGTTTCAGCTGAGGAGATGAGTGCATCAATGGAAACTGCCCCACAGGAAACATTTCCATATCCAATTTTTTTGCTGTTTCACAAAAGGGGGTTGAAAGAACGAGTAAATTTGAATGAAACTGTTAACAAGAAATGCATGATACATCACTAATAGGGAGTTTAAAAAGAAGGAAGCTTGTGTGGTAGTTTTCTAGAGTGTGCGAGTATAATGTCCATCATAACATGCTTCACATGTAACCAAGCTCTTTCTTCAATTCAAATAATTAGTAAGAAAGTAAAACCTCAGAAATGGCATCTAAGCTCTCTGCTAGGTCCTTTAGCAGACGCCCTCCTGTGGTTTGGAGGGGCAGGTGGGACTTCTGTTATGAATAGAATACTCCAAAATATCTATTCCCAGTTCAGCATGTTGACCTTTTAATCAACTTACAGTCATCATCGTCTGGTCACAGTTTACCATTGTAATAACATTTTTCCCAGCATTCCAAATACTTGAAGTAGATTTTGAGAAACTGCCCCCTGGAGCAGTAGACTGTGGGATTGCTGTTGTCTGGGGAAATGCTGTTCTGTGAAGTAAAAAAAAAATATTTTAAGGGATAGATGTTGCCATGAAAAATGAATACAATTGGTTTTAAATGATCCATAATGATTTTGCTGTTTTAAAATAGCTGAGTGGGAGGCTCACAATGATGGATAGGAAGAAACAATTGTTCCCTGCTCACTAATGTATTCCAGTGTTTTGAACATAGCATTGTTGTGTATGAATTTAAAAAAGAGTGATACTTAATGTGTGTATGCACATGCATGCACTTTTGTTTTAAGGTAGCTCCCTCCATCACATTCCTCCTCCCTCTTCTCATTAGATGTGATGGAGCAGCAAGGGCTGTGGCCCCCTGTGTACGGCGCCCGGGGCCCACCCTCCCACATGCAGCATCCTGCTGTGTACTCCAGATCTCAGTTTCTACGGCAACAGGAGCTATACGCTCTCCAGCAGCATCAACAGCTCCAGCATCAGCACCAGAGTCACCAGTCGCAACAACCACAGCTACAGCCTCAACCTCAGCAGCAGCAGCAGCAGCCGCACAGAGCAGCACACAGCATGCAACACCAAGCCAACCACAATGCACAGGTGGTTATCAGGTTCTAATATCTGTCTCTCTGTCCTTTTGTCTAAAAGTACACTGGAAAGAACTGGTTTCTAAGTGAATATCAAGATTACTTATTTAAGATTATATCGATTTATTCACTAAATATGCATACAACAACAATTTACTTCTAATTTGTCAGGCACAGAAGAGACCAGACGAGCCTTCAGATGAACTAGAGGAGCTAATTTCAGAGCCAAGAACATCCAAACCTGCCAAAGCCTATTCTTACAACCCTCCACAGAGGAACGCCTCACCCCCTGGGGCCTGTGCCACTCACCTGTCCCCTTGTTACCAATCCCCCTCACTGCGCCAGCACCCTAGAAGCACTCCCTCAACACCTTGTCCTGCTCCCAGCCCTGTTGCAGCAGCCCCTCATTCTCCTGCCATCAGTCCTGCCCCACCTCAATTGCTCAAAGGGGGTGAATCCCAGGAAAAGCGAGGCGAGGGACAGCCCCCACAAGATTACCCAGAGTCTCTGGAGCCTGGTATGCAAAAATATCTTGACAATTTCACAACTGCCTAGGATAAAATGTGTGGTATTAAAGTTTGTAAAAAAAATGCTGATGCCGGTTAGTTATAGATGAGAAAGAAAATAAGTGTAACACATGATTTTAAAAAGAGCTGTAAAAGAACTCCATGATATTGCACCTTTTACACTATACTGAATGGAAATTGGAATTGCCATTTGTAAGCGATCCATTTTTTCAGCTGTTTTGGTTAAACGTGTGGGTGGCTCTTCTGGATTGTCCATGATTGACTAAACAGCTAAAAGCTGAGAAAAATGACTGCTGGCTGTGTCGGGTGCTTTATTGTGCTGTTACCTTGGTAATAACTGAGAAACACCTCAGTTGTGGCCCTCACCTTGCAGGCCTTGCACTCTTTTCATCATTATTAATGCCTGGCTAATCTCTCCCACATGCCAGAGGAATTGTTAGGCTTGCTGATAAACCAAAGGTCTGGCTCACTTTAAATAATACACACACAAAAACCACACGCAGCTCCTTGAGGTTCTCTACCACTCCTGCTGGGAGATCAAGGCAGAGCACTACTTAAATGCCTTTCCCTGTTTCCCAGCCCTTAAAATCTTGGTAAGGGAGTTAAGTTTAACATGACTACCTTAAAATGCAAAAGTCTTATCAAGAAAATTGTCCCTTTTATTGCATTTTAGTTTAAATATAGTATCATTATTTACTATTCTCATAGCAGATTTTAGCAGATCAATTGATGATTCTATTATTTGTATTTCTGTGTACAGACTTACCTCCTGGATACACCTACCCTGCTATAGCCATGGGCTACAGGAGCGGACCTTCCCCACAGGATGTACGACTGGCTGAGCCAGCTGACCTGGAAGCAGTCCAAGCTGAACCTGCTGGGCATGCTCCTCATTCCCTTGCCAGCCTTGGGGAGGAGTTAGACTGCCAAGTGGTGGTCATGCCCCTCCCAGAGACACTCCCACTCAAGGAAGTGGTGCCCGAAGAAGAGGAAAGAGTGGTTGAAAGGGTTCTGGAACAGAGGGAGGACGCAGAGGTTGTAGCAGTGACGGCGGCCAATTATGTGCCTAGTGAACAGGAGGCAGATGAACAGGGTTCAGCTGAAGAAGATGTACTGGTTTGCCCCCCTACTGAGAGTCCAGTGTGCAAGACAGCTTCCTGTCCAGTTCCCCTTTCAACAGAAGAACCAGACAGGCCAGAAGCGGTCATTACTTTGGAGGAGGAAGAAGATGACGAGGCAGTGTGTGGGGAAAATCAGGTGGCGAATGATCAAAAGGTCAACATGCCTGGGGAGCAGGAGCCAGAGATGCCTGCCATCATTGAGCTTGACCCAGCTTCCCCTGCTCCTGCTGAGCCGCAGTGCCCACCCCTAGTGGGAGCAAAGGACAGTGAGCAGCAGCATGAGAACAAGATGACCCCTGATGATGCCTCAGTGGATTTTGCTTTTGCATGCAGCTCAGGCGAAGAAACTGTTGCTGTGCCCCAGAAACCTCTTGTGCCCTGTTACTGGAGCCTGGAGCTGCTGATTGCTGCTGCTTTTTGCACAGATGTACCACCCTTTCCTTTATTCCCTTATAGCACCCCATCATCTACACCATCACAGTGCACCCCCAACCAGGGTATGGAGCTTCTGAGTGAGCTGGCAGATCTGGAGCGGCAGCAGCAAAAGCGGACATGTGGGAAAAGTCAGGGTGAGGGACAATGGCTCTTCCATGACTCATATATATTGACATACACAAGCAGTCACTTTGGTTACAAATACACAAGCCACAACTTCTCTCATATACTTCACCCTGCTTTATCCCTTTCCTCTGAGACAGCTCCACATCCCCTACCCCTCTCAGGACTCACCTCCTTTGCTTCTTTACCTTTACTGATACTCTTCTCTTCCTGCTGGTCTCAAGGGCCTTTGGGGGATTCTAACATATCCCAAGAGAGGCTGTCTGTATGCTTGCCGTTGCTCTTCTATGGCATGTTAAAAGCACTTTTATTTCCTAAAGGCTGTTCTAAAGATGCAGAGGACTCAGGAGAGGAAGAAGAAACAGGAGGATGTGGTTGAAGAGCTATTAAAGGGTGTATACCTTCCTTTTTTAGCTCTTTCTCTCACATGTCCAGCTTAGGGAGTCATCTTGCTGCTTTTTCATCCTGTAGATGTTTGACCCACACATGTGCAGACACACTTTAACTACAAAGAGACACAGAAATCGGTTTCTTTTTCTCCTAAATACAACATGCTAGCAAAAGTTGGTGTGTAATCACATTGGATGGATGTGCAGTGGATGTTTTCAGCACCCTGGAGCATTGCCTGGCTAATTAGACCCCATTGTTTTAAAGTGCCTTTAAAAGCTTTCTTGTTTTTCAAAGCTCCATGTGTTTTTTTATTCATGCAAAAGGATGTTTTGTGTTTACCACAGCATCCTAATGCATTTAACTGTTCCCAAAAGAGGGCTCTATAAAAAGGATATCATCTGATTTCAGAGTCAGTGATATTGTCGTCTTGATGCAGTACTGTTGACAGCTCAGGAAAGTGTTGCATGTCAGTTTTGAGTCACAACAGTAGTCTTTATCAAAACAAGAGCATGAATACAAGTGAATAGAATCAGTGTTTTTTTCATGTTAAGATGTTAGACAATTCCACTTTGTAAACAAAATATTTCTTCACAAGGCAGCAATTTCTGCTGCTCTTTCTGTAGCCCAGTCCATTAATAGCAGATTTTCCAGCCAGGGCCAGTAGCAGATAGCCATACAGGAACCACAAACTGAGTCCATTATATATATTGATATAAACTGAAAACTATGCTGCATTACCTTTGTATTGGCTTAATGTGCACAGATTTTACGTGGGAGGAGGGGAGGGGGGGGGGGGGGGGGGGGGGGGGGGGGGGGGGGGGGGGGGGGGGGGGGGGGGGGGGGGGGGGG
>JBAFTA010000023.1:18237563-18248991 GCA_036919975.1 Melanotaenia parkinsoni | reverse complement strand
GGGAAAAAGGGAAAAAGGTGTGGAATTGCTTTGGGGGTGGTTGGGTGGGAAAAGGGTTGACCTCCCCCCCCCCCCCCCCCCCCCCTCTTTTTTTTTGCATTTGTCCACTGTTTCTCAAGATTTGCCACATGATGTTTATACACACAAACTCCACCACCTTTGTCTTGCTTTGACATGTTTTTTTTGGTAAACGATGAGGAATGTTCAGTTGTAATGTCTCTGAATCGAGAATGCAAAGGAAGGGATACTAGTAACTAAATCAGTGTTTCTTTTACACAGAAGAAGAGCTGCTCACGTTCGATCTCCAAAGTCTTGCTACTTTGGCTACAGCCCGTGCCTTGGAATTAGGATCCCAAGAAGTCAGCAGTATGGGCCCTGGGCGACACTACCCAGCTCGCAGGATCCTGAATTTACGTAGAAAGTGCAGCTGGGCACCTCGCAATGAGCCAGTAAGATATAACTATGGAATCTATTATGACTTTTTGTCAAAATAAATAAATGTGTTCTGTAGTGAAAATAAAATTTTGCTTGTAAAGTCTTACAGTTTTTTTTTTTTTATATAACATTAGCTTTCTAATGTTCTAATTTTTTGTACTTTAGGTGTGCCCTGCCAAAGTTAGCATGGAAACAATGGATGGTCCTGAGCTTGCAATGCGTGTAAAGTTGGCTGAGATACAGCGTCACTACAAAGAAAAGCAAAAGGAGCTGGTCAAACTTCAGAGGAAGCACGATCATCAGTGAGTATGACCTAATCCCTCTTTCCTGCTAAACTGCATGGTTTTGCATTGTTTAATGTTCAAACTAATAAAAACCCTATGTAATATATTTCTTTAAGTATGTTACTGCTACTGCCCTCTTACGCTCAGATAAATGTAATTTTATTTACTTCTTTTGTCTGCTGCATGTTTACATCTTCTTGTGCATACAGGAAGGAAGAAACTCCCCGCAGCCCAGCACGTCGAGGGCCAGGGCGGCCGAGGAAGCGGAAGCCCACCCTCAGCACAGGTCCAGTGTCCTCAGCTGAAGGCCAAAGAAAAGTCAAGTGAGTATCAGTCAGCTCATCTCCGCTGGCTGGCCCTTGTCCAGTCCAGCATGATAAGCCCCTCTGTACCACTGGCATACAAGGACTGCTTCTAATTGGCATAAACAGGAAATGGGAGAACCAATGAACCATTCTAGAAAGATTACTTGAACTCTCTCTAACCTAATAATGCTGGTGTTAACTGTCTGATAGTATATTCTGTGTCAGTTACGTCTGCTGGTGTTTAAGCATGATTTATAGACTATATACGACTATTTTAGTGGCAACACTTTAGTACATTGTGAGTTTTACTGAGCTTGGTTTTTAGTGGAGCTGAAGGCTGAATCACAAGCACACAGTGTTGTCAAAGTACAATAATTCTCCTGTGCTCTGTCCCAGCAGCAGGACATTTTTGCCGTTTTGGTACCACAGGTTTAGCAGCCGTCCAAAGGTTATCTAAGGCAATCAAAGATCTGCTTACAGATGCAGCTATATTCAGTTTCCATGTATACTTAACAAAAATATTAGTGGAAAAGGGCAGCAGAATAGAAACTGGAAGACATTCAAAACTAAGGATCTGCAGCTTTTTCTTTCCTTTAATGTGCTTTTTGGAAAGTAATATCACTGCCATTTGCTAGTGAGGACTGATAGACCAGAGGGTTCTTAGGGGTAAAGGTTTGCAGTCAGGCTTCAATTAACCTTGTCAAGGTTCAGAAGGGCTTAGGAAACTACATGTCTCCTCCCGGCATTCTTTTTCTCCATCCTCTTTTCTTACTGAGGTTTCTGGGCAACAGTTCGTTGTGTTCCCAGTTGCCCCTCTGCGATGTCACCTCCACTCTCCTTCCACCCATGTATCCCTTGCCAGGCCAGCGTTGATCAGAGAGGGGATGCTGATGCTGGGTGACAATGACACCAAAATGAAAGGGTAACAGGCCAGGTCCCTACAGTGAAGTTCAGTGGATGGGAGGTGATGGGATGCTCACGCAGGCCGAAGCACTGAAAATAGCGTGTGTCTGTCTTGTGTTCAAAACTTCTAACATGAATCTTCTTCAAAGCGGTCGTGCAGGGTGTTTACTCTTTTCTTTGTGATGTGTGTCTTTATTTTTCCTTATTAGGAGATATGCCTTAGAATAAGAAATAGGAAAGCAGACAAGGGAGTGATTGGCCCCTTGTTGTGTTGCGTGGCAGGGTTCTATAAACCACATGCTGCACCTGTCACTCATGCTGATACGTGACGGTGACGCTTTAGAGCAGATGGAGATTAGCAACAGACAACCCAACCATTTAGCATCGCTATCTTTTTCTTGAGCTACCAGGAGCTTGTGGCAGCATCTTAGTGAGAGATGCATTCAAGCTTCTCTGCCATTACATATGGATGCAGCTATGAGCGCATTGACACAGAGACTGTTTGTTTTTGTGCATGCCTCTATTATTCCTAGGAGCACTGAAGTCCTTTGTGGTGGTGCTTTGATTTTTGCGGGGGGAAGGAGGGAATACTGCATGCCAGCAAACTCTACTAATCAATTCTGTTTAATTAGTCACTGTGCGCTCAACCCCACCAGCCCCCCCACAGAGGGGAGGGACTCTGTCACGATGCGTTTGTCAGCGGCGGAAGGGAAGCCGTGGCAGGATCTGCCTCAGAGGGACAGCTCACACTTCACTAGCACCTCTGTCACTCAGTCTGTCAGTGGGCAGACAGTCCCACTGCATGATGATTGCCTTCATTTTTTGTGTGTTACAGGTGCATGGTGGCATATATTGGTCATGAGATTATGAGTGCTACACACAATACGCCATCAACATTCACATGCTTTGTGCCGACACTGAAAATTCACACATAAACAATTAAGCACACACGAATTTGAGTCGAAGAATATCTGGTTACAGCGGCATATGTGGAACAATATGCAGATAAAGAACAAACACAATTTGAAACATGCTGCATGTATCTACTTAACAAACTCTGCCTGCTTCTGTATATGTGAGTGATTTCCTTGGCTATACGCAGATGAAGAGAGCGGGAGTTAATCTTTTGTTTGAGCATGGCCTGGCTCATGTCGGTGTGGTCTATGGGCAAGCTTCCAGAGAAAAATTCAAGGGCGTTTGGAATGGTTGGCCTGTGATGCTGCTCAGTGTAGAGGAAAGAGTGTGCCACAGTGATATGAAAAGGCAACTTGGGGAGAAAACAATACAGCTGAATACAAATGCAATGCCTTCAAAACATTCACAGTATCCTTCAAAGCGATGCAGAAAACTCTCAGGCTGCAAACACATTCCCTTGATAAGGCATTAATAACTCTTATAACACAACACCCTCAGACAGTCCCAGGCTTCTTTTTTTGGATCCCAATTTTCCAAATATGTGGCTTAGACACTGAACCCTACTTGTTCTTTTTTGTTACTCTGTTCACCAGAAAGAAAAAAGAAAGTTATTAGATCTCACAGAGAGGTGACTCAACTCTGTTTTTCTCCTATGATGTCCTATTCCCACTTTTTCTTTCAAACCACCAACATTCTTCTCTGATAAATGTCTCTTTCTTGTTTTGACTGGCAGGTCGATGGGGGTGGGGCTTGGTTTGTCGCCTGAGGACCTCGGAGGGGTCGGAGGCAGTCAGAGAAGGAAGAAGAGGCTGTCCAGTCGAGGCTTTGAGCGACTCAGCAGCACACAGGTCAGGGTCCCCTTGTCCTGCTCCCTTTTGTCCTGTAACTTGAAATGAAAGAGGCTGCTCTTTGTTTCTTTTCATTTGATATATTCCTCTCTTGCACACTATTTTTAATTAGGTTCTACCCTTAAGAGTCAGATCCTCTGCTCTCCACGTTAATATCTTTTTCACTGGGGCTTCTACTATTCCTTTTTTTTTTATGTGTGTGTGCAAGGGCCCCCTTCCTCTGACATCCTGAAGCTTTTGTGGCTTCTGTAACAGGGTGCGTAACTGGCTTTCTCTTGCTCTCTCATCTCTCTCTGTTGCAGCAGATAAAAGGACAGGGCTGCAGAAAAAGCAGTCTTCACAGTGTGCTCAGCTCCAAGCTGGCTGCTGATGTGGCACAGCTCAAACAGAAGGCCCAGGCTAAAAAGAATATCTCAGGAACGGGCTCCAGAGACAAGGAAATATCCCCCTGCAACTCCACCTCCAAGCATGGACACAGAGGCCAGGGTACAGTCAAGGCTGAGTCCTGGCGAGAGTCTGGAGGACAAAGTGATACAGGTAGATACTGGCAATTTATGTGCCAATTGTCCTCATGCCTTATAGCATATAGTATGAGGACAATGGCACTTCACTTTCCTGAGACCTCCAGGAAACGTATGCTTAAATTTTCTTTGGTTTGTCAACTCCTCAGCAGCTAGTGTGGACAGTGTCCCCCAAGAAAGCTGGGGTGGCCCAGTGCGTCATGGATCTAAAAAAGGATCCGCCACCATTGCACAGGGCTCCTCCCACCTGAGCCAGTCAAGAGGAAAACTTGCCCATTGCCAAAGACAAGAAAAAATGGAGGAGGAAGAGAGCTCTTCTGCAGAGAGTGACTCCTCTGACCAAGGTGAGGCAGTGCCAACAGATTTGAATATGATACATACAGTTATAGGAAATGAAGCTGCCCATGTCATATAAAAACCGGGATGCCCTCTCATTTATGGTGTCATGACTCCTCATGTCCCCCCTTCACATTGCTGCTTTGCAGCTTCAGGCCCTTAAAATTCAAAGATTTGAGGGGCTGAAGCTTCAAAATGAAGCACATTTACAAAGTTTAATGTCAACAATGATGGAAGAGGAGAAAGAATTTCTAAGTCGCAAACAGGATGCACAGAGAAAGAAGTTCAAAAAATGAAAATGCCTCTGGTCATTGTTCAGGAACTTGACTTTTGGGCTTCAAGATTATCAGTTTCCTTGTGTTCCTGCTGACTTCGGGGTTCTGCGTTTTACAAAGTGAAGTAAACTAGAGATACAGTATTTATTACAGCTATTTAATTAGCTCAACATATGTCAGCTCATTTAACAGCCACATTTAATAGGCTACCTTGATGACTAAAAAGATTTAACAAAACAAATGCTACAAGAAACAAATCTATTAGTCTTGTGGTGCATAAAGAGACCTCACATGTTTTGGTGAAGAAGAATAAAGAACCAAATTCTGATACACATAAATGACCAGAGGACTGAATTAGGTTTACCTCGACAAAGGACCTTAAAATTCAGCACTCATTGTCTTAACTTGTAAATCATTGTAAAACCAGCCAGAAGAGAGTGAAAAGGTGTTGATGAATGTCTTGTAACAGACTGCCGTGTTCATGGACATCTGACACCTCGGTGATTGGCCTTGTTGGCTGGCCTGGGTTAGACATGCAGCCACAGCTGTGGACACTTGGCTGTGAGAGGCTTTGACAGCCCTGGAGACTCACAGACTGGGTCAAAGAGCTGCAGTGACAAATACACACAAAAACTCACTCTGACTCTCCCAAGCACACTAGCTCACAGTAACATGTGGGTTCACACCAGGAAATACCACTGAGGCAAAGCACTTCATACATCATCTCTATGAACCGTTAAACACTTTGCTTAAATGATAATGAGGTGCCTGGGAAATGAATAAGTTAAAGAACTTTACTTGTTAGCAACGACTAGAGATGTTTAATAAACCTCACGCGTTTACAAGAAAATACCTAATGTGTGCTGTATTGTTTGCATATCATTAGAAGACGAAGAAGCGGAAGTAAGTTATGAGACTGATGAAGGCCAAGATTACAGAGCCCGACTCCCCAGAGACATCACTTCTTGCTCCTCCAAGACAGACCCCAGTCCCTCATCTGTCGTTAAACTGGAGGCCAACCAGAAAGCCAGAAACAAAAAGCAGAGACAAGAGCTTTATGGTGAGACTGCCCTTTGAAACAATTTATAAGTCAACAAAACCGCCTCACATCTTCATGGGAAGCATCTGTTTTGTGATTTTCCTTCTTTCTTGTCTGGTCTGAAATGTTTTTTTTTTTTTAACTGAACCACACAGGCTTTCAGAGTCTGTCTGGAGCAGAGGGGGAAGTCAAAGTAAGGAAGAAGCCCACCTGTAGGCTGAGCATGGCCACTGCAGTCAAAAACCACCAAGACCAACGGCCTGAGGGAGTTCGAAGAACATGTGGACCTAGGCCTAAGGAACCCCGGTGGGGCAGCCTTGGGACAAGAGGCAGTCGCTACAGGAGGAGCATGGGACTGGTCACGTTCCCGACCACCAGTGAGAGGTTGAAGAGGGCGACACGCAAGAACACCATGCTAAGAGGAACAATCAATAAGGTAGTTTTAGTCTACTATTACTGTTAGTCAAATTAAAATGAATACATTGCTTCTGCTTACATTTTCTTTTGTATTAAAAATGAACAGTTTAATAACAGATAAAATACCATTTTAGTTTTCAAATGATTTTTTTAAAACACACACTTTTAACCTACTCTGCTCTGCCTGCACTTTCAATTACCATGACTCGAGTATTTACAAACACACTTTTGAGTTGTATTCACCACTGATCTTGTCCTTTCTCATGTTGGCTTTAATAGAGAAAACACTGCTGGTCAGTCGGAGCCCCAACTTCACAGGATGAGGAGGGGAGCAGGGGACGAAGAAGCAAGGACCAACAGGTAACGGTCACGTGAAAACTACTGAACAGAATCTGCATTAACTAACAAATAAGTCAGCCTCCAGAATGTAATGGGTGTTAGTGTTTTTTTAAAAAATGTCTCTAAACAGATGATGGTGAAGGCTATTAAATGGAAGTTTGACTTGTATGCGTAACAGTTCATCATTTCTCACACTTCCTATCTACACAGCTTTTCTTGATGCAAACTCATATCCATTTCTTTTTCTGTCTTATTTTCCAGTCAAAAGGACGAGCAGTGAGTCGTCTGCTGGAGAGTTTTGCAGCTGATGAGGGCTTTCAGATGGACGGTAGCAGCTTTTCAGAAGAGGAGGAGGACAGCCGCCATTCACGCAATAAAAAATGCTCTGAAGGTGAAAAAGAAATCAAACAGGGTATCATCCCTTTTTTCATGAACTTGAGCTGCAGAATGTTTTGATGATGATTAAAACTTAATTTGGCATCTTCTGTTTCTCATTCAGTTCCTAACTGTGTCCTGACCAAAGAGCTCCTAACTGATGGACTGAAGGTGCTGATCTCCAAGGAGGATGAGCTTCTATATGCTGCCAGGGTCCACACTCTAGAGATCCCAGACATGTAAGTGAACAGTGAGGGTGTTCTTGTAATTCATTTGAAGGATTTTATTTATTTGTGTTATTATTCTTACATGTATAATATTTATATCTTGTATATCTCTACAAGCCAAACACTTTTTCACTTTCTTTTTTTATGTGTTGAAGACATGAAACCTTGTGCAAAATTGGTATTTCTATGTAAAAGTTGAAACACAGGGACTCTAAGTGATGAGTTATCCTGGAGGTCAATGCACCTTTTAAAAATGCAAACAAGCTCTCTTAAGGTCAGAAAAAAAAAGATTTTTTTTTTTCCATGACAGGACTAGATGTAATCTTTTATCTTCCTTCATATATTTCTTCCTTACATAACAAAGTCTGCGTTATGCTATGCCAAACTCGGAGTATCAAAATCTGTCCTCTGGCTTAGGCAGTGAAGAAATGCTATAACAACAGCAGAGTGGGAGTAACGTATGACATGGGAGCCGAGCAAGCATAATACAAGCCTCTGAAAATAACTTCATATTTTCTCTCTCCCTGCTGTGCTTTTTCCCTTAGCTTTAACATTGTTATTGACGGTGAAAGAGGAAACCGACCAAGAATCTATTCATTGGAGCAACTGCTACAGGAGGCTGTAAGTTTACCTCTCTCCACTGACAATGTTTCTTACAAGAAAAATGTCTTCTCATGTTTGATCACATCCCTTTTATTCTCTTAAACCATTCTAAACATCCTGTTTCTAGGCTTTTTGTAGCTCTACTAGTCCCATCACACTCTCCCTTGCTGTCTCTTTGGGTCACTGAGGCCACATAAACATATGGACGGGATCTTTAGGTTTATGTGTGTGAGTAACTGAATGTTCGTTTAAACAAGACTCGGGTGGGTAATCCCACCAACACCTGGATCCATTCATGTTTTGGATTTGAAACAAGAGATGACGTAAACATTACATTCTTTTTTTTTTCTGCCAAAGTAACCAAGCTGTTGAAAGGCTCAAATTACAGATACAGTGTTGGATGACCAGGGGGCCAGATGCAGCAGTGTTGGGTTATTGAGCCACTATAATACATATGTACTTAACAATAAACAACAGTGTTTACCACAAGTGAGGGACATTGTTGAATGAAATCATGCTGGTCTCTGACCACTCTGTGACCCAAAGCTATGGTGTCATACCCGCATCTTCTCCAACTGTGGTAATGCATTTTCATTATTGCAAAACAGGACACAGGACATGATGTTTGCACACAGCGAAGTGTCCAAACACGAGGCACCTAAAGGAGCAAAAACAGAGTTTAATAGGCATGTGTGCAATGGGAAATGAGAAGTTGTTTAGAGGTCACAGTAAATGCACAGGCTTCATTTTGAGTGGGTCTGTGTTTATTATTTCATAAGCAATTATAATGGCTAAAGTAGGGACTTGTTTAATCTCATAGCGATTGGGAGCCTTTCAGAACCAAAACAAATTTCACATGAAATGTGACCAAATTTTCTGATGTAATGCTAAGATGCCGCCATGAGGAATTTCAAGCTTTGAATGGTTTAAATCGGAGGATAAAATATCCAGCAAATATTATGAGGAAATTTGAAACATTTTGCTTTGTTCATATTACCAGAAACAGATGTTCAAAGTTAACAGAAATGAACAAAACCCAGATTCATACGGATTCAATAATTCCTCTTATAATTAACTTACTCTTTAGGAATGTTTATGCAGAGTCAGGTTTTATTGATTAATTAATTATATTGTACATACAATATAACGTATATGTGCAGAATCTATCAAAAGTCAATATTTAACCTTATATTTATTTTAAGCTAAAACATTTTTAAAACATTTTTTTATGCTCTCAGGAAAGTGAAGTGCCATGTTTACAGTGATGATTACAGTGAACATTAAGTTTTTTGGAAAAGGGGGGAGCTTAATTGCTTCAGTTTTTAGTTTTGGGCTTGCTTTGTCCTATTTCTTTTTTTGTTTCATGATGCTCCAAACATTTTAATGGGTGACAGGTTTGGACTGCAGGCAGGCTGGTTTAGCCCTCAAGACTTTTTATATGGAGCCATGCTGTGGAAACACATGTAGACTATTATTTTACACTGTCTTGCTAAATTTTATCCCTGTCCTGAGAATGATGTCAAAAGCTGACAGCGTATGTTGCTCTGAAAGCTGTTCATGTTGCTGAAGTATTAATGACATTTTCACAAATGTACAAGTTACCCTCTGTGTACAGCGACTTTGCACTACTGCGGTTGTTTTACATGTGCTTTATAGTGAATAGAAGCAGTATTTCTGGATCTTATATATTTTTGCATTCTATTTTTCAATTTAAATTTGTGGAAGCAGTTTTTAGACATATATTCCTTAGCTCCTGTTTTTTCTTTTTTTTTCTTGTTTTTCCCTTTTTTCTTTTTTTTTTTTTTTGTTTAATGAAGATATAACTAATTGCCTTCAAAAACATCTTATTATAATGTTGAGCATTATGCTCACGGTCTGTTGAACAGTGAACACCTTCCAATCTTTATTGGTGAAAGGCTCAGGGATGCACATTTTCTAAATAATAAAAGCAAAATTTTTGCTTCAAATTAAACAAAAAGCTGTGAGATGTTCACTAATTAAAGTTTTTTTTTAAATCAAGAACATCCAATTTCTAAATTTCAACATTGAACCTTGTCTTTTTACTTGGTATTTGCAGGATTTTATTTATTTGTTTATTTCAAAACTGTGTTGAGCATCTTGCCGTTGTCATTAATTGCAATAAACTGATTACTAATTTCCTTTGCTCATCACTCTCAGCTTGTACACGTGATTTTTTATTTTTATTTTTATTTCATAAAGCCTTTCATATCAATGTTTCTAACTCTCATGGCATTTCCACTGTAAGCACTTCTGGCAACATTTCTCTTATATAAACACTCATCACATAGCAGCTGCTTCTAATTACACCATATTTCCACCATAGCGTCTTTAAATTCGCCCAAAAGCCATTTATTTGACTCTGACACCAATATCCTGATTTTCACTGATCCCCCTCTCCTGTACACACTCTCACATCCACACCTCATCAATCAAAGGGTCCCTTGCCATGGCAACAGTAAATGAAAGCAACCTGAAAGAGCCCCCAGTGAGCGGCGGATGCTGGGGCTGCCTTCATTGTTGGAGGGAGGATCTGGCAACCTGCAATCACAAGCCCCCTATTCAGGCCCTCTTTAGTATTACTCAGCAAGTCAGGATTTACTGCATCATGGCTTCCGTTCTTTTCAGCTCTGACTGGCACATTGGCATGAGATAAGTGCCGCTTGGTAACGTGGCACAGTGGCTGGCCATTCACAATGCTCCATTGCCCTCACACTGTGTGTGTGCATGACTGTGTATGTGTGCATTGTGTGCAGCCTGTAATGAATCTTAATTATGTTTTGGTCTGGCTCGCAGGTCCTCGATATACGTCCAGAGTCTGAGGCTATGCTAGGTGAAGGGACCAGGGTGTGTGCTTACTGGAGTGAGCGTTCACGCTGCTTATACCCTGGATATGTTCGCAGAGGTGGGACATCAAATACGTATTCAGCTGCATGCACACAGAGTCATCGTTTAGCACACCCAAAGGCACATTTTTGTCTCTTACAGGTGGTTCATCTGATGAGGGGAAACAGGGCGGAGTGATGGTTGAGTTTGATGATGGAGACAGAGGGAAGATTTCTCTCCAAAACATCAGGCTCCTGCCTCCAGGATACCAGATTAGCTGTGGGTGCCTCCTCTCTGCATCTTTGAGAACTGAAGCTTTCATGTGGCAGAATACAGTTTCTCTTTAACTAAATGCTAAGAATGTTCTCTAATTTGTCTTTAAGGTGGGGAGTCAGCTCCCACCCTGCAGGTACCCAGTGGAACAGCAGCCAAGAGAATTTCCAGCCTGGAGCAGGCCCCCATCAGTGACAGGCCCTCTGACAGACTCAGCTCCACCAACACTGTATCCAACACCCAAAGCCTAACAGTTACAAAAAGAAGACCAGGTAAGAATTAATCCAAAAGAAAAAAATAAGAGAAAAGAAAATAATCAAATGCAAATTTCCCATCAGCTGTAAAGTCACATAAAAAAGAAGAGACAAAGGAAAAGGAAGAGAAAATATCCTAATATTTTGCAGACTAAAAGAATCTAATGCATTATTTATGTGCTTGTTTTTAGCAAATCTTCAGCTTTTTAACATAAAAAAAAACTTGCTATAATAA
>JBAFTA010000023.1:18122378-18132396 GCA_036919975.1 Melanotaenia parkinsoni | reverse complement strand
AAAGCAGGTTTCGAAACCAATTTTTACAACAAATAAATAAATAAACAAACATGCATATGAAGAAACTACTAGTTCAGGAAATGCCACAACACTGTGCTTCTGCAGCATATGGATTTCTTTCTTTTATTTTCTTTTTTATCCACGTACTTGAGTAGATCCAACTTTGTGTCCCAGTTCACAAACCAATGGATTATGTGAAAGTTTATGGTGAGTAACATCAGCTTAAGACTGCCTCTGATGAGGACACATCTCTTTTAAAGGCCCATTTTGGAGAAATGTGAAGGTATCTTAGTTTTAATTGTGGTATAATGACATAAATAGAAGAATCACTGTATTCTTGTTTCTTATATTTCTCTACAGACAGAACCACATAGTATGCCATGTTAAACCACCTTGTGTCTATAAAAATACTAAAAAGTATAAAAGTACAAACCAAACATCGACTCATTGTCATTGTCTGACTCCAATAGTTTCTCTGATTTTCTTAGGTTGCAATCTACAATTTTTGCAGTGCGTTATGTTTAATTATAGACTTGATGCAATTAAATTTAAAAATTAAAAGTAAATATCCCAAAAAGTTCCGTAATTTCTTTCATTTCTTTTAGTGGCTGAGCTGTGTGCAGACCGAAGGGACAGATCATCAACATCTTGTGCAGAACCATCACTTCCAAGATTTAAATCTGCACGTCTTTCATCTCTAAACTTTCCTACTGAACCAAGCATGTGACGCCACGCCATCATGATGGTATATGTGCTGCCTCTGCAGCGTGCACATCAGTCACATTCCCACCAGCAGCCAGTGTCCAGATCATGATGAGCTGCTGCGAACATTCAGATCATATCAGTGCAGATAACATGACTGATGCAGTGCTGCCCGCCTATCTCAGCTTGCCTGCTTCTGCCATCACTGTTCGTTTATCAGTATCAGATGCTTGGAGACAAATGGAGCCAATGGTATAATACGGATCTTAGATATGGACTTTGATTCCCACAAATCCCAGAAATAGCTGGGTGATGTCATGTAATAAATCTGGCTACACTATAATAGCAGGTTGGCTGATGGAATGCTGTTTACAGAAAACGCCTTGGTACAAGCTGAGACAGTGTAATCAATATGTGCATACTTATAAGCATACAGTATTTATATGCAAACAAGATGATACTCTGGTAAACCATTTGCATCAATGTATTCAAATGCAGAACAACACACTTCCTTTCTAACACAGAGGTCATTTTAGCCAGCTCTATGCCAGTAAACCAGACATTTCTGGACAGATTTAGTGTGTATGTGATGCACGCTCACATTCCGGTTTTGTGGTTACTGTTCTGGTAAGGGTGCTGATACCAAGTGACATGTGCCATACAGGCAATAGAGGCATTTAGTTGAATTAAAGGGTCCTCACCTAAAAGATCTCCTGTAATTTCAGAAGGAAAACTTTTCAAATCTTTATTTTCACTACTTGACAAGTCACGTTTTCCTTCACACAGCACATTGTTTAAAAAGACTGACTCAGTCACAGATGTTGGATGGTCAAAGATCAGTCAGACACCCAGATATACTCTTTGATCATGGGGGCTAAATTACGCCATATGTGTTTATAACATGGTTTTCAATGACCTTGCACAAAATCTCTCCATGGCAGACAAAATGATGTCATACCATGGGACTGTAGACCGACTACACACCACCGTTTGTGTTGAATGGAGCCTATTGTTACTGCTGCAGGTGTGTTCCTGTTCCTGTATGCAGCTGCTGTCATGTGATGACATTATCATTCAGTACCTCTATGTTCTGTCTTCCTCTATGTTCTCTATGTTCCTTCTTCCCGTACAAGCCCGTTCACTTTGTTTCTCAGAATCTTCAATAATTCCACATTTCCTCCTCTGCACTGCTTGGTGGAAATGTAAATCTTTCTCCTTGAGGTTTTGGCTTTCATAAACAACAACTCTGTGTCTCCAAAAGGCCAAGCAGAGGGAGGTCCTGTTAGCATGGCTTCCCTGAAATACTGAAGTATTTCTGACATGTGATGTATTTATTTTATACAATAAAGTTTAGATCCTTTAGTCCTAAGATGTTGCAAGTTTTTGATATATTTAAAGTGCAACCAAAGCCTTAATCACAGTAACAAATAATAAGAATAATTACGTTCTGGGTCAGAGCTCAAGAAAGAGCTCTGCTGCCCCTCTCCATGCTACCCCACCCTGTCTCTTTCTGCAAGGCATTTCCTTTTGTTCTCTTCTAGAGGGACACTCCCAGACAGGAAATTCTTCTGTAGCAACTCCAAACCACTGCTTCCTATTCTCTCGTTTTCCCAATCTTAAAAATCTTGGAAGGAAGGTACAGCTTGTCCCAGCTTCAGTCTGCATGTAAACAAACTAACCAGAAGTCACTCCAGCTTATCCAGATTCCAGTGTTTCTCATCTGAGTCTTCTGCAATGCTGTGTCCTTGTTATTATTAAGCTGTGCAGTAAGCAACAATCAAGATGAGATAATAAACAGGATGGGACATGGGATAAAGATGAAAAAAAATCCCCCAGGACAAAATGTGCTTCTTTTCACACCACAGAAAACAGAAAAAAAACTTCACTTCCCAGAAGGAGAACCACCCACTTTTCAACAAATGTGCAGAAAAAAAACACATTCCCATTTTCCCACAGGGACAAAAAACATTCTGTCTTATACGCCGTTGCTATGTTACCCTGCATCAGCAAGTTTACAACCCAAAAAAAAAGAAAGAACTGTAAACAAAAAGATCTTTTTTCCTGTAAACTGAATTAATGTAACACGCAGACAGTGTCTAGCCTTCAATTCAATTCGACTCAGTTAAATTCAATTTCTTGCACTGATTCCAGTCAGGAACAAAAATTCAGATCAAGACCAAGGGTGGCTGCATCATTTCTCTATTGTAATCCAGCAGTGCCAGTAACTGCAGCTAATATGCTGTCTTTGTGGTAAGTTTGTTATGGTTCTTTTCTCTGGCAACAGATGACAACTTATAACACATTATCAATGCCAAAGACTGTTACCAGAAGAAGAGAACCTGTTTGTTTTATCACTGTTTACATCGTTTCCGCCTTAATCCAATAATTATGTGGATTAGGGAATATGTGTTACGAATTAACAGGAAACACTGTTATCAGGAGAACATTAATACATTAATAGCCCTGGGCTTTGTTTACTTCAAACACAGGTTTAAATGGTTTTAAGACCAAGCATCTCCTGCTCAGTTTTACATTTTCATTATTAAAAACTCTGATTTATTTGCATGACTTCCAATGAAAACTAAAATGAACCTATTCGTCAGTAGTTTATGTCCTGCCCCAGTCACAGTTTATTAGATGATTTGCATTATTTTATATGCAAGCAAAACTCCAGCAAAACACTGCATGCCTGTGGCATAAAAATACTTTAAACTGAACTGGTAAATCATACAATCCACATCTTCACAAGATTTACTCCTTACAATAAATACAAGCCATATTTTACTATGTTTAAGTATTACTGTTCTAAACGTCTTGCTGCTGCAGAACAACAGTACTGTAAAATTAGTGTTTGCATGGATATATGAAAGCATGTCAGACAGAAATATGGGAAGGGAGATAGTCGTGGGGGAGGGGGATGTGAATAACAGACTTTGTTGTGGCTGCTTTTAAACTCCCCTTCTCAGAAATCTTTGCCCGGGGATAAATTCTGTGTCTCCTCGCAGAGCAGGAGATTTCTGAAATGATCTGAGTAGCATTAATACTTCCAGTAAAGCAACTATACTTCTGCCAGTGCAGCTCATAAAATTCATAAATATGCCTAAAATGCTCCAAGATGGAGCATCTGAAGGCATTTTTGATAATAAGATGTAAGAGTAGTCCAATACAGATGTAGTTTGTGTTATCTGGTTTTGCATAGACATGAGTGCTGTTACATTTGAGACGTGATGGGCTTTGACAGCTCAGATGAGTGATGACTCACATGACAGTTTGAAAATACCAACTTAAGGGTGTGCAGAGCTGGAAACCAGTAAAAACTGTTTGAGTAAATTCTGTGCAGCTATGAACTGGTTCATGCAGAAACCGTCCACCAGGCTGTGTTGCTTTTTGTTTTTGTTTTTTTTGTTTTTTTTTTGTGTGTGTGTGGCACTGATTGCATGTGTGCATGCCTTTCTGTTTGTAACATTCTTTGCCTGCATGACCCCATACAAGAAAGGCTCTTCTCATCACAGCTGAGGTTGTGCCCGGACAACATGGGGTGCAACCCTCTCCCGTAGCAGTGGGCAGGGGGAGGACTTGGCTGCTTCTGGGAAATAGTCTGGGCCTAAGTGGAGCCTGACTGGTCTCACATGTCTCCACTTATGGGAGGAGAAGGAGGCCTATAAGAGCTGCTGTAGGGCTGGGCCTTCCCTTCTTCATGAACCACAGAGAAGCAAGTCCACCAGACAGGCCTGCAATGATAACCCAACTGAGTGGCAAGGCCTTGCATGTTTCAGAGCAAAGAGCTCAGATAACTTATACCCTCCTCATTCTGTAGTTTTGAAAGAATATTTGACTCCAATAAATCCCCCTGGGGACAGTTTGTTCCTTGGATCTTCTTTCAGTACACCATGTACAGGACTGATGAAAACACTTCTACATCTCATGTTCTTGGTCTCACTCACAAAGAGCTCTACCTCAGCTTACATACATAAACACTTACACGCACGTGTGCATGCACACACAAAGGGGGAAAAAAAAGAAAAAAAGAAAAAAAACTTTTTTTTTTTTTTACGTGTCTGCTTATCGACCATTTCTCTGAGAACAGTGCAGGTAATTAAAAACAAAGACTTCCCTGCCTCTGCTGCTGCTTCACAACCACACTTTCACACTTTTTTTTCTCTTCCTGTGGTAACATGCCTCTCATTTCCCATCAGTCATGGACACCTCCTTAACTCTGCTCTGTAAGTCTCACGAACCTCATTACCATCCTGTTTTGCAATGCAAAGACGATTACTGGCAATTTCCCATTCATTTTACTTTTTCAACAATAATATTTTCATTAAAAAAAAACAAGCAGAAAGATGCAAATCAGGAATCTTGTTTCGTAAATGCCTTTCTGTCACGTCTTTTCAGTGCACATTTGGAGCAAATTATTTCACAATTTGTGCTCACGTTCTCAAAAAAAAACTGCATGGTCTAGAGGAATATATTATACAAAAGAGAGGTTCATTTAGTTTTTATTTTAGTCATAAGCTAGAGTTGCTGGGAAAGAATGGGGAAAAAAAAAGAGTGTAATCTTTGATGGATTAAATGGCTTTTGATTGGCCTTAGTTTTATTGTTTTCTACTGCTCAGAAAGACATGTTTCAACTTGAATAAACTCTGGTATTCAAGACATACAGTAAGTGCTCAAAATTGGACTTTCTCGCTACAGGATGTTTCTTCTAAAGCACACAGTTACTGTAAGCACTTTAATGTGAATGTTCAGCAGGAACAGAAATGTATTTGTTTCTTTAAAAAGGTTGGGGCGCACAATTAACACAACAAATGACCAACATTCTTAACAGCAGAAAGATATTTGCACATACCGATGAACAGCACTAAGTGAAAGCTTTCAAATCCTTTTCAGTTTTTCAGTTTCTGTTGTGTCACGTTAATCTGTGTGATTTCCAGTTAAATTTCCCTCCATAAATATGTACAGGATACTCAAGTATTTTGTCATTTTTTTTATAAGACTGAAATTTCCCATTCCCATCTATTTGTTCTAAGTAAATTCAGAAGAAGGAGCACTTTCAAGTCCGATGATTTATTATTAGCGTTGTTGAGGTGTAAGTGCATGAGTATTTTAAGTTGGTTAAGCTTCAGGCTCTTACTGGGCCACTAACTTTACCCAAAGCCACCTCTGCATGTACTTTAGGTTTCACTCAGCTGAAATGTACACCTTTGCCCCTGCACTTCAGAAAAGGCCTTATTTTTTTTTAAACTCCCCCTCCCCCTTCCCCCAGCTAATGTTGCAGAAAAACATCCCCACAAGAATAATGCAGCTATCATGTTTAATATTAGGAGTGGTGTTAATGAGGTGGTGCTCAGTCTGCTTCAAACATGCTTTAGGGAATTGTTAAAGTATTTGTGCCAGATAATTCAGATTGTTTCATCAGATCAGAGGATTTTTTTTTTTTCTCCCACAGCTGGCCTTTTAATGTGCACTGGTTTCTACCCAACCACTCCACCACCGTGTCCTTGAGTAGAGTGACCCATATCTGCAAAGGCATAGGGTAGTTTTAATGAGCAGTCAAATTTAGAAAACCTCTGGATTTTTAGAAAACTGCACTTGTGAGTGCTTTAAGTGCAGCAACACTAGTCTTTTCTTCCTTCACCAGATCCATACCTTGACACCATACACGTTTTGCAGGAATAACACTGTAAACCCAACGGGCTGGTTTCCACACTGAAAGATAACATCTGAGGAGGATGTTGATGAATTAACAAAACCCTCAAAAAGCTGCACTTCCTCTTCATTGCAGAGAATAGGAGAATTGTATGTAGACTGATAAACAAAAAAGAATAATGGAAAACACTGAAATAGACTGAGAACTTATATACTCTGTGTTTAGTCAAATTCCCACCTCTACTCCATGTTCACAGAGAATGACTTCAAATTCTTCAAATTAGCCATTTATTAGAAACACAACTAAAGCTTAGTGGACATTAACAAAAAACCAAGTATGCATGTGTATTTTCCTCTATTCTTCATTATTTCTAGCATGTGCTCCATCACAGTGTTATACTCATGCCCTCTCGTTTCCTGCATGCCTGTTCTATTGAGAAAGTCATTTCTATTGATTGCTTTTCCAGGCATCATTGAATATGATACATATTCACTTGTAAATATCGACCTTTTCCCCGCTGACCCGACATTTGTGCCATAAATACTTTAAAAAGCAAGCATGTGAAATAACATGAAATGCAGCCATGAATAAAGGCTGGGTTTCAGCAGTCAGTGGAAGAGGCCTGTTAATAAAAAAAATACATGAAAAAAGGGGTAAATGTGGTTGGAGTAATGCACACTAAGGAAAAGTCCTGTCAGAAGGGATGGGGCTTGATTCAATTTCAAAGCTGGCCTCAAATGGACCTAGTATTCAGTATTCATGGACATACAGCATACAGACTGAACTTAACCCACAAGTTAATTAGTGATTGATTTGGTAAAACTGCAGTTGACCAGCAATGTGTGTTGCTATGCTTTAGTTTGCAGAACAATGCTTTATTACATGCTGCCATCTACTGGTGCATTTTTAAAACTGTATCATAGGCCCAACATTAGTTTGAAGCTGTGTAAACACACTCCAAAAGTCAGAGTTGAGACAAACAAGGCTTTATTTCAAATTGATTAAATGGCATTGATACAAACCTAAAATAAAATATAACTGAATACCAAATGAAAACTGGCAAAACTAATAAAAAAAATAAGGACAAAATACCTAATATACATTTAAATATATACAACTTTGATAAATAAACCAATACTGTTGAGAATTCTGATTGTTTTGCTAAATTCTCTTGGAGCAGTGCACCATGAGACACAGAAAGGAAGAGAAGCAGGAAACTGAGCAAGCAGGGGTGTGATGATTATGCACAACAATGACGCATGAAACAAGAGTCAACTGCAATGTGAGTGGTCCAGCCATCTGACCCCTCTTTACTGGCTTGTCACAGTACATTCCTAAAAACAAGTCTGTATTAACTCACATCGACCGGCTCTTTTACAGCCATCAGTTCAATAGTCCTTGAAAGCCTCCACAACATGTCGTAAACAACCTAAAGCATACAGTACTGTACAATGGTTAGTGAGGTCGATGTGTTTGTGTTTACAATTAAAAAGGAAACTAAATGGAGCATGGGTATGAAAGGCAGACACAAAGAAAAACTTGGCTTAGGAAGGAAAATCTATAAAGAGAGAGAGAAAAAAAAAAAAATCACACTCGCTAACCAGCAGCAATTCTCATCACACTTAGTCTACAGTAGAGCGCCAGGCACTGTGCAGCAGTAAAGGAAGTTTTCTAACATTTAAAGTTTAATTTTTTTTTGTATGATACAATAATAGTAAGTGATCTTGTGTTTGAGACAAACAAGGATAGAAATGTGTGGGGAGGAAACTAAAAGGGGGGCTACACTTGTGTTTTCCAGACATCCTAAGACCTCAGAAGCCCAAGGTGATAAAGATGCTCATCTTTTTATAGACATTAATCCTCAAGTTGCATCTCTAGAGTCTTCGGGATGTAAGCTTTGAGACTTAAATCCAACACGGAGACCCCCATCCAGACAGACACGTACTTCAGATTCACATTTACACAATTAATTCAGTCTAAGATGAGCATTTGTCGAGCACCTGATGATCCCAGTCAACCCGACAAGCAAACTGAGTTCTTTGTTTTTTTTTTTAAAGCAATCTCCTGAGTGGCAACTCTTTTTTCTTTGTAACTGAAAAGTGTTTGTTTTCTTTATTTCTATAAAAGATCTATCAGTTGGCAAATTTCTCCCACCTTCCTACCAATATGGCCTCTCTGCAGCATCTGCTGAAAGACCATTTTATTTTACAAAAGCTAACCAACAAGGAGGAGGATTAAATAGTAAAAGCTGTAAAAATAGACACATAATACCAAAACATATTAAAGCACATCTGAAAAGCTCATGGCTTTTCTTTCAGACAATGAGGAATATTTTGGTTGGGGTGCCACACTCGGTCAGACCTGCTGAGTAAGAACGATGAGTGCAACGGGCGCCTGCAGGAGTGTTTGCATCTTGTCTGTTTGTACAAAGTCTAAAGAGACTGTTCTTTTTAAAGCATCTTCAAGCGGGATTTTGCTCAGATTAACAGCAAATTCCCTCCCTGCCTAAGAAAAAAAGAACATACAAAGCTGTGAGTGAAAGGGGACATTCAGACAGGAGGTAAGAAAGGCTTTAACCCTGACTCGGAACTAAAAACCCTGGCATGCTTCCCGTGGAATCCAAAAGCCTGTCCTGGGATGTGTCCTTAAGCAATCCTTTAGAAAGTTCTGAGGCAGACCTTAACCGTGGAATCTGCACTAGCCCAGACAGAGCAAGCAAATCCCCTGCTCATTCAAGTGCAATGTCAGGAGAGCTGAGCAGTTCTAGTGCCTCTTCATGGACGACACTTTCTGCTTCCTGGCAGCCAACATTTCGTAGAAGGGGTCCCTGCTGATGGCAGCTCTGTGGGCAAATACAGAGAGAATTTCAGACAAAGAAACACTGGAATCAAACGTGCAAACTGATGCACTCATACAGCATTAAAATGTTAGTGAATCTGCTCCTAAGTGGTTGATTTTTCCAGTTTGGGTATTAAAAATAAACCAGGATTTCCAGATAACTTCCAAATATTATTTATGCAGTTATCTATAGTGTTTTTTTTTTTCTTTTCTTAGAAACTTAAGAGAACTTTCTAAAAATAATCAACTTACTTTGTTATATCCAGTTTTTATCTTTTAGAATAAAAAGTAGATGAGAAAGCCTTTGATAGGATAAAATGGACTTATCTTTTTGATGTTATGGTAAAATTTGGATTTGGAAATTCTTTTTTACGTTGGATTAGGTTATTACATTCAAATCCTGCAGCTGAAGTATTAACCAATGAGGTAATCTCTGAACCATTTAATATTACAAGGGGCTGTCCTCAGGGCTCGCCACTATCTCCACTTTTATTTATTCTGGCTACTGAACCACTAGCAATAGCTGTAAGATCTAGCAGACATATACAAGGGATCACATTGGGCAGCAAGGAACATAAAATAGCTTTATTTGCCGACGATGTAGTTCTATTTTTAAAACAGTTAAATACTTCCCTACCAGCGCTGCTAAATTTGATTATATCCAGAAATACTTCCGAATTGATTAAAGTAAACACATCAAAGTCATCGTTAATGTTGCTTACTAAAGAAAGCTGTCAAGACACAACACAACAGTTATTTAAATTTAACTTTAAAATATCACCCAGCTTTACATATCTGGGTATCAAGATAGAACCCCAATTAGAAACC
>JBAFTA010000023.1:17571032-17581583 GCA_036919975.1 Melanotaenia parkinsoni | reverse complement strand
AATTATTTTCTCTTTGATAATTTAAGAGGTCAAGCTTGATCCTAACTGCCTCACATCACAATTTTCTGGTAATTCAGGGCATTTGAAAGGCTTCAGATGATGAGAGGCTGAATTATGTGCATTTGCAAAGGGCTAGAACACTTATCCTCAAGAGGTTGTGGTGTTCCTTTATCATCATCATCATCATCATAGTGCTGCTTCACAGTGGAGTCCACACTTCATCCTGATGACCTGTGCCTCCCTGCCTGTTGTTATAGTCAGATTACAATCTTTGAGTGTAATGTACTAATTCACAAAGATCCTGATCCGATGAGTAGTCACAAACAAAAATGCAATGTATATACATGTTACATCTGATGTGACCATGTTAGGTCGATTATGTGCATAAAATGTCTTTGTGTATTCTGAAGTGCATGCTTCAACACACATCACGGGCCCCCATCCACGTCTAATCTAATTCTGTAGTCTATATCTGCAGTATTGTTGAATTTGGTCAAATTGGATAATTATTCTTCTGAAAGACATGGTGCACCTCTAGTGTTTTATCTTTCTATTGCAACACTGATCAGTTTATGTTGGTAGCAAAGAAGCGTTCATGATAATTATATAGAGATGACTCCAGGCATGAATCATGCATATGTTACATTGCTTAGATGACTGGAGGGAAAAATAAGATAATGAACTAAGACTATAAAATGTCCACCATGCAAAAGCTATAAAATCAAACGTGTGAATAACAAAGATGAAAATAGTTTCTAGTTTGTGTTAATGGGGAGTACACAATGTGAGTTGGTGGAAAGCCTCATAGTAGCTACTCTGACAGAAAACAGTGTATGATACCATCTTATAGTACTTGTAAATATAATTTTAACTTTTTTTTCACAATTTCTAACAGATTGATTTCTTAAGATCACATTGTTGATTTTCATGGTATTAGTTTCGTGTTTTTTGCTCAGTGTGGTTTTCATGGTGGGTTTACTGCTTCTGCTCTTCGCACTTAAAAAAGTTCAATGAGCAGATTCTGTGTATATTTGTGAAGTTAATAAAGACTTTAAAAAGTGTTTCCTTTCCAGTTTCTCAATCTTAAGATATATTATGAAAGGCACTACATATTAAAATCAAAAGCCAATTTTGTTACTTAAACGTTTTTTTTTTAATTAACGGTGAGATATGTTTACATCAAATTGAAGCTGGATTTTTTTTCCACAATATTTTTCAACAAAATAATTATATCATTACAAATCACAAATGGACTATAAGCTGAAGCCACATCAGATTAAATTCAGGTATTATCAATGCCTTCTGTTTGCCTTAGAAATGTGCAGCATTCAGTAACAATAGTATAAGAACAATTTTTAACGTGAAGCTTAAGTTTTACCTTTGTTATTAAATTTTTCCCAGTCTGGGATGTTTTTATATACCTGGACTCCCCATAAGAGGCTTCATTCTTTTCAGTCTTGTGCTTCTAAATGTGGCCACACAGTGGTGCCACAGTCACGTGCATAAGCACAGCTGCTCGAAGACCAGACACGACGATAGGTTCAACAAGTTTGAAACTACAACTAAAACTGCTGTTTTTAGCTCTCAACTGAAATGCTTGAGATTTGCAATCCAGTCTTTTCTTCTTCTCCCTTGAAAATATCCTGGCAATCATACAGGAATTGTGCAGCAGACCGCTTTAAACACTAAGAGATTTGGCTCAGAGGCACTACAGCTCTTTGTCTCTGACAATCCTTGAGAAAGTGCAAAGGTAAAATGACACAAAAGACAGCACACCACATACACATTCCAGTTTTGTTCTGAGTTTAATCACTGAAACAGATAATGAAGCTCTCCTCTTGCTTTTTGTTTCAGCCTTTTCCCTGAATGTCCTTGGGTGGCCTTAACTGCTCCATGATGCATCAAAACCATAGTGTAACCATTTCACAAGTGTTTGATTTCACTGTTTAGAAATGTATGATCACCCTTTAGCTGAGGTTCTGCAGCAGGCCAAAGGATATGTGTTTGATTTTAATTACAGAGCAGCTAAACAAACAGGGGATGTGTGTGTGCGTGTATTTTTAAAGTGAAGTTAGGGCCCTCGTGAATATATATATTTAAGGATTTTCATATGAGGGAATATGTTTAATTCTGTATTTTCATACAAACACAATCAGTGACCACAAGACCCTGACGTGTATGCACATTACCTAAAGTCTTACTCGACAGCATACTGACTGAATGGAGTAGTGGGATTTCTGAACTCAAGAGGCAAAAACATACAACCCACACTGGCCTACACCAGCCACGGTGGCCATGGAGAAGATTAACACTGATGGATTTAGAGCCAGGCTGTGGTCACATAGTGTCCATATATGTGCAATATGTTTTACCCTTCTATACATCTCACACATTCACCCTCTATTTTCCAAACTACAGAATAAAAATCATGATGGGGGAGCAAGCCTTGAGCCGTTACCGAGGCAATTTTTTTTTTCCACACAAGATCATGAGAGCCCAGTCGCATGCATCGTGTTGTTAAATAGGCTTATTTTTTCTCTCTTTTTTTTTTTTTTTTTTACACATTAAAGAGGAGAACACATCATCCTCGTGTATAGGCTCGGATCTGGAGTTCATATATCAAGTCTTCTTTTCAGAATGCAATATGAAACCCAGAGCTCATTTTCCACATACAATTTCGCAACAGTAAAGGTGAGCCAATTAACACCGTCATAATACCAACAATTCCACAAGAATGAAAGTGTAATACGTCCAAAAACATTTCCTGTACCAGGATAGCAAGGGACATATGACTGTACTGAAAAGTAAAAAAAAAAAAAACAATAATTACACAAAAAAAAAGGAAAACAGTAAACAAAGACTCCAAAGTCAATGACTTGCTAAAAAAATAGATATTCCCTGCCCTCAACCGAAATTTAAATGAAATAATCAACACAGTAAATAAATGAACATGAGAACACTCAGGTCCAAATCAGTTTAGTTTCCATGGTAGCGCTTCCCTGGCGACTGGCAACGGCAGCGTCTCTAAGCTCTCCCATGTTTTCTTCTCTCTTAAAAAATAAATGTATACTAGATTCGTACAGTATTTTATAACTAAATTCACAAATGAGAAGTATAACCATACCTTTTGCAAAGTTGATAATACACTGATTTATATATATATGTTTTTTTTGCAATCAGTCCTATATGCATATGACAACATACTATCCGCCATCATGACTTAAATGATAAATGCTTGGTCAGTCAAAATGAGAGCACCATGGGAGAAATGTAGAGGGTGGTAGGAGGTGGAAGGGGGTCAGAATACTGTAAGAAAAACCCAGGTGTGCCCAAACTCAGACTCTGCCCCTGCAGCAGGAAGAAGGAGGGACAGAGCGTGAAGGGTGTGGGGCCTCTTCCCTCTGCCCAAGCCCGGAACCGACGATGTCGACTCGTCCGCCGGCTCTCCTCTTCATTCAGTTTTGTCAAGTAGATGCCAAGAAGTAGCTCAGTGCTTGTTTACTTTGTTTTTCCTTTAGAAAGGCTGCATGATTTCACATGTCTTTATTATTTATGTCCTCCACACCTGGAGGAGCAGACTGGTAATTAAAAGGTTTCAGGTAGGTTTTTGTGTTTTCGATTCATCCTTGCCCCCAGTCCCTTGAGTCTCCCCTTCAAAGCAATGGTTCTTAATGATCAGTGGTCACAGAGACTACTCGTACTCAAGGAACTGTTTATGGTAGAATAAGAGATACCTAAGGAGAGACAGAAACATTCAATTCAGATTTTTTTGTATGTTGTGATATTTCAGAGTTCTGCTGAAGCCTTATTTTAATGCTTACCCTTCACTATCAAGTACATCCTTAATGCTGGCCTTGGTGATTATGGCATCGTCACATTTGAACCACTGGTCTTTGTGCTGCCGGATGAAGCTGGTGTAGTGGCCACTCTCCAAGGTGCCTTGATGATTTACCACCGCGAACAAAGAATATCTGAAAATAGAGGCGTAGGACTTGTGGTGAGCTGTTAATACATGTGTGTTGCCGAGTAAGTTTTGAGCTTTTTCTGTAAGATATCTTTATCTGCAGGGCTTCTTGTTAAGGTATCTTTTTGTTTTTACACTTTAGAGACCACAAGAAAAATAATCTTGCATGTCGTTTTTAGCAGAAGACACTGATTTTATTCAAAAAGTCTTTGCTGGAAAATTAATGTTATTGCAGTTGCTATGGATGAGAATAAACAGCTTTTGATCAGCTTTAAATGGATTAATTAGAAAAATAATGGACGCTTCAAGTTTTGAGTTTTTCTGTGATGACAGGGATGCTGCCCAATGGGAGAAAAGGAAGCATTAATAAATTAGTTTGTTTTCATATCACAGGTACTCACTTATTGTCGTTGTTTAATACATCGACCGACTGTTGATACTGCCCATTCATTCTGCTCTCTTTACTGTGGAAGACAGAAGAAGACCACAGCAGGAGACTTTACATGCAAGTGTAAACATCTCACACCGACACAAAACTCCACTAGGGGGCATCATCGTGTCGCTTATAAATCAAGTGATTTTCTGTCCTGTGTAGCTTATGATTTTTCAGTCTAAAGAAAGCTGAATAACTGCTAAATTTGAGGGTGGGGTAACACTGATGTAACGTGCTCCACTGACACCAATAAATGTTAGCAAGTAGTACAGTTAGGAAGAAGTTGTACCCAAGACGCATATGTGTGCATATTATGAGTACACTGGCAGATGTAATACAGCAAGTAGATTGCTGACACTCAAAAGGAAGATAAGCTCTGTGGTTGAAATAACAAAAAAAACATCTGACTCCACTGGAATCTCACCTGGACGCCATGAAGGGTGTCATGTCCAGCTCTAGAGGAAAGGAAACGTATGTAGTAATCTTCCTTCGCAGTTTAGCAGAGTGCTCAAATCGCTGGGGAGGGTTGGAGATGAAGGATGAAAGAGAAGAAGGGGGGGCAGAAAAAGAGTGCGAGGGTAGCTTTAGAAATAATCATTACATTGTAGAAAAATCTAAGTAACTGAAAAGTGGAGATACATGTTTTCCACTTTGGCGTTACGCATTTATACCAATATAATAAGTGACTTGGGTAAATCTTAGACAATCCTTATGCAGTGTTTGCCTGTGAATATCATAAATGCATCAGAAGTCTCTGAGACTAGGATACATAAAACATGGACAGTGGATGACAGCATGAGTCATTATAATCATGGGTATCCTGGGATAATACATGAAAGCACTACATAATGGGAAGTAAAGTGACACACCACTAGAAACATACCACATAGCCAGGTCATGGTGAAATCTAAACTGCATGATCATTATAATAAATAAATAAAAAACTTAAAACTACACAACAAGGTCTTAATTATTAGGTTTCTGTCTGAAATGTACCTACTACTAAGGCGTGATAACTGATAAAATTAGACAAGGAAATGACAGAAGCGCTCCTTTATATTAAAATACTTGTAAGACAGTGACAGATAATATAGCAAATGAAAACTAGCAGCACGTTGTAACTGACTCACTTTGAGATGGAAACATGCTACAATAGGAAGCTTCTTCATAGTCAGCTGTTTAGTGGACTCCTGGTAACTATGGCAACCACCACACTTGATTTTGGCACTGCTTCCAAGATGCTCAGGCCGCGTAAACCTGCAGACCAGAAGAGGACGGATGTGTCAAAGTGGAGAGTGTGTGACCACACATTTAAAAGCTGCAAACTGACAAAGAAGACGTAAATTGGAAACAGCCTTTTGTAAGATAACTTGTGATGTAAATATTGATCACTGTGTGGTCACAGATCTTAGCAAAGGACGTTTATTTGATATCAAATAGCTTGTACAATAAAAACGTTCTGCACGTTCTGGTTGCATGTCAGTTCTCCCAAAGCCCTGCTGCTATTGCCAACGCCTCTATTGCCATGGCAACAGCAATATAGCCTCTTCTGTACCTTTAAGAGACTTGCTGCAGTAAGTAGGGGTGTGTGAGGAGCTACAGTAAAAAAAATTCAGCAGGAAAGGAGGTGAGAAAAAGAAGAGCAGGGGGTGAAACAAATGTGTGAGGTAGATGCTGAGGGAATAGGGGGAAAGGAATTAGGTGAGAAGGGGAAGGAAAGAAATTAGATGAGGAGGAATGAGAAAGAAATTCCAAGAATAAGGAAATATTTGAGGAGATCTTAGAGGTCCCACTTGCCCCATCAACCTGGTAGAAGCTGAGACCCAAGCCTAACAGGGTCTTAGTGACTAAGGTGACACTGTATGTGACCGTTTGTTGAAGTGGAGGGACAAATTAAATTTGTTTTGGCTGTGAAGGTTGAGGGGTAATTGTTTTGTAAATCTTATATTGTATGCTTTAACATGATGAGTGTGACTGTCAAACACAGCAGAAAAACAATTATTTTTTGTGTTTGGACACAAATGAAAAAGAAGAAAAAGAGGACCAAAAGTATAAACTGTTTGCTGTGATCAATGAGTGAAGTGAAGTACCTGCGCAGGCAGTCTGTGAGCGTTGTGGATCCTGACAGGTGGCTCTCTCCATTTACTGTGCTGCCATCCCCTCCTGGGCTGAGAGGCCAGAAAGGCGTAGATGAGCCTGGCAAGTCCAGGCTGATGTCCCAGAATGGATCTATCGTTGTAGAAACTCCACTGTAGGAGTAAAAAGAAGAAGACGATGACAGTTTACTCCAGTTGCAATGTTTGATAAATACAGCACAGCTTGGTGTAGGTCTGTGTGTCACTCATTGCAGGTCATGATGAAAGGATGATGACACAGATGGTAATACATGAGCTTAAACTCACACAGCTTCTGTGGATTGTGATTATGTTTTTGTTTCAGCCTGCTGGGAGATGTGAAGTGTGCATGTGCATTATATTCACACTGTTCCACAACCATTTACAATTCAATGAAGGGTTACATCAGAAAACAATGGCTTTGCACAAGAAATGTGCATTATGACAGCCCAACAACCATGACGGACTGTAGCCTGAGCAACGTGGAGGCTTCAGTTAGAGAATGCACATTCATAGGGTAAAAGTAATCATAATCATATGTATATACACTGTCCTCGCGGGGAGGAGCTGCTGAACATTATCTTTGCTGATTAGATGAGTCATGGTTCTGTAATACCCAGAGGTACCAGTGGGAGGCCAATAAATCAAATAGAAATGCATTTATGGTGATGAGAGAGCCACCCTGCAGTAATGTGACACTATTATGGTTCCTCCATTGTTCGAAAGCCTGATGTTTCTGCTGTTGTTGTTTACCACTTATAATCTATTGTTGACAAGGCTCCTAAAAAAAAAATGAAGAGGTTTGATTAATTACCAAAATGGTGCACAAAACAGCCAGTCCTACATTATGAATCAGTTTGCAAAGTGGATGAATGTAACAACAGTGAGCTGAGCCCAGTTTGCCTGCTTGTCTGTGAGAGGTGCTTTGCAGGTCAGTGCAGCATGCATGTGTTAATGCGACAGGACAGCTCTAGGGGGCAGACAGGCAATGCTTGAATCGTGCTGCTGTCTAGACAACCCCCATTAAAGACGCTCTGCAGGGACCAGGCCTTTGAATAAATGCGGTGGAGAGGACACGAGCAGTGGTTTACACACCATAAGAGGACAGGCAGTTTCTACACTGACCATCCCAGTGGTGAGTGGTAAGTATTAGAGGACAACAGGGATAGATGGGTGAATGAGTAAATGCGGAAGAAAAAAAAAAGAAAAGGTAGTACTGATTTAAGGCTCCTTCAGAATAAATAGACACTAAACATGTTAGTTGGAGTTTTGCTTGTATTTTTTACAATGTAAGCCATAAACACATTTACAAGACAGTCATGAAAACTTACTGGCAAACTTGACAAGTAACATCTGATTGCAGGCCCCCAGTGAAGATTTGGTCAATTATGCAGTTACAGTGGTTTGGGTTGTTGGCCTTCTTCCCATTGTCGTCTCCTACAGGCCACAAAAAAAAACAGATTGTGTAATTACGCACACACCACCATCATCAGCAGCAGCCTCTTTGACACCTTTGAAAAACTGGCTGGCCCTCTTTCTCACTTTACCATTCACCTGCAGCAATACCCCTTTGCCACTTCGCAACTCTGTTGGTGTTCTTCAGCCAATCAGAGCAAGTCTTACTGCTGAGTCTGTGTATGAGTCAGCCCATCATAACACTACAGCAGGGCCTATTGACATTCCTTACACTGCATGCTTAATGTCCCCTTTGTACACAGCATTGTCAGTCTCCTTCAGTCTGTCCAGTGATGTAAGAGACCATGTTCTGTGGGTAAAGCTACATGCCAGTCAGAACCACATTTTATCATTAATACACACACACAAATATGTATATACACACACACACATATATATAGATATATATATATATATATATATATATGAATAAACGGTAGGTCAGAACGGTGTGTGCATAGCTTACTGATGGTGTCTCCTTTGCAGTGCCTGTGTAGTACATCCAAAGCTGCTATGAGGAACTCGTGGGCATCCTGCTGCTCGTAGCCTGCGAGGTGACGCGCGTGAGTCCACACCAAATGCAGTAGCCGGAAGGGAATGTGGGGTGAACGGTGACCCGAGTAGAACTGCAAGCAAGGAATGGAGATGGGACAGGTGGTTAGCCTAATATTTAAGTATTTGTGTTATCATAGATCTCATAGCTGAATTGCTTATTGTCATCTATAATCTTTTGTTCAGCCATAACCAATATTACTTCAGTCAAGGTGACTCTCTTCAGCACTTCCCTCTACAAATCTCCTCAGGTAGAGATTAATAGCAACACATCACATAATAATGACAACGTGACAGAGAAGTCAGAAAATGGCTGCGAGAGATGACGGTTTGGCGCAAATTAATCCGTTAACTGCTGCAGAGTCTCTGGGTTGCCATGGGAATTACAGTGAGTGACAATCCGGGTTTAGGGTGACAAGCTGTAGCTAAGAACGTAACAGAGCCGAGCAGAACACAAGGAGTACAAGGCATCAATGCCAACTCATTAAAGCCAAAGAGGGTTCTCATTTTTCAACACGCAGATGTTGTGCACACTGTACTTTATTTTTTGCAGATATGTCTGATTGAGCTGAAAGAGGGAAAACATACCATGCTGATGTTGCTTTATGAATCTTGGTGGTTGAAAATCAAAAGAAGAAAAAAAAAAGAAAAACAGGACAAGAGTGGTTTATCAAAATAGGCCATGCCTCTAACTTTCAAAGCTAAAAATGAGTCAATGTGTGGCTACAAAGAAAGTGTCTGAGGATATGCAAGTAATGGTGCAAAAATATTAATTTGTTAGGAATTATAGACAGAAAAGTCCGTTGTTAAGAATGAATACAGAACCCTGATTCATAGGGTCAAAGAAGTGAGCACAAGTTTCTGCTCTTACTTCCTTCATATGTTATGCAGCTGAACAAGTCAGCCAACTGAAATAGAACAGGGATCTGCAAGTCTGTGTTTGCCATCTGTGGACCTGTATAAACTGAGGAGAGAGAGAGGGTGTTGGTGATGCAGTGCGGGAGCAGGAAATGGCCATTATGTAATACTCCTGGTAGATGATTTTGTTCAACATAAATAGGCAAATAAATTAAGCTGCGTGGTATACCAACTTTTTCATTTGTAAAAATAGATTTTTATTCTGATATTAACGGAAGTTATCCCTTTCCTTGTAAAGCTGTGGCAGTTGGCCGATTCCTCCATAAGAATGGAACAGCATCCCCGCCTTTGTTGTTGTCAAATTCAGATGCAAAGTCAGCTGCAGATTTAACTGCAACCTCTTATCATTGACAGCTTAATGATTTTACCAGCTTATAAAGAAAAGCAACTTTGGTTTATTGTTTTCCACAGGGAGGGACACAAGAAAAGCCCTGCAAGCACCTGCCTTCCCTCCCTCCCTCCTCTCATGTCTGCCCAGGAAAGCAGCTGCTGCCGAGCTGGGAGATGCACATCCAACAACCAAAACACAGATGAGGTCAAAAGTTATTTTAAATCAGTCAACATTTTTTTGTAAGATGACCAACTGCTGACTCACATTTAATAGTAAAAGGTTTGATATCAGAAAAAATATAAATAAGAAAGGGGCTATTATGCTTAGGTTGTATTAAAATGAAGTAGGAGCAGAGATAGTTGGAAGAGAAGCAGAAAAATAAGTTCACTGCTTGTACTTAGTGGTCTATTATTTCAATATAACAGCAAATACTAATAGAAAATACCACAAAAATACACTTTGTATTGTCATTTACTCTGAGAATACCAAGCTTTTTTCCATGTGGTCCAACTGTGAATATATTTCTGAAAGGCTACATATGGCTGTACAGAAAAATCTGCACCGGTCTGACTCAGTAAAAGTGTAATTTCTTCTCTTTTTTTTAAATTTAGCACTAAAATTCAAACAATAAAAATGAAAATTTATTACAAAAACTCAAAGCTTTGAATGTTTTTAAAGGGTTTTAGATGAAGTCCAATACGTTTCTAGTCCAAAACACTTTTTTTCAACAACTTAAATACTGACATTTTAACAGCATTTCATCAGAATATTTGGTCGCATTATA